>CM060951.1:65669898-65892398 GCA_030765055.1 Mantis religiosa | reverse complement strand
AACTTATGGTATGCATAATACTCATGTGCAATGGCTCTTAGCCCGCCTCGGTAGCGTAGATGGTAGCCTGTCTGCCTCACGTTCAAGAGGTCCCGAGTTCGAATCTCGGTCAGGGTGAGTTACCTGGATAAGGTTTTTTCCGGGGTTGTCCCTTATCCTGAAATACTAATGTCGGGTAAATCTAAGCTCCATGGACCCCGGACGCATTGAGTATCATCGTCCGATGTGACTAAATGTTGGAGGACGTAAATTACCCTCCCCCCAAAAAATAATAGCTTTTAATAAGGTCTCATTTGTTTAAATATAATATATAGTCCTGCATACTGAAAATGAAGACACAGCTTATATACTGTATCTCTTAAAATAAATCTTTGCAGGATAAATTAATATTTAAATTCTTAATTGTCCTAACCATTTTTCTGCTGCAGGAACAGTCACTTATTTACGTGCATCTTTGTTGCAATTCTTTACATTGCAGTCACACAACGAAGACAAATTTAAGAAACTTCTAGTAGAACTAGTAGAACAACAAAATTCGAATAGAACTAGTAGAACAACAATGTTCTGGTAGAACTAGTAGAACAGTAACGTTCTACTAGTTCGAAGACGTTTGGCTCACAAATGAAACAGTTCGAATGTGCCGGAGCGTTTAACCGACCTCCCAAGAGGTATCAATTACATTCACAAGGATTTGGCATGATACACCGATTCTCAAGATAGAGTATATAGAAGTAACTATGTGTCATATACAATAAAAAAAGAGATAAAGAAAAAGGAGCTAGAAAAGTACATCTTTGATAAATAGCAGATGAAAGCTGGCTCTAAAGGCCTAAACGAATGACTCTTTGCGGGTACAGCTATAGTTGGAGCAAATTCTTATAGACTAATTTATATAGGAACACATTCTGGGGTCAATAAATCACTTTGTTTTGACATTGTTTGTGATCCAGTTAGAAACACCAATTTCTGCACCTATATTATTAATCTTTCACTAAATATATCCTGCAGGTCCACTTTATATATTGCTTCACGGTTCATAACATCACATTTGCATTTCAAGTGCTTCTAATCCACGGAAGTATGTCTGGACCACAGTTAACAAATGTATAGCGATTTGGTTGTTTCAAAGGAATGTTAGCTAAGTGGACATTGTAAAACTCGATGTTGTATATTATTTAATAATATGTGAGTACATTCTGTATATGCAGAATGCAAAACCAAGGTACGGAAAAATGTCAAGGATACATTCTCACAGATAAAGGGGGGAAATATTAGTTGGGCATGTTCCGTTAATCTTGGGAAATGACTGGAACTAAACCTGTCAGCTTATTACATTAAAATCCTTCTTGCATTAAGTGTTAAAAATGCCCTCTTGGTCACCCGCTATCACTTTAGGTTCACTGGTTAAGTTGTAATTTCACTTGAGCAAAGTAAATGTTACATGTGCTCGCTTCAGTATCTTTCTTTATGTACTCGTAATGCAACTGTTTATTGTTGCTTGAAAACTTGACAAGCATTTGTTAGTATTGATCATGGACTTCGTTTCTGCTACAGAGCAATGAAAGTATAAACAAGTTGGAAGAGCAAATTCTCATTTTGAAGTGTGGATTAGCATGCTACAATGGCCGTGTTGGTAAACCTTTGTATTGGATAAGATTTCCAAAACAAAACATCTTCATATTAAGACAAGTGAAGCAGTTGAGGGGCGCAGTCTAAGGGATAAGTTTAAGTCTGGTACTTGCGACTGGAGGAGGCAATAATATTTCATATACCCATGCCCTGTTTAGCATTCATTTATTGCTTAATTATGCTTATTTCCTCATTTTTAATTTTATCTCTTATTTTTATGCAGGATTTTCCTTAGAGTACTCAACTCTTGTGCTTGTAAGATCTGCTTTATTTTTATTTTATCTAATCTAGTTCCTGAGTGATAAGTCAGTAATGCTCGTACTACTATCTAATAAATTCTAGTTCTCATTTCCCTTTTATGTATTTATTTTTCTATATTATTAAATTCATGTAACCAGTTATCCTGGCTGGTTTATTACCTTGACATATAGCTTCCTTTTGTAGTAATCACTAACTAGTTATCTCAAATTCTAAATAGTTAAAAGCAATGAACTATTCAACCCTGTTCCCTCAAGTTCCAACTTGTATATCAAGGGGAGGTTCCTTATTTATTTTTATTTACAGCGATTTCTGTAGGGAGTAATTTTAAATTGTTTCATATTAAACCTTTGGGGGCTGAGACTAAATTCATATAACCTTAGAACTAGCTTCATTATCTGCCACTAGTACAGTATTTTCAGCATATAATATAATTCACTATTCCGTATTGTACAGCCCTTCTGGTGTTAATATTGTGACCTTTTTTTAAGTTTACGTCCTCCAACGTTAAGTCATATCGGACGCTGAATGAACGAATGAAATGATGCTCAAATGCGTTCAGGGTTCATAGAGCTTAGAGTTACCCGACATTCGTCCTTCAGGATAAGGGAAAACCCTGGTAAAAACCTTATCCAGGTAACTCGCCCTGACCGAGATTCGAACTCGGGACCTCTTGAACGTGAGGCAGACATGCTAACATCTACGCTACCGAGGCGGGCGACTTTGTGGGTTCATAGAATTAGAATTCCAATTTGCAGAAATTCTAGTTGTTCTTTATTTGCGTAGAAATTCACTCACAGTAGCAGTATTACATCACGCACACAATCACAATCTATCAAGGTCAATGAGAATAACAAACAGCGTTCTGATTACATATGTTTATGACTATCCTGTTACAACATCTTTACAGCTGTTTACGCCTGTTTACGATCGACTCTCTTGTTCCCACTCCTCTGGCGTGTCACAATCTCTTATATATACCTCCATTGATAATTTCTAGACTGTTCCAGAAATCGAATAATCTCTACCAATCAAGAAGTCATTAGAAATTTCCATTTACCTCACTTATCTGCGTCGGTAAGTCTTTTATCTGTGACGCTATGTTTATCTGCTTATTTAGGCTCTTTATCTCCGTGAAACACTATCAGTTTCTTTGTGTGCGCAAGCCGCGCTATCGCGATCGCGTTCGCAACAATATCTTTTAGTATATCTCTCATTATTCACTTAAAAACGGTGGAGTCAAAGAATCGGTCGGACGACTATTTTATGTTTATTTTCTTATAATAATCTATGTAATTGTATTCAAAGACAATTAGTAGTGAAATATATTTAAAGAGAACGATGTTCTTTGGAGCTGTGTACTGTAATTTAGTGTAGAAACCACACAAAAGCTTCTTCAGAAACAATTATTCTTAAGTAATGTTGCTTATTCTCAACATGTTTTATTTATATTAATATATTTAAGATTTACAGTGTTCCCCACTTTGTTATTGTATGCGAGGAACGTTATGTATATGAAATGCCAGCATTCTTCCATACCTTGTCTGCTCTTGGGTTCGTGAAAATCCATTTTTCTTTCGGCTTAAGTGCTCACGATAATAGAGAAGTATTTTCATTTGTGCTTTTTGCGGCCCTTTGTCTTAAAACGCATTCCTCACGGTAGAAAAGTTTTTCGCATCCCTTTGTTCCTTTCTGTGCAGCCGCTAAGGATAACAAGCTTTAGAGTAGATCCACTCGTGATACGGCACTTGAGGTACGTGCTCCCAGAATTTATCCACAAAGTGCTCCCAGGGATTTGGAATACTGCGAGTAACAGGCGTTCCGAAATATGTAACTTATGTACAACGTAAATTGTAAAATAGGAAGAGCATAATAATTAAAGTTTACAGCAACAACTTTTTAAATCATGTTTACTTATTTATTTTTGGAGAAGTATGTAGTCACACTATTTGTACCTTTATATATGTACTTTTCTTATTGTTTAGACACCTAAGGTGGAGGAAGTATTTTATAAAAACGCATATTTTGATATGTCTACGATAAGCTTTTGACATGCTTGAATTCAAAATAGTAATTTTAAAGACTGCTGATTTGTTGTTTGTTTGTGTGTGTGAGAGAGAGAACCATATAATTCAAAATGAAAAGTAAGGCAAATATACAATTTCATATTTACTTCAACGGTACAGGTCTTAAAATATTTAGCAAAACAAAGAAACTTTAAAAAAATATATTTTATTTATTATATAAAAGACACTGCAACAATTTTTATTAAATCATTATATATTTAAGATATGCATAATAAGGGAATGCATATTTTCACTTTTCTCTAAATATTGTATTCTCATTGCGTTTTATATAACCTGGAGAACTTAAGTTGTATATTATAAAAGCTTCTGAAGGCAAGGTTAGATTGTTTAAAAAAGACCGTTTTTGACAAATAAATGTTTTTGTGATATCAATATTTTCCAAATACCTGCATTGTTAGTTTGTGAGTTCCAATGTTTAAGCAAGTATACTTTAAAATCTGTCTTGGTTTCTCTCTGGCTTATCAACTGAGAAATGCATTTGGACCACCTCTGAAAAATTTTCATGATTAACAAAAAGTAGGCAAAAATTATTTTTTAATCATATAAAATTAAACAAAATAAGTAAAAGGTAACCAAAAGTCTGTGATTAATCCCGATAGTAAGAAGTTCACTTTGTATTATTGGGATACTTTTTGACTTCCGTGACTTGACCTTTAACCTTTCTTAAAAGGTTATCCATTATAGCGAAAGTCCTGAAGCGGAGCCGTCTGTAAGTACTCCGTTGTTCGCTAACACGAAGCTTGTATATTTTATTAGCTGATAATTAGAAAGTACTGTATCTAGACTTAGGAAAACGTGGAAGAGATCCATATCATAGTTTCTGAATTTTGCTTATTGTGTAGCCAGCAATGTGGTATGACTGCTATAAAGTTGATATTCGGGTAACTCACACACTGAAGGATGATGATGATGATTGATGATGATGATGATGATAATGATGATGAGACCAGAAGCTTTCCTGGCGATGAATACGCTCACTTTCTTCTCGGGCAGCCAGCCAGGTGAAAAGATGATTAGGTATCGACGTTTCGGGAGTGTGAATCTCTCCCATCATCAGGATATTTACAAAATGTTATAACCGCAAATAAAATACTGGATATAACACAACTATAAACAATGACAAAACACTATCAAAATTCGCATTACTAAACAAAAGACTGTTTTCAGTAAATTAAATGCCAGGTCAGGAGATGGCGTGAGTATAGAAAATTGTGTCAAAGAAACGTAACAACATATCTTGATTATCAAGCTGTATTGATCTTTGCTTTCTAATTCGACGGATTTCCATTTTAAGGCTGGTTTCCAAGAGGAGCTGTACTGAAATCCAAAATCACGATTATGCGTGCTCCTTTCAGAGGAAATCGTCAAAGCCTCCCTAATTCTTCGCTCCCAGTAACTGTTGTATTTTGCCAAGATGGTCGTCTCCCGAAAATTGGCTCTATGGTCGTTATCAAAACAATGCTCTGTCAGCCCAGACTTCTCAGATTGCATTTATGATGATGATGGTATTTTCTCAAAGCAGTTCCATACACCGCTTACTGGGGTTTTATGTTCTAAGTGAAATCGTTTCCATTAAACTTTAGAAAAACGTTTTCACGTATACCACTAGCATTCCGGAATAACACAGGATCTCAGACTGTATATTAGGCACATGCAGCAACAACACCATTCAAACAAACATAAGTCTTGACACTGGGCACTTGAATAGAAAACGAGACATACTTTTCCGATAAACCGAAAGAAATGGACTGGGAGCGGGGCACCACTTGAAGTTTAGTATACCAACCCGCCTGTATACATGGCTCATTTGCTACAAATTAATGACCGAGACTTTGTTGACGGGCAGCTTAAATTCAACGTTAAGTCTTTAAAAATATTAAAGAAGTCTGCCTATCGACGTATGACACGTTATAAAAAATAGAATGTCTTACATTCAGTGGCTTTTACCCACTGTCTCTTTTTATATAGCCTCTTAAACTGTTCTTTACGAAAACTTAACAATTTAAACCTGTTAACCTAAAAGGAGGATAGAGGAAACCAAATCGATAATGATATATTTAAATACAGGACGTACTGGTCTTTAAGTTCTATATTCTTTTCCACTACATAATGAAGAACTACTAAACCGCGACACTATTTTAAAATTGATAACAATTTTAAACTTGTAACAAGAGAAATCTTAAAAATGGCTTATGTCATAAAAGTTATTCGAAGTACATTGTGTGATCTAAAGCGATGTGCATTTGTTGTACAGAGTGACTTATGTTAATTGATACATTCATTTCTCTAATTAATGGCTGAAAATTCACTTAATCAGGTTTAACCATAAATTAAACAGGATGTTTGGGAGTTAAATTTCCTGTAATGAGATACGCATCTTTTGTCATATTGTTGTCAGCTGTTTCGGACATTTTGTTTTGGCACTGAAAGTGAGTACACATTAAATCAATGGCTCTTCCTTGTGAAGCAATACTGGATTACAAATTCAATTATAGCAGTCAAAGATTATACCAGAGAGACTTTGTGTTCACAATCCTCTCCAAACAAACACAGTATTGGGATTGTTAAGTAAATTGAAAATAACTGGGTCTCTGATGAGTGGAATAGGCAAACATTTATCTAGGTTGCCCATGTTTGTTGTTGACGTAAAAGTACGAATGGAAGGTTAACCCCGAAAGTCATTAACAAGTTTGTCGCAAGTAATACTCAATCTGTGAGAAACCTGTGACGCGTGCGTGTTTAAGGCCATAGTCAACAAGACAAAAGATAAAATAAAGAGTAAAGAATAAACATCTCATATCGTTATAGGTCAAAGCTCCAAAATATTCCTCTTAATTTGACATTACAAATTGTATATTAAGTGAGTTTGCATCTACCTGCTAACTTGTATCAGTTACAAAAGATCATAAAAGTTCCTTCTGAAGGATGAGGGCTTCCATTCCTAGAAAGTTCAATACGTACATTTAATTATTAATTTAAAAGGCACAAGAAAGGTAATTAAGGTATATGATGACACTACTCTCTAAGTGAAGTCTACGGGCTTTGTTTGGTACTTCTTATGCAGCAAGTGCTAAATTCTTTCTATAAGGTAAAAACCGCAATTCTGCCGTACACTTGTATGATATTATCCCACTGTGGAAGGTTTTTCAGTTCCAGATAAAGGACATTTTTCCAGAAAAGACAAGCAGATCGCCGGTAAAAGCAAGCAACGTATCGTCAATAAAAGGGGTAATATAATCAAGTGTAACGATGGAGGATAACGTTGACAGAGATGGCTTCTGTCACAAACTGTGGTAGAAAACGGGCCACCGTAAGCCTCATACTGTGGAAGTGGTAGTCCACACGAAGCCATCAAATCCTGGGTTCTCTCGGACAAATCTTCAACGATTTCGCCGAACATAGATCACAGCAAATGACATCATGAATAATATCGCACACACCAAACGCATTATGCTAGAGACCTTCCAGTGAAATACTGTGCAACGAACGAAGACTTTAGTGCAAAAGCAACGAGTTTTCTACAAAGGTTGCCGATGGTTGTCACTAGAAAATTCAGATTTGTCATGGTGAAGGAGGAACTGAAATACTGAAATGACAGATTTTATGTTCACAGCTCTCATAAAACAGGTGGTAATTTCCAAAGAGAATCACCATGTAGCCTCTATAATGGGGAATGACTTCTGAGGACGCCAGAGAATTAGATTTCTGCGAATGACTATGAAAATATGTTTCGAAATACCAACCAACATTCTTTAGGAGGTAATGGAACCCTTTTTATGGCCAAACACTGTATATTCTTATAGTATTCATTATACCCTCTTAATAAATTGACCTTAGCATTGAATATTCAAGTGCCACTGTTGATTGTTTCTGCTAGATCTAGAGTTGGGTGGTCTACGAAAGTGTGATGCGGCAAAGGATGGGCTTTTTGAGTATTGTATCCATGTAATATGATGCATCTATAGTAGAGACACATCTATGTCATAATAGACACTTCTTAATTTATTTCATTCTATAATTCATTCTAATAACTGTCTGAAGGACAGAATTTACTAGCTAATATCGCATGGCTGAGATTGGCAGTTGGTTTAGAAAAGAACAATGTAGTACGTTCCAAATTCGATACGATAACATTATATGCTGTATCTTACTTTCTTAATAAAATAGTTTCTAGAAATTTGTTAAATATTTGTTATAACTCCGGATAGCAAGATGCAATGACATAATATTAAAATACTCTCAATATGTTTAGATGCTTCACTGGCTGGATCACTGCGTTAAAGTATGTTGACATAGAGGGTCACGCGAACTGTAAGCGTTTCCCGTTATTCTATGCATTACAAATTATAGGAGTGTTAGTGAGAAAAGGAATTTAGAGAGCAATATTACTCAAAAGGTGGATAGTCAGTTAAATCCAAATAAGGCCTTACAGAAGCTTAATGATATATGAGTGGATGCCATAAAAAGATCTTAGCAAATACGCACCAAACTGGACTTTGGCTTGCTAAAGCGATAATAATGTGCGAGATTTGGGTAATAATCAAGTAAGGCGGCCAGGTTCTCTTGCGGACCTGAAGTAGCCTTAAGCAACTCTCCAGTGCAGCAGACAATATACAGTGCTTCAACTTCTAAAATAAGATTTTATGTTTATCTCCATAATCGCTTCCTCAGCAGCCGGTTCTAGTCAACTCCTCCTTTTGCCTGTAGGAAGACCCATAACTTGAGATGTATTCTGTACTAATATGGCAGAAAAAAAACCAATATGCTAACTGCAAACTGCAGCGATCCTTTGTAAATGAGAAGCAAACTTCAGGACAAGGTAACTTTCAACAAAACTTAGTTTGACCTTTTCCACATATTTATTACTGACGAAGTGGCAAATAAATTTATCTAGAAATACAGAAACTAGAGTGGGAAGTATACTTAAAGTACTTGAGAAATAAAATCTAAGAAATGATTGCAATTAATAAGTGTTATTAAACAGAAGTGGAGAAGGACGGAAATCTTCCATTCCTGGACATTCTCGTTTCAAAAAACAGCAACGGTACACACACACCGATCTCTATCTGAACGCTCATAGTTTCCATCATAAGTCTCAAAGACTGGGAGTTCTGAATACACTGGCCCACAGAGCTTTGTCTATCTCTGATCCCAGCCACTTAAAACAAGAATTACAGCACCTGAGACTCACTTTCCGTCAAAACGGCTACTCCGAATATGACGTTGAAGCCTCGATCACCAAAGCTAAGAAAGGGAAACCCGTAATACATCAAGATTTAATGACCCCTCACAGTGGTACAAAGTACATAAATATTAGAAGCTAAACATTATTTAATATTAATTTAACAGGAGCATTATTACACATTGCAAATAATTATTTGAGTAACTTATACAAATAATTTTAAAGCAAAGAAATATTTTGTAGAAAAAAATGTTTGATTCCTCTCAAACGCTTACCTATATTGTTATCCCATGCTAGAAGTTTGACACAATTTAATTTTTATCGAGTTAGCAATGCCGAAACCAAGGGAAGTGATGAACAGAAAACGACTGAGGCTAGCGACAGATTGGGACTCTAATTGAACCTCTAATTTTTTACCACTTTATTGTAAAGATTATTATGACATATTGAAAGTAGCACGCTTTTATTTTCATAAACGTATATTCTTATATACTTAATTATTTAAACGTTTTAAACTCCCGTTCTGATCTACCTGTTAGTTCGGTATAAACTTTGTAATCAATTTTAAAGTAGCCTCCCTAGAGACTTCAAATTATGTTTATAGCTCAGAACGCATGGCAATGCAATATCAAATTGCTTTCAAGAAAATGCCTCCATTCCAAGCTACCCTTTACCTGGAAAAGTTGGTATACAATCGTATGCTCTTGAGAATGGCTCAGAATATGGAAAGGTAGAATCAGACAGAAAAATTCAATGCCATAGCCGGGATTTGAACCACGGATCTTCTGGTTTTCGTCCAGCCACTCTAACCATTGAGCTACTATGGCCAACGTGCCGACATGGCATTAAATTCTCCAACTGACTCGTGTTTTTTTCCGGTAAACCACTTAGGAGTTCTTATAAACACATGAGACAACTACCTTAATGGCGACTTACAACATGTAAGTACTTTAAAGCCCGGGCTTTATAGTTAACCACTATTAGGTCAATTAATGAAAATTAATTGATCTAATTGTGGTTAACTGTAGAGCTCGGGCCTTAAAGTATTTACAGCATAGTAAGTTGGCATTGAGGTAGTTGTCTAATGTGTTTATGAGAACTCCTAAGTGGTTTACCTGGAAAAACACGAGTCAGTTGCAGAATTTAATGTCATATCGGCACGTTGGCCATAGTAGCTCAATGGTTAGAGTGGCTGGACGGAAACTATAAGATCCGTGGTTCAAATCCCGGCTATGGCATTGCATTTTTCAGTCTGACTCTACCTTTCCACACTTTAGCCTACACACGGTCAGAGTGAAATAACAATTAATTTCCAATGGCTCAAAATGATTATTATAAACATAACATTTTTATGTTTAAGAACTAGTTTTATGTTTATGTTTATGAACTAGTTTATTCTAGTAGACGTAGTAAATCACAAGTACGCAAAAATATGTAGATATAATTAAAGCATAGATTTATTTATGTGTGATACATTTTTTTTTGTCTGTTTCCGAGATAATTTTTTTTCGGTTTGAGCTTTTTCAATACCTGCTGCTCTAAAATGGAAAGTCATTATTTTGTTTCCTTTCACATTTGGAAAGGTAATGTCGTTTTAAAGCCACATTACACAAAGGTGCTCTTAGAAGTTTTGACGTTCTTTTAAGCACATATTCCCATTATACCTTTAAGAAATTTTATATAATAGAAATATCTCTGCAGTTAGTTAACGAGATTAACTGAAGTAAATAGAAAAGTAAGATTTTTTAAAGACTAGTTTGATAAATAATTGGCAGAGAAGGTTAAGTGAAGCTTTTTCCCTAAAAATATCTCTGAATATTTTCATTGCAATAAATCTTAATTACATTGACGTACCTTTCCTGTGAATACTTTAAAGTTCTCTTTGCTATTTAGTTTATTATATACAATATTTTAAACTGGAAATCATGACATAAAGGCAAAATCTTATTGCGGTGAATCGTTAAAATATGCAATCTTCTCAAAATAGAACTTCACTTAGTGTCAACTGTTTCGGAAATACTTTATATTGCATATTTATTTAGTTACATTTCTGTTTGATATTTAGTTTATTATAAACAATATTTTAAACTGGAAATCATGAGATAAAGATAAATTCTTATTGCAGTGAATCGTTAAAATATGCAATCTTCTCAAAATAGCACTTCTCTTAGTGTCAACTGCTTCGGAAATACTTAATGTAGCATATTTATTTAGCTATATTTTGCTAGATATAAGGAATTCATTTCACAAAAATGACCTGAAAATTTGTTATTATTCTCTATATCCTCCATGACGTCATAAGAAATAAAAGCTAGTTGTAACAGCTTCTTTTGTTTTATACGTATAATTATGTAGGAGGCTATATTCCCGGACGTTCAAAACTTTAGTACGTAAAATTAGCAGTGGTCATTATTACTTCGTGGAAAACGACGTGGAAAACACATAAATGTCGCGATACCTTCTTTGGAATGTCGGTTTTAAACCCACCATTTATCTGGCTATAACCGGAGTAAATGCAGTGTTAGGATATTTTTACTTTTAAAGACCAAATATATACACCACATAGCATCTTAGCTGGTTTCCTGAGTTTTTAGTTACTAATCTCTCACTGATTCATGCATCCAGACTCTGTAATAGGCAATGATTGTGCTTAATAAAAAATTCCCGCACCAGCCGGAAACTTAACCTGGTACTTCTAGTTTCAGAGTCTCGAGCAATCCATTACAGTCGGAACATTATATGGTTTCTGCTGATGTGTTGCTTATTTTAATTAAGAGGAAACAATTAATTAATTATCGCTGCATGGATTCCAACTTGAGTAAATATTCACGTTTCCAACGGCAATTGAATTTAAATTTCGGTTATATTGTTAAGTGTATGAACAGCATTTATTTAAGTGTTTTATTTGAATTCATTTTTTGGTATTTACTATCAGTATTTATTGAATTTGGCATTTGCAAGTGCCACAGATATACATAGGTGGTTTCTGTGTTCAGATTTTACTTCCTCAGACAAGCCTATTATCAACAATGCTTCCACGTACAGCTAATAAATGGGTGAGAATTCCATTTATACTGGTTCGATATGAGCTATTTAGAAGAAATTGAGATACTGTTACTTCTTCAAAGAGTATTGACTTATGCGGGGAGTGCATTAGGGGGTTAGTGAGACCGCAATAGCTGAAGCATGAGGAGTCAGTCATCCTTATGCTAACTTAAAGATTTACTCAGGTGCGGAGGTTAACTCGATCAATGAACAGCGTATACTAACAAGGAAAATATTATTATGCTCATACCTGTATTCCCATGAGGGTTTGATGACATCATCTCTGCTCTACGGGGAGCCTGTGTGCCAAAAATCTGTGGGGAGTATAGTTAATGCCAGAGGTTCTACTCCCATTAGTCCTGGACCCGTAGTACCAAGGATCCGGGCCTCCTTCTACCAGGGAGTTACCCAGCTGTCCCGAAAGGGCACCCGGGGCCTCCATGGGGTTTTCCATAGGGCAAGACCTGGAGACTAGCAAGCCACCCCCATCTGCTCCTGTGGACTCAAGACGGGATGGAAGTGGATACGCCACTTACGCGCGCCAACTCCAAAATAGGAAGGCTACTGATATGACCTCGGTGAGGCCGCCTGGTGATCTAGCACACCTTCTACTAGCTATGCTGGCTAGTACGCGGGAATATTAATGGCTTCCCTCAACCCCGTCCGGAGACGTACCCGATCACCCACGGGTATCGGGAACCAATGCCCCCTCGAGTCGAACCCAATCCGAACAACTCCCAATTGCCCCGAGGTTCCTCTAGTAACGTCAGAGGTACCATGAGTGCTAAGGGTCCGCAGCGCCCGCTCCACGGCAGCTGAAGGGGACGGATCCCCTCCCCTACGAGGTGGGGAGTATAACTGGAAGTATCCAAAAGTGAGTACAGAATATGTAGAAACATACCGGCATAATAACACAACATTTTACGGGAGGAATTGTTCACCCCTGACACATGGCAATTGTAAAGAGAGTGGTGTCCAGAAGCTACTTGCAAATGGTCGCATGCGGCACCTTCCAGGCTTCATTTTAGGCGTTGCGGTACTACTCCGCAGCAGATTTTCTGTGCTCATGGTTTATATACAGCAGGCATTATACCATCAAATATTTAGGTGCGTAGCTGTGTGAGTAAAATGATAGTTCCCTTGTAAGTAAATAACGTCGAGACTTATACCTAGTTGTGCTTTCACTCTATTACGATTACAGAAGATGCTTTATAACTATCTAGGACTAGTATGGGAGTACACAGGAAGTCAGGCGAGCTCCAGCGCCTTTAGCGAGAATCGAAGACCTAACATCTCCCCTCAGTTTACTGGCTTCCTCGATCCATCTAAGTGCTCCTGCTTATAGCTAACTACATAATGTTATGTAGGAGAGTATAGTTACGCTAGCATTTCTGCTATTGCTTACTGTGCCACCCACAAACATATTTGTTTTCCTATAAATAATTCATAAACCTAGTGCAATAATATATTTTTGCTGTGATAGAAAATAATAATAGCAATGATAACATAATTATACCATAATAATGTCAAACTATAGATCATTATGATCACATTAACATAGGCATAGAACTGCAAATCTCTCGAATATGTTAAAAACGTCAGAAGGAAAAGTATGAAGATCTGACGTGCTTCAAATAGGGGAGGATGGGGCAATTCAGTCATGAGGTGCAAGATCGTCACCTCGAATTTCTTACACAGTAGACCTACACTTCTTTTTCTGTTCAATATTATATTATTATTTATTTTTATGTAACTTCTACAAACTATTCTTAATAAAGCTTATTTTCCTATCAGTTAATTGGAACAAACTTTTCAGAAGTACTTCAATACATACTTTGTTGTGGACACAAAGAGATACGTACAGAAAAGAGAATCGTGGAACGATGTTTAAAAACATGTCGCTATATGCTGGACTGGAAATTCCATACTCTTTACATATGCTGCGATCTGAATGATAATCATTTCAAAAAATAATATAGTATTGGAAAATTTAAACCAGTAACTATGTACATCCAGAAAACGTTGATTCCAGAAAAACATTACTTGAAATAAATTATCTATGTGCTTTACAGAGAGTTATAGTTTATATTAAGCAAGCTTTAGTCGGTCACAAAATTATACAAAATTCCTTCCGAATGAAGAGGACTTCACAGGAGTAACATATTAGCGCCAACTTCCTGATGTCGTCATTTCAAACCTGGCAAGGAGCTATTTTATAAGTGTAAAACCCATTAGCATGATTTCCTTCAGGTAAGGCCGTTGCTCCCTTGAAGATTTACACTGCAGAAAGAACCTCAATCTTGATAAAGAAACCTCTGAGCAAAATTAAATGACTTTTAACCTCTACCATAGAATGGAATACCGAGAACTGTAGCAGTTAAGAATATGTATGACTGAAATTTCATGAACATTTTCAAAAAATCTCATTTTCCTCTTTTTAGTCTATAAAATAATGTAAGCCTTCCTGAATCCAAAGAATGCTTAGATAGCATCCGCAAGCCATTTTTAAATGCTCTAATCTAGTTTGAAAGTTACGTGAATGCTAGTTAGTGTTGGATATAAATTCTAATTCTTGATCCTTGTGTCGCAGTTTTAGTGTTAGACTAATGAAACTTGCTTCACACGTTCATAGACACACAGTGAATAGAAATTACCCTGGTTTTTTGTGAAATGCATTTAAGCACTTTCTTTACTTCAAAACACAAACATTTCAAATTTTGGACAAAAAAGCCATATTCATGGGGTTAAAAGCTTTTGGAGCCTAAAGTTCTTGAGGCACAGGACAAATTAAAAAAGGGGATGTGTTGGGAAGCTGTTGTTAAAATATTAGACCAACATTTATGTTATTTTCTCGCAAGGGACTATCTGGGTAACGTAACCAAAAATAAATAAATTTAACCATATTTTCCAAACTATAAAAAGTGAAATTGACAAAATGTGGCCTGTATCATATTTGCACTAAGTTACATCTGTGGTATAAATCTTAAAGAGCTTGCGTTATTAGTTCAGGATTTCAAATTTTCAGTAGCCTTAAGGGGACATATAAATAAAAACTCAATTTAATGAGAACATAATAAAGTGTATAGCGTTTGTAACTTAAACCTAGTTTATCCCAGTTTGATTTTGCCAACATACATTGCTGGTGATCCTCTTTCTACTAAGACCTTCTTGTTCCTCATTTGTTTCATTGTCAGCAGCTTAACTGTCATCTGCTGTACCAGGGGAGGGTGTTCGGCGGCTTGAGGCTGGGCGGATGTGTGCTTTGTAGAAGTTTCTTGCCTGTAGTTCGACCGGGACTACAGTCCGGATCCATCGCCTAAGGGGTCTGAGATTAGACAGTCTGGGGCAGGGGACGTATGGGTAGGATGGATGATATTGGTTGCTCTCGAACTACAACAATTACGGACCCCGTCCATGCATGTCTGATGTCATCCGAACCTGTCGCTCTTCGGATCTTTCGCCTCATCCTGCCTCCCACAGTGGAAGCACAAAGGACCACAAGACTACTGCTGTTCTACTCGGATTACGGGGCTCCCTCGACATATTTCTCTTCTACAAGGATAACTTCGAATTCTATTGTACATAACCAAAACTTGAGTGGCTTGTCCTCAACTGACGTCCCGTCATCCTTATTACTGCATTCTTAAGAAAAATGAACGATGTACTCGAACTTATGTTTTAAACAAACAGGTTGCTTATCTTGCCTAGACGACAGAGTTCTTCCTTTATCTACGAGCATGGACATTAAAGTGGAAGTAGCTGGTTCATGAATACACCTACATGCATTCTTCAGCATTCTTACGTCACTCACTGAAAAAAAGATACCTACTGAATAAGATCTGCTGATGCGGCATCTTGAAGATCTTATAATGAGGTAGGTAAGAGTAATAAAACAAAAAGTAATCCAGGGGAATTCCTCTTTTTGCTCTTTTGTTACCTTCCTCTTGAATGAAAACAGATACACAGAGAGACGCGAGTACAGCTCCTACATCTTGATAAGGGTATGTAAGAGGTTAGAAATTCTGGACAACGCTTAGTGTGACAGAAAAATATTTTTATTTGTTAACGAGGCTGTCAATTGACAGGATCATATGGTGCGGACGTTGTACCGGAGTTTTGTCCCGCAGGAGCTCTTTCACGTGCTAATAAACATACTGGCAAGGAGTTGTTTTTTTTTTAAGCACAGCCAGAAACAATCGTTTTGGACCGGGTTTAAACCAATATCATTCGGATAAGTAGACCAGCTCTTCCTGAACAACAATCAGACGTAGCTCCCTCATGTCAGCTAATCGTCCGCTGTAGTTAATTTTTATAGCATGTGTGAATCCTTCCATCAAATAATACAGCACTTTCGCTGTAATGGCTGTAATAGTTCATTCAACAACACTTTTAACCTGAAATGGTTCAGATTGTCAAATATACGCTTTGATAAAGTTTCCAATTGGTGGTTAAAACTTCTCCTTGATAGAGACTCAAAAGTTTGTCTCAAAGACCCATCTCAAAAACATGATTCCAAAGTACTAGTCTCGTTTTAGTTTTCCGCAAGCCTTTAATATTTGTAGGTTTAGCATACCTAGTTTTACCACGTAATAAATAGGTAGAAAATTTCGATGTATCGTTAGCACATGACTTTCTATATTCTTGCACAGATTATTCTTATAAACGCGTTTCTTCTGTTCGCTTCATATTAATCGACACAACCATTCACAAACATAATATTATTCCGTTGTTTAAGGACTATGATACAATGAAGCAAAAAATTAATACAATTTTGAGTCGAACTAATACTCAATGCTCCATTTATTGCTAGTATTTACCTAGAACGCGTTTGGTTAGGATCTTCCTAACATCAACAGCCTAACGAGTCGACAACAGCTGATGATGTTAGGAAGATCCTAACCAAACGCGTTCTAGGTAAATACTAGCAATAAATGGAGCATTGAGTATTAGTTCGACTCAAAATTGTATTAATAATATTATTGTTAATTTTCTTGTAGACTGCAAGAGGAATATCCGAATATAGTAGGGTTCAAGCGATAGTCAAATCATTAAAAGCTGGTCGCTATTTAGTACCCTTAAAGTTCCGTTCTCTTTGCAATCGAATAATTTATTCTTATTTTAGAATGAGAATATGCAAATGGAAAATTAAAACAAATGACAAATAATATCTCTGAAATTGCGCACTCCTTAAAAAGTGTTTGCTATAAATTATGTTTTAATGTGGTCTGCAATTTTATATGTAATATAATAACATTTTTCTCTATCTCTTAAGTTTTACCAACTATGTAAAAGTCATTCAGAAAGTAGAGGACTTCTGATGACATTCCCAGAAAATTCATATAAATTATCTGTCTTTAACATATATTGTAAAGACATTTCAATCAAAATAAGTTATTTGAGGTAATAAAAATACTTATTTTCAAGAAAAAATATTCCATAAATACCAGTAAAGAGAAGTATGGGCTCTGGGGAGTTTCTAGTAAATCATGTAGCATCCTTGGAAGATGCTGAGCTGAAATATCAAGTTTGGTACTTAACTAGGTTTTTGGTTTTGAGTTATGCTCTAATCACACACACTCACATACACACCAGGATTTTTCTAACAATTCTTTTTTATTAAGGGGACTTTAAAACATGTATTTCCACTGAAATAACGGTGTCGAATATTAGGTTGGACTGCAGAAGCTATGTAACTGCTCCACCTTGTATGCTCCACTCATTTCGCTATTCATAAATATTTTGTCATGATACAATTAAGCTGGTAGAAATAATGAAAGGTATGACTATATGAATGTAAATATTTGTTATTCTGTGTGAAGCATTTTTGTCCTCTTTAACGCCAAAATGATACTTTTATCCAAGTATAAGCCTACTAGTTAATAAAAGAGTACCAAATATTACATCGACTTCATAGTCATATATAAAATATAAAATTACTTAAATTCTATAGCCCTTAGAAATGTACTTAAACATTTCTCAGTTTTTGTGAGTTATGCAAATACTTATAATGCATTTTGTTTCTTAATGTTCACAAGAAATAATACATTAATAAGTTCGCCACAAGTAATTCACGAATTGCCTGTAAGGAAACATGTGACATGCGACACTCTACAAAACGCATCTTCAAATGTATTAATAACATACGTCGTAAAAATATTTAAACACATTTTCATTAATAGGTGTTTTAGAAAAAGAAAGTTTCTCTGATCTCACTTTACTGTTCAGTTTAGTGAAATTTTCCATTTCAGTGGTATATTGCGATACAAGTGCAGTAAGTGCATCTTTGCAGATCGTGGAAGAAGTTTGAACATCTCATTTGCGAATTTGTGCAAAGCAGTTTCTATTCCATGCAGTTTTTCGGCGATAGTAAAATGAAGAAATATTTACGTGTAGATAAAATTGTTTACTGTCACCTGCTCCAAAATAGTATCGTCCATCGCACTAGCGTCTGCAAACTGTTGGTCACTCACGCCTTTTAGTGTTAACTGGTGATCAACTAAAGTGAGGCAGCACTTTGTGCCGTAAGAGTTATATTCTTATGCAACATGAATTAAATCGTAAGAGAAGCTAATATAGTAAGATTTCAACGGTGAAGTTCAGCTGTAATATATTATTATATCGTATGTCTGCATCAATAAAAACATGTATCAATAGTTGGAACACAAAAAAATAATATGAACATACTTGAAGAATTTCAACATCATACGCATGAAATCGTTGACGGAATATGTATAAAAAGTCACTATGTTAGAAAAAATGTATTTTGTGAGCAGCGATAATTAGTGAGATATTATGTTTTAAATTCATAAGCAGCGCGCTATTTCAATTTAGATTTTGTAATTAAAAACGAATTTACAAGCATAAAAACCGATATTTTTTCCTCTGTAGCACTCTCTTCAATATTCGGATATAACAAGCTTAGATATTGAAGAAACGTGTTATTTGTTACTATAGATAGGAATTATTTTAAAGTGAAACAGTAGTGCCCTTTGATTTGTCTCGTATGTCGAATCACTCATTTGTTATCACTGTGCAACAGGAAGATTAATACCATAGATAGAAGCAAACTTAAAAATTCAAAGCCATGGCCGGGATTTGAGCCATGGATCTCCTGGTTTCCGTCCAGTCGCTCTTATCCATTGAGCTACCATGGCCAACATGCCTTCCTGACGTTAAATTCTCTAATTGGCTCATATACATTTTCACGGTAAACCAATTTGTGACACACCTTATTCCATTTACAATGAATTTAGGTCACATTTGTAGAAAGTTTTATTTCCTGTATAAAGAGAAGATATTTATCACACCCAAAGAAAGAATCTAAGATATCTTCCATATAACTTTGTCCGTTGTCTCTTAGCTGTAGCGGGACTAGCCATCTCTGATTGATTACTGTCTTAGAATAAGTTATTTTGTGATGGAAAGCAATTCCTTATTTAAAATAAGACTTGAAGGTTTCCTGGCGACGAATACGCTCACTTTCTTCTCGGGCAGCCAGCCAGGTCAAAAGATGATTAGATATAAACGTTTCGGGAGTGTGCATCTCTCCCATCATCAGGATATTTATAAAATGTTATAGCCAAAGTGTATCGCTACAGTCTTCATCCCCTTTACCGGCAATCTATCCGGCAGAATCAGCAGAATTCTCGCCAAATACAACATCAATACCATCCACAAGCTACCTCTGAAGATTAAGCATCTGTTGAGACCAGTGAAAGACAAACTGGACTCTAAGTTCCGGGAGCGTACTGCATTCCCTGTGAATGTGAGACACCGTATATAGGACAAACCGGAAGGACTATCGCTACCAGAATAATCGAACATGAACGGAGCATTCGATTAATGCAACCTGAGAAGTCTAGGCTGGCAGAGCATTGTTTTGATAACGGCCATAGCACCAATTTTCGGGAGACGACCATCTTGTCAAAATGCAACAGTTACTGGGAGCGGAGAATTAAGGAGGCTTTGGCGATTTCCTATGAAAGGAGCACGCTTAATCGTGATGCTGGATTTCAGATCAGCTTCTCTTGGAAACCGGTCTTAAAAATTGAAATCCGTCGAATTAAGAAGCAAAGAGCAATACAGCTTGATAGTCAAGTTAAGTAGTTACGTTTCTTTGACACAATTTTCTATACTCACTCAGGTCAGGACCTGGCATTTAATTTACTTAAAACAGTCTTTTGTTCAGTAATGCGTATTTCGATAGTGTTTTGTCTTTGTTTATAGTTGTGTTATATCCAGTATTTCATTTGTGGTTGTAACATTTTATAAATATCCTGATGATGGGAGAGATGCACACTCCCGAAACGTTGATATCTAATCATCTTTTCACCTGGCCGGCTGCCCGAGAAAAATGTGAGCGAATTCCTTATTCGATTACATCATTTACTTTAATATATTCGAAGATAATTGTCAAATTTAGTGGATGTGAATTAATTAGGTAACGTAGGTAATGCATCTGAAATTTAAGCGAATTATTAATAGCAATTAGTCGGAAGGATCTTCTGATTTAAACCTTCATCTTAGGATGATAAAAGCTCGTGTATCTACAGTGACTGTTTATATTGCTTTTGTCGTACATCGTGCATCAGGGGCAGTTCTTCCTTGGTGCATTTGAATCGTTAAACTTAAAGTTAAGGTTTTCATTTACACCGACATCAATTATCGTGCGATTTGATTTAATCTGAAATTAGTCACTTACTTGTTTTTTAATAACTTACATAGTTGTGCTTTATCTTCAAGCATTTAATTTGTATTTATAAAAGTTCTCCAAATTATATTTTGTATTGGAGCCCCTCTCTTGGCGCCCGCGCGTCGATAGTGCAGTTAGCTTACTGGTGATTCGTTATTAAAAGTCCAAGGTGACCGTAACACATGCGATGCTAAGGAGAGGTTGGATGGACAGAACACATTGCTGGTTACCATGGTTACGATTCGATTCATACAAGCCGCATATTCCGCACTAACTCGTGTTTCCAACACGATACATGACTTTCTTCCTACTTTTTCGTTTATTTAAACATATATTTTTTGGGTAGAAGTTGGGACAGGAATTCTTTATTCATAGTTAATTTCTCTCCATCTTAATCAGCCACACGTTCGGACGCAATTTGGTGAGGGATTTCTATGTTGGAGATGGGATGCACGTTGACTTTTCGAAGACCCACGTCGAGAAGCCAGATATAACAAGGTTAATTCGTTGTATTTTGAGTTGTTTCTTGATGATTGTGTTTAATGAAATAAGTCATGAGAATCTAATTTTCAGGCGTGGTTCGGAATAAAGTTTCGGAGAAGTCAAATTCTGTAACTATTTAATTGTATTATTTGGATTACATTTTACTTGAACTTCCTTTCCCAGTCACTTGCAGGTTACTTCTAACATATCGATGAATTCTTACTTTGTTATATTTTAACAGTTCCAACTATTACATAAATGTTTTTGATCCTGCTCAACTATTCATCACACTCACCATTACAAAACATCTCTATCAAGATTATTGATTTTTCGTAACTATCGTTACTCCTATCTTAATTTTGTGATTGGCCGATTTAATTCCACGTCACAACATTACGTCATACAATCACAAAATACATATATTTTTATAAATTTATAAACTTTTCATACCTTTTCTAAATATAACTCAAAACTACTGTTACAATGTCGTAACGCGCTTGAAGCGAGCCCCGCGTGTCATACGCTACTGTATATTATCAGTTTGCATCCTGTGTAAAAATGTAATTTTTATGTGATCAATAATTATTGTGTGCTATGTTAAGTGTTTAATTTTCATATTTAAGTGATTTACAATGAATCGAACAGACGACTTGGTGTGTCCTATTCTCCAAACACCCTTTTCTTTATGGAAAAATGATGACAAACGCGACGTGGTAAATGTCGGTAGGCCAAACTTTGCGGCGGAGTATCTTCAAAATTCACCAGGACATTTAAGACTAGTTTGTATGAGGACTGTTTCGGATTGTAGGAGGTGAAAAAAAACCTCTAACAAAATTGCAGAGGCTCTGCGGGGAAATTCAGTCTATATATTATAAAATACAATGAGAACGTTAAGCGTCACAGATTTTCCATTAGGGAAGCAGACAAGAAATGGCATTTTGTGGACATAATGTAAGCGAGGATTATTTAAATAAAGGCAGTTTTAAGGAACTTTTGGATTCATATACAGAGGGAAGCCCTATAGAAATTCAAAAGCACTATTCCAGTATAAAAAGCAGTTTTGCGATGCTGATTTTGTGAATTTAGGTTAGCCAATTTTTCGAGTCACCTAATCACTTCACCCAGAGCCACGCCTGCCGTACATGCAGATGCGTTGTTCGACATCATTCGAAGCGTACGGAAAAGCAACGTGGAAGAGCACATCTCAGCTAGACAGGGTTAACAAGTAAATATATAGAAAGTATAATCTGAAAGTTGGATGTACAACACCCGGTTGTCGGCATTAGTGCTATGTCACTGTGTGGTCTTGTCCGCTGTCTAAGTACACGTAGTTTTATCACGCTTTGGCAAGGTGACAGAGTTATAGTCATCATTACAAACAACAGACTGTCTTATTAGAGACTTGTCACTGTGAGGCAGGCGATGAAGGATAAGGCATCACAAAGAATGTTAATCCTATGCGTCACGGTGTGAAAACAATGGGAAGGGCTGCACAGGTTTCGTGTTTGGGTGGTTCCCAAAGAAAACGAGCTATGATTCAGAACACTGTTCCGCCCGCTCTTCTGCTTCGTTACTTCTCATTAGCTCCGGAGGTCCTGGTATTTCACTGCTCATTATCGAGAGCTGGTTATGATCACCACCACCGCCACCTTGTTCTCTCTGTAATTTATAAACAACATCATTAGTCCGTGCTGAGGAATCATGTAGCATTATTACGAACATTGGTAGCATATTCTTTCTAGCAACGGCGTAATGTTCTCTTGCTTCGCTCCATCCTTCTCTCTCATTCCAGGGCTTAGAGCAGGTGTGCAGAAATCGGATAGGAGTCCTCGCAGAGTTTCAGCACCTACCTAACACCAAGTGAACAAGCTAGTGAAGTATTACGCACTTTGTGAATAACACGCTCATCGTGATGGTCGGTATGGTCAAGAGCTAAAAGTGGGCAGCACCATGGCCGGATGCTTACATCGCTTGTCTCTTATCAAGCGATAAGAACGTATATGATCTTTGGACAAAGCGGCATCTATGCCGCTGTCGTCCGTAATTTATGGGCAGATGTTAACAAAGCGGAAAAATGTATTACTCTGCCGGCTTGTGATTGGAGGGAATATTCGCGCTATCTTATTTCCAGGTGGCAAACATGTGCGCTATCAACACACTTCTATGCAAAGTTCTGCTTTGCCGTTTTCGATGTCTTGAGTAGCGTATATGGTGGATATTTACGTTAAGATTAAATGCAAATATGTGTGTATGTGTGTATACTGTGTAATATATTTTTCTTTTTGTACACTAAAACAGTGGCTGAATGCTTACAATTATGATATGATGATATATTTACTATGCATATTGTAAAATTTTACAATTTACAACTTTTGGCTACATTTATTTGTCGTTACCTTGTTGCTATCTTGGCTTGCATGAAACCCTGGTCTTTTGCTCTGCCAGGTAGCTCTTAGTCTCCATATCTCCTTGCTTACTTAATTAGTCCCTTTCTTCCCCCTCATCTTCTTTTCTTACCATTTTTACATTTCTGGCCCATTTTTCTTTTACTTTCTGCAAAAACTCACCAACACTTCTAACTTTCTTTTCCTCCCTGCCCGTTAACATTTTTATAGCTACTATCCTCTTCTCTACTTTCTTCCATTTTTCTTCCCAAACCTTTTTTGTCCATATTGCAACCTCCTCGCATTCTGTTACCTAGTGCTCTATGCTTTCTTTCCCCCCACACAATTCACAAATTCCCTTTTCCCTACCTCTTATCCCTCTTAGAAATATTATTCCTGTTCTCATCCATGCTAACCCTTCTCTCTCTTGCCTATTGCAGTAATCTACATATGCTTCTTGTCCCCAATTCCATTTTGTTTGCTTGTAAAATTGTAATGATTTCATATTTTCTAGACTTCCCCATATTTCCTGTCTTTCTATATCTTCTATTCTGCATTTTACTAATTTACCCACATCGCGAGTATTCCTTTCTAATCTCTATGTATCTCCCATTCCTACTTTTCCCATAATTCCTCCTATCTTTGCCAACCAACTATTTTAGTTCTCTAATATTTTTTACTGTCTCATGCATAATTTCATAATTTCCCCTTCTTCTTTAACCAAACACCTATACCAAAATGTTATTGTTCTTTCCATTATTATTCCATTCTTTCTTGTCTTTCCTTACTCAAATATTTGATTTCTTCACTTAACCTCACCTTATTTATAAATTAAAAGTTAAGATATAAATCTTTCTGCGGAATAACAGTGCTAAACAACTGCGGTAGCCTCTTGAACATTCTACTGGCATGCAACTGAAAAACAAATTTTACGTACCCAATTGACATATGACAACCGACGAATTCCTTAAACGACTTCCACTTCCGAGTTTTCCTTTGATAATTCTTTCCCACAACAGTATATATTTACCTCTACAATTATATTCTTTTTCTGTTCCTCTTCAAAAATTCAAAAAACGTCGCAAAGTATGGTTAGAAAGCTCGTTTTTTAAGGCTCGGAGAATCGGATCATCTTTACTGTTTGCGACCAGTAGCACTTTTAACAAATTCGTAAAATTCGCCTTCCACAACTGGCTTACGTATTTCTTTTGATTTGATTTGAATTGATTTATTGATTCATCCATTAAAATATGTACATGTTATAGAACACGATAAATTAAAATCTAAGTAAAATATTTATAATTAAGGTAGCTAACTAAATATTTACAAATTTAAAAATTCATCCACGCTGTAGAATCTATTGACTGTAAGGAAGTTTAATAACAATTTCTTAAACTGATGTTGTGATTCAATCCTTTTTATAGATTCGGGTAGGTTATTGTAAAAATGTAAGCCAGTATATGGGAAACTATTTTCATACATCTTTGTGTTAAGATGCTTTCCTGAAGTGGAAAGCACAAATTACTTCAAGGGGCATTAATACTTGGCGCTGAAACACTGGTATATTCTGCTGACAAATTAATGTCCTCCATTGCTTAAGTCGGATATTTTTCACCACTTTTTAACGGTTTCCCTCTGTGATGTTTACATATTGTACTGAAGCAGCTATATTGTACAACTGCTCTCCCACAACTGCTCTGTTTTTAAAACGCGAAAGCGCAGCATGCGCTCTTATTAATACACACAAATTTCACTTACTATATCAAATAAAATACTAATTAATTACTGTTTCACTCTTTCATTTGTAATAATGTGAAATTGTTTATATATTTGGCATTAGATGTAAAGTCTTTAAAAATGATATGCAAACTATATTTTACATCCGCAGAGAGTTATAGGGCCAAACAGCCAATGATGTCGCACACGCACACGTGCTTTTGTTTATATCGTCCCATAAACTAAGGAAGGCCCAGGTATAGACGCATTGTTTCTTCGACATCAGATTTTCTCCGCCATTCACCCCACAGCTGCTCCATCGTTACCTTTCCTTTCATCAGTTTCGGTCTTATTTCATATTATCTCCTTCCACATAGGCTTCGGTCTGATCAGGCTATTTTCTTTGATCCATATTTGTGAGCTCTTCGATAGGCACCGAACCCAGGCGCCCATTGTAAGCTCTGAAGGAGGGTATAAGTCATTTTGCGAAAACAGCAAATAGAGTTAGAAGAAGATTTAAAAGCGATATTTTACTCTCGAGCAGAATAAAATTCTTTGATCATATGTCATAAACAATAGTTTAGATCTCTGTCAATATTTATAGACTAATTATAGATTATGAATTAGATTTATTTTACCTATTACATACATGAGATACTCAGTGGGATTATGATGGCCATTTCTTTCTTCATAGCATCAATGTTGACAACAGCAGTTCGAAAAAAAAAAAAAATATTGCACATAAAGAAGGCTTCAGAATAATATGATGAAAAAAACGTGTAATACAATTGTAATAAACGTTGAAGAATCTTAAAAACTTCGGAGGAAATAGGAATAGAGTTGGTTATACATATAATTTGTTATTTTATTCACACTTACCGTAGTTGATCGTGTACGATGAATCTGTGAAGCAATTTTCTTCTAGTTTTCCGTTTAGTTTCTAGTATATACAAATGTCTTCGTCATCTCAGACATTAGGGCATAATTTGAAGGTGCAGTTTGTCTCCAATGTTTAAAATATGCTAAAGCATATTATACTGCAATTAGTTTGTACTCTTTTACCTTGCATCAGTTTGTTATGTTAGTTCCTACTTCTGGCAGCCATTCTAATCGTTTCTCTCCGCTGCACGTAAAGTTTCGGTTTCTCCTTCATATTCCATACTTATTAATTCATTCATATTATTCGCCATTTCATCAACAATGCAGGCATCTTGATTAATAATTTTTCTTTTTGCCAGGATGTGAAAATTATATATTATTTTTTCCTCTTTAATTATTATCATCTACCACAAACTGCTCTTTTTATCTTCAGCTCTAAAAATAATTTTTTGAGCTTCTGGTTATTCACACAATAGACCATAGACAAGTTTATTTATTCTAAATTCAACATTACGTGTTTATAATTGTGTTTGAATTCTGAATTTCTGGTCCGCTGTCCTGCAAAGTTAGTAGGGAGTATAAAACGTAAGGTGAGTAAACCGACAGACAAATGCCATGATAAAATCCCAATTCTTTATGTGACATGCCGAGTAACTCCCTGGATAAACTACTTCTTACACTGGTCAGATTTTAAAACTGTTTTGGCAGGTAATTATGTACAAATAATCTCGTTTCTGTCATTAACAAGGGATACCTTTGTCCTCGAACGCTCGGAACACACGAAAATATGCTTAGCATAACAAGCGATCACTAAAACACAGTGATCTGTGCCATTTCTATGCAAAACACGGTGCTTGTCTGCTAACACTATTAGACTATGGCATGTTTGCAATAACCAGTGCTCGAGTTGCCTGAATAGCATAGCTTCAGTCTATTGGAGCGGCTGTATGCGGGTTAGTGTGTAAAGATATTCATTTATATGAACAGAACTTATCCTATAAATGTGTTATAAATATTAGAGACAAAGTTGGAACGTGATGAATATGGAAATTATATCGGAGTCAAGGATACATGTTTTGCAGATGTATTATATCACATAATTCAGAAATATAATAGGGATGACACAGAAATAAATGGCATTACAGCTGGACAGATATGCTAATAGTGAGGGACTTGAGCCTGAGAGTGACTGTTCAAGCAGTAGATGACAAACTTCAGAGCAAGAATAACGGTCAAGTCAAAATCAGTACGGACCTTTTCTGCCTAAAATGTCGAGGCCGTTGTGTTCGCCGGTTTTTTTTCTTCAAATTTTATGTTGCTTTACTGTATTTATTTTTTTGTATTTGTACACATATACACAGTACAATGAGGCCTATCCCCAAGGCGGGACTCAAACCCGCAACCCTCTTCGCAGCAGAACGAAGCTATTGATATATATTAAATTTAGGTTCTCCAACGTGGAGTCATATCGGACGATCAATGAAATGGATACAATAATGCTCAATGAGCCCAGGGTCCATAGAGCTTAGAGTTACGACATTCGCGTTCAAGATAAGGGGAAGCCCCGGAATAAACCTTATCAAGATAACTCACCCTCTTGAACGTGAGGCAGACACGCTACCACCAATGCTAAGGCAGGCTGTTGATGGTAGGCTATTAGAGAATATTTATGGATCTATTACAAATGTTGCTTCAATTGCTCTAGCAAACTAATGAGGCGCTTTAAGGACATTAAAACTAAATAAAATGGCAGATTTATTCTCAATTATGTGTCTAGCAAACGGCGAGTAGGAGCTCGTTTCAGACTGTCGCAATTTCAAACTACAAAGAACTTGTAATACCGCAGTTTGATAGTACAAGGACGTAAAGATCTACTATTGGGATCTGCAAAAGTGGGCACTTGGAACTTGAAACAACCTGTCTGCGAAATATTTATGCAGAGGCATACAAAAGTGGAAAAATGACTAAAGAATGCATGACACTTTTCAAACTTCAGTCCTTGGCAGACATAGGTGAAAAGACCCTATTGCAAGTCGTGGTCAGGCCATGCAGATATAGGTTTTCCAAAGATGTTATGCTGAAGATATTGCCATGGAAAATGAAAAATATTGCCACCTCTTAATGTTTACTGCTTTCTATAGCTCTATATAAGAAGAAATACTGATTTTGTGATGTGCCAAACCATAACTGTAGATAAATGATCGTTATTTCATCATCAAACTTCACTCTGTGATTTACAATCAATTTTCTACACCAGAATTAGTACGTGTTGCAATATGCTTGGTGACAGGTTATGACATTGACATACACATATCATCATTTTCAAATGCAATTAATGTGCCTTTTGATACTCGACTGCGTGAATGCGAAAGTGATTTGTCAATCCGATAATGTAGCTTTAGTGATGTGTGGACATTGTTCACTTCCAATTTGTTTCAAGCTATTCATGAAATTTTGTACCTGAAGTTTTAGAACCAATATAAACATTATCAGGTATGCAGCAGCAGCTTGTTTTGAGCTATAATGAATATTTTAGTAAGAGGATATTTGGTACTGTTAATTGGAAATGAAATGACATACTGACGTCATTGAATGATGTATAATTTCCCTCCTATGGTAGTGATATCTTGTTAACTTTTGGCTATTAAAATGTCATTTGAAGTAAAATGCAACGTTTTATATGGAAATGATGCAGAGCATTGTTATGTTTTTTCTAAGAAAATTTTCGTGCGGTTCCGAGCGTTCGAGTTCAAAGGTGGTGTCCTTATGTGCCAATTCTTCCCAATATTTTTATATGAGCTTTCAATCCATATGTATCAGAGATAAAGGACCCATTTGGGCAAAGCAGGTGAGAACGAATTTGTGAATAAACATTTACCCTATCTCTGAGTTAAGTCCCCTGACTTTTGTTGCTGGAAGATTCCCATGATCGCTAAAACGAAATCCTGATTTACACAATACTATATATGAATGTTGGACAATTCTGAGAAAACATAGTGTCTCGTCACTCTTCCTACCTTCCCATATTTTATTTGGTGGTTCGTTCTTATCCCGCTTCCATCTAGTAGGAATTAATGGCCAATCAGAGACCTCCGAATATCACGATCTAAGACGGGCTTCCGTTTTACTGTTGTGAACATCCCTGCGAAGTCATTCTAATTTTAAAATAGAGTATAAGTGTGGCGGATGCAAGCAATGTAGTTTATTTTCCTAGAAAGCGCAGGGCAGGTTGTTCGGAGAGGCTAGTCCTTGTCGAGGTCACTCTTGCAAAACTATTAAGTGGAGGAATCGGTCAGTGCTTTTATGTAGAGTCTGTTTAGTTAACTCATGTGCACGTCGGCCGCTGCCTTTGACGAACCCTTATAATCGTTTCACAACCCCACCCCACAAAGTGCAGTGCCCATAAGGAAAATCAAAAATTTCTTGCAAATGTGCAACCAATTCGTCTAAGGTGGACGCTCTCCCTTTTGCATAGAATCTATAAATCGTATGTGAAATTATCTACTTTAGAGTAAACGTTTCCTTTTGTTTTCACACTTGAACGGCGTCTTTGGTATTCTTTCGTCACAATATTTCTTACTGTATTTCTGTGAATACCCAGAATTTATCATCAGGTTCACTGCACGATCCCTTACCAAGATTATTTGTCAGCACATATTTATATGTGTTCAAAACAAGCGCATGAATTTGCTTAGGGACCTTTCCAGTAATATAACTCGGCCCAGTTATTCACACTACTGTCATCACTTTGATTATTTTCACTTGACAGAAAGTTGTTTACTGCTTCATTTGCATTTACCACTGCATTTCCCTCCCACGGTCTCCACATTGTGACACACAACAAATTTCTGCACATAATGAAACAGATCAACTGGAAGTTGGAACTTTGGCAACTGAGACTCCACGTGAAGTAGACATGCGACTGTCACTTCGAGAAAATCAGGGTTGCTATTGGTCCTCAACGACAGTGTTCCATTTCTGAAGTGTGGAGATAGATTTTTGACGGTCATTAATGGGCGGGAGGGTAGTTTCCTTTGAGGGGCAAACTGCACTCGCGTTCACTAGACAGAATCTACACATTATTTGTGTTCTCTATAACTTATAGGACATTAAGTTATGCTTAACTGAACATATAATTATTATTCTTGCATTTGCAATACATATGTCCATTATTTACTACAATGGGTATCAGTTGCAGTGCTTTCTGCAAGCTTAATGATCCCAGAATACCTATCACCAGAAAGTCTGGTATTGAAGTGTGAAGTAAAGCGGGTGATCTATACAGTGAGGTTTTATTCATTTGGCAGCACGTATACGCCGTGCAGGAAACATCAGGTGCATATTATGTAATGTAATTATGAGAACGCCCGCCTCGGTAGTGTGTCTGCCTCACGTTTAAGAGCTTCCGAGTTCGAATCTCGGTCAGGGCGGGTTATCTTGATAAGGTTTCTTTTCAGGGCTTTCCGTTATGCTTAAAAGACAAATATCGGGTAGCTCTGAACTCCATGGACCCTGGAGTCATTTGAGCATCATTTCACCCATTTCATTCACCTTCCGATATGACTTAACGTTGAAGGACGTAAATTACGCCAAGAAAAAGTGAGAAATCTGTTAGGCGAAGAAACAGAAAAGAACAGTAGCAATTACGTGGAGACGCTAACAGGGATGCATATTAAGGTACTATTTATTTATCAAAATATCTGTATTTATATCGCTAACACTCTGTATGCTACACTACATTTACGTATTTGTTAAGCCAGATCTTCTACACCATCATCTCTCATATTTGCATAGGCAGAAATTGTTTCTCTCTTTAAATTATTACTATAATTTCCTTAAAATCACAGGGACATTTCTTACTTGCAGTATAATTGAAGCATTATTCTGTACTTTTATTTTGTATGGTACTTGCGTATTTATACATAGTAAATTATATTTTGATACTCTGCAAGCTACAGAACATTTTCCCCAAGCCTAAAGGATTTCATGTACTTTTATCTGTATCTCAGATGAAAGAAATTTGGAAAATGTATACAAGCATTAAGTAGTAGCAGCGATTACGGAGGACCGATTTCTTTAAACACCTTTAATTTGTGTGCATGTAAATACAACTCTGCTATTATATCCTAATTATGTTGGACATTTTACGGTATGGCATCTGAACCCCCATTGAATCTGTAATTATAGTTATTTTCATTTTATGTTCAGTGAAACTGGCATGTGAGGTCATAAATTACTCTTATTGTATCCTAATACATAAACAAGCTCATCATTATTAGTGTTGTTTGGTCTGTACTTTCTGTAGATGCAATTAAGGGATCTGACTCGTGATACTTGAATTCGGTCTTGTTTCCTCGTAACTTTCTCGTTTGGTGCGATTATGAAAATAAGACGATACACTTGAGTTGGATACTTCAGAAGAAAAATGAAGAAATTGAAACACTAAGGCACTTTGTGTACGTGTGCATGTGTGAGCGCATGTGTGTTGAAATTGCAGCTGAAGTTTTACATTTATGTTTTGCTTTCTACTCCTACCTATTTAGGTAGCTGAAGTATTTTCAGTCAAAAATGCATGTTTTACATTTAATTTAATCTGTTAAAAAGTGTTCACGGTAACTCGTTAAATATTCATCTTCGTAGATATTCAAGAAAATCCTCATTTCGGACTTTATCGTTTACACTAACAAATTTTAGTTCTTATTTTCTCAAAAGCATTTCTTACGATTTTCATTCAAATACCTACTGTATGTTAAATAGACATGCCGCATGAATGCATATACTAAGTCGTAATTGATGGTTTGAATTTTTAAATGCTTGTTAGCTGTTTTGAAGCACTGTTGTGATTAAATTGTTTTTCATGATATATTTGCAAAGTTTTAAAATTTATAATATATAAATATTCATTGTAAAACTATTTACTTGTATTAAAATTTACACACTTATAAATTATGTGCCAGTTTTAAATATTGTGACATAGCACACAGGTCACAAGAGTTTCACTGCTAAGTTGGAATTATATTGATAAATTCACTTGCCTGATTATCATATTTCAACTGTCATACTAAATGCACTATTCCTGGACCAAAATGAAATCTCTGAATGTTTGTGAATAAAAAATAGCGCTTAATCCACTACGGCAGCTAAGCCAACACCTTCATCAGCGATGTCACCTGCAATTTCGAATTTCCACAAGAATTTGACAGCAGTTTATTGATTTATCACAGCTGTTCTTCATTATTTACAATCATCTAATTCGTTTTGTACTACAGATACTGTTGATTATTCCAGAGCTAATAGAACATGTCCATTCTGGGTACATCCTGGTTGCCAGGAACCAGTACCTCTCTTCAAGAGATATCGTTTGCACTTCTTCACCGCTACAAAACAGGTTGATTAATTCTTAGTCATTTTTTGTCACCCTTGTTGCTGTCCCCGGTCAATAGATGTTCGGCATATCTTATGCAGGTAATCTCCTTTGCATTAAGCTTCCTGTCCTCTATCAACTGCGAGGACTTTGCCTCTATAGAATGTTATGGAATGTAGTTTATTACTCCGGTTATTGCGATAATGACGAGGCAGAATTTATTGAATGAAAATAACGGGATGGAACCTGTATTATAATTAACTTTTCAAGCATCTGCAAGCGAGAAAGAGAGAGGGGGGAGGAGAGAAAAAGAGAGAGAACTCCCCAATGGAAATGGGCTTTCGGTGACATGGTAAAAGGAAAGGAACATTAAATTTCTGTTTTACATCAGCAATACTTCAAAATGAAAAGAGAACTAGGAAAATGAATGCATTTTTACTGTGTAGCTTAACTATCTTAGAAGGAGAAATATTTTATTCCATCCAACAATTCACAGTAGGGATTTTACCAGGAGATATGTAGTTTATGTTCTAAATTCTTCTGAATACCGAAACAATTTTTTTTTTCAAAAATTTATATGAAATGGTTTAAAATAGGGCTAGAGGAGTGAATAGCTTCATTTTTAAAAACAAAAAGTTGTATAAGAATCAAACTTGTAAGTAAAGAATTTCTCAAGGATGATTTGCATAGAATTTCACAAACTAGTCTTCGCATGCCATGCTTTCATATTTCGAAAGAATGTTAAAAGCAGTTCTAATGATATTGATGAAAATATATATTTGATATGTTGACACGCGAAATAAATTAATTTATAACTGAAAGTTTTAAATAAACTTTCAGCTTCTTTCACTTCCATTAAATACTATGATTGGGAAATCATAAGAGAGAGAGAGAGGGAGAGAGAGAGAGGGGGGGGGGTGAGAAAGAAAATTTGTGTTGCATTCACTCTTACACAAACTGCTTTTACAGACACCCAATTCTTCTGTCTGCTCCTTGATAATGAGATAAACATTTGTGTAATTTAATCACATAATTTTCGTAGGTACAATGGGAATAAGAGAATACAGCGAGCTTAAATCAGATTCAAATATTTAAAGAGCTGGTCCCACGTGGTGCCTTTGAAATTCCGTTCTCTTTGCACGGTAGATGGAACGGATTTTAATGTGTTAAATTGAAACTCCCATGAATATCTGCAATATCTGCAGAAGGTTTCTATTAGTATTACAACAAGTTTAAATAAAATAAGGGCAGGTAAATTTATATTAATTTATGTGTCATCCTTGTCTTGAGCCCGCCTCGGTACCATGGTGGTACAATGTCTGCCTCACGTTCAAGAGGTCCCGAGGATAGGGTTTTTCCAGGGTTTTCCCTTATTATGAAAGACAAGTGTCGGGTAACTCTAAGCTCTATGGACCCTGGGCTCATTTGAGCATCATTTCACCCATTCCATTCATCGTCCGATATGACTAAACGTTGGAGGACGTAAATTATAAAAAAAGTCCTTGTTTTGCGAAATTAATTTCAGTACCTGTTATTATATTTTAGTGCAGCCCTATTATTGTATTTTAGGCCATCCATTTAAGTGTTTACTTAATTAGTAGAACTATCCATAAGTTACTGCTTTATAAATGTATTTATAAGATAAGTTGGAATTTAAGAGTAATAAATAGTAAGTAAAGCAGAGCTAATAACTGGTGCGATGGTTGGATTTAATACAGGCATACGTCATATTTTCATGCAAGTTACTAAACTGCCTTATGCATCATTGGTAAACATTTTCTTGATTTTTACTTTGTTTAACGTACTTTCAAGGCATTGGGTAATATTCCAACAATTACCTATAGATAATTTTGGTGATACGACTAGTGGTGATGATCATAGTTGCGTAATCGCCTTGCTGAACCATTTATTTGAAAAAAAAAGAAGAAACTTGTAAACACCTGGTTGTGTTTGTGTCGGCAGAACTATGCTCTACAGTTGATACAATTGAAGTAATAGCGGAACTTTCTGTAAATTAGTTTCAGGGACTTTAAACTTGTTTGTACCGTCACTCCAGCTCCCCCCTCACACATTTGATTTCAGATTTTGAAAATCTTTAAGGTTTATATATGATAGAAAATGAAAATAATAGAAAGAATTTTTCTTAAAAAATAAAGAAAACCTTATATTGTCCAGTATTCGAAATTAAAATCTTTAACTTTTCCAATAGGAACTACGCAAGCTAGGTATTGCCTGATTTATTTCGTTCGATGTAGCACTTTAAAGGTGACTAGATTTAGTGAGCTAAAAAAAACACACACACACACACACACACACACACACACACACACACACACACACACACACACACACACGCGCGCGCGCGCGCGCGCGTCTAATGCCATGTTATTTATATAGAATGCAACAAACATCAGATAAAATATAGTAATATAAACTAGCTCGAGTTAATGACCAAAGTCCCGATGGTCAGTAAGTCAAAGTTGAAATATGTGAGTTAGTAATGCATTATGTTAATGTATTTAATGACAAAGAAATATTAGATGCATTAATAATCCTGAACTAATGATAGGATCTGATTACGATAGCAGAGACATAGGTAAAGCTTTCAATTTCTGCCTGTAAACCGATAATTGAATTTGGAGTATTTGCTGCAAATCAGTATTAAAGGTTAATGTAGAGAAGTGCGGTTATGATGAATTTATCAAAGGACTACGAATAACACGTTTAGCAATTGACGAATTGAGAACAAAATATTATTAATTGATGGCAATTGTCTTCTGATCCCTGTCAATAACAGATATTCTGATCCGATATTTCTGGATATAACGATACACCCACGCGCTGCATATAAGCCACTGAGCTAATGCAGTTATTTAGGTCACAATGGTCTTCATTGTTACACAACAAAATGTATACCTTTAAAATAATTACTATTTTAATGTCGGTATTTTTTGTTTATAACACTGTTAGAACAAATTTGTTACGTTAAAAGTAGGGACCTCCGTATAAAATATAAGATAGTTATAAAATTCATTAAGGCCCACCTCTGCAGCGTAGAGGGTAGCATGTTTGCCTCATGTTCAAGAGGTCCCGAGTTCGAATCTCGGTCAGGATAAGGTTTTCCTGGGGTTTTCCCGTATCCTAAAAAGACAAATGTCGGGTAACTCTAAGTTCCATTGACCCTTGACCCATTTGAGCATCATTTCACCCTTTCCATTCATCATCCGACATGACTTAAGTTAAAGGTAGTAAATTACAACAAAAAAGTCATCAAGGTAGGGCTGCTAATTCTCTACTTAATTTAGTAGACTACATAAGAGGTATAGATTGTCATAGTTTTTACATTTTACCAGTGCTTCCTATAATTCTCTTGAACTCTCACATTAAAACTTCAAAAATGAACTCTAATACCTGGAAATTAATTGTTCTTTCACACTAGCCGTGTGTAGGCTAAATTGTGGAAACGTAGAGTCAAACTGAATAATTCAATGTCATAGTCGGGATTTGAACCATGTATCTTCTGGTCTCCGTCCAGCCGCTCTAACCATTGAGCTACTATGGCGACGCCCGCCTCGGTAGCGTAGATGGCAGCGCGTCTGCCTCACGTTCGAGAGGTCCCGAGTTCGAATCTGTCAGGGTGAGTTACCTGGATACGGTATTTTACCGGGGTTTTCCCTTATCCTAAAAAGACGAATGTCGGGTAACTCTAAGCTGCATGCACCATGGGAGCATTTGAGCATTTGAGCATCAATTCCATTCATCGTCCGATACGACTTAAAAATATAAAGGACGTAAATTACAAGAAAAAAAAATTGGCGACTTACAATGTGTAAGTACTTTAAGGCCCGGACTTAATAGTTAACCACTATTAGGTTAATTAATGGAAATTAATTGTTCTTTCACACTGGCCGTGTGTAGACTAAGGTGTGGAAACGTACAGTCAGACTGAAAAATTGAATGCCATAGCCGGGATTTGAACAATGGATTAGTTAAGTGGTTAACTATAAAGCCCGGGCCTTAAAGTACTTAGATGTTGTAAGTCGCCATTAAGGTAGTTGTCTCATGTGTTTATGAGAACTCCTAAGTGGTTTACCGGGGAAAAACACGAGTCAGTTGGGGAATTTAATGGCACATCGGCATATTGGCCATAGTAGCTAAATGGTTACAGTGACTGGATGGAGACCAGAAGATCCAGGGTTCAAATCCCGGCTATGACATTGCATTTTTTAGTCTGAATCTACGTTTCCAGAACTCTAATACATGTTTTGAGCATTTGAAATCATTGTACACCATTCATAAGTATCTTACATGTGTTAATGCAGATGCAAGTAAATGCTTTATACTGCAAGACTTAACATGTGAATATTATTATTTCCTACCGATAAGGAACAAGGAATATTTGGTAAGCTAAATCTGGAGTTTACTTTTATTTAACTGTTTTATGAAATACAAATGACAAAAACATCAAGCAAAAATCCGCTGATTTTGGTTAATCATAAAAGATGACAATATCTATGAACTACCGGAAGTCAAGGCTGTTATCTGTGAAGATAATAAAGAAGGAAAATATAAACGAACCGGCTTTAAGGATAAATTTAACTACGAATTCTCGCAAATCAAAGTATTGTAAGGAATATGTGTATGCGGAAGTACAAAATGTCTATAAATGAATGAATATAAAATAATTTACTCAATTATGGTGACTACGCAGCAGTAAAATGTTTACTACCCTGGTTTTTATCCACACTCACTTTTTAGGCTTGTTGAAATTTATTTGAACGGAGGAGAGTTATCCCTAAATTGAACCAGAAGGGAATATTCTCTTAATAGGCTTGAAAGTTTAAAAATAAGTAAATATGAGTACATGTTTCACCTAAATAACTTTCCCAGAAGACACCTACTTTATACTTTACATACATTCAAAAAGTACCTCGTATTCGTTTAAAAAGATTTGAATATATATTATTTCCCAGATAGTTTCATAAAATATAAGCATACAGTAAATATTAATGACAATTACAGAATAGAGCGGATTTGTGTTTTCTACCAACAAATTTAATTTGAATAGCTCTGTAAACACTAGAGCATCAAAGCATAGTAGACTTATCCTATAATCTTATATGGCAAGTATTTCTTTATTTCTAATAAACATACTTGTTTAAAATAAAAAATGCTATGCATATTTTCTACAGAAACGACAAATAATTGTAGATTTGTACAAGCATTCTTTTCTATCGTTATCTAAAATGCATTAAACGCACCTATTGGATTTAATTTGTCGCAGTAAAATGTATAATATGGTTGGAAATAGTGAATATAATTGTTCTTGAGAAAAATAATTTCATACAGTGCTAGTTTATTAATTAAAAGCGCACTATCTTGTGCTGAAGAACTTTACATTTCTGGAACCCAAACGGAATAGTTGTGTTTTGGGAAGATTTGTGTGTTTAGAACTGGATATGGGTGACTTTTTAACGCTTGCCTAACCTACTGTATCCCACTCAAACGTTAGGATTGAAGTTTAGAAGTTTCTTAACATTAATACACATGTAAGAGTTTAAGCAAAATATTTCTGAAATTCAAGCAAAACACTTCTTGAAAGACTTTTACTACCTTTTTCTCCCAAAAAGGTGTCTAATGCAAGTTTGATTATTTAAGTGCACGTCGGCCGCTGCCTTTTGACGAACCCTTATAATCGTTTTACAACACAGGTCCTCCTTCTCCCAGACCTTTCTGCACATTTGCCAGCTTTCTCGATACGTCATGGGTATCGTACGAGGTTTCGTCTAAATAAATTTTCTTATTTTAGCTTATTGATGGAAATTAATCATTTCTCCACACTAGCCGTCCATAGGCTAAGGTTTTTGATAGATATAGTCAACATGTAAAATTCAATGCCATGGCCGGGATTTGAACCACGGATCTCCTGGTTTCCGTCCAGTCGCTCTTAACCTTTGAGCTACCATGGCCAACGTGCCGTCCTGACATTAAATTCTCCAGGAGATCCGTGGTTCAAATCCCGGCCATCGCTTTGAATTTTTCATGTTGACTATATCCATCAAATTATCTTATGTTCATTACTGCAAAACTTCCTTAGTTTTGACTATATATATCGCCAAGCTACAATTATACTGGATTCCATAATAAACCTTAATTTATTCAAAGTGCGGTATTTGAAACCCAGCTCCTTTAGGAGACCGCGCAAAGTGCAGTGCCCATAAGGAAAATCACAAATTTCTTGCAAATGTGCAACCAATTCGTCTAAGGTGGGCGCTCTCCCTTTTGCATAGAATCTATAAATTTCTCGACGAATTAAACGCATGCGAAATTATCTACTTGGGAGTAAACGTTTCCTTTTGTTTTCACACTTGATCAGCGTCTTTGGTATTCCCTTCGTCACAATATTTCTTACTGCATTTCTATGAATACCCAGAATTTATCATCACGTTCATTGCACGACCCCTTACCAAGATTGCTTGTCAGCATATATTTATGTGTTCAAAACAAGCACTTGAATTTGCTTAGAAACAGTTCCCGTTATAACTTTGTTTTTTGAGGTTTTTCCAGTAATATAACTCGCCCCAGTTATTCACACTATTGTCATCACTTTGATTATTTTCACTTGACTGAAAGTTCTCTACTACTTCATTTGCATTTACCACTGCATTTCCCTCCCACGGTCTCCACATTGTGACACACAACGAATTGCTGCACGTAATGAAACAGATCAACTGGAAGCTGGAACTTTATCAACTGAGACTCCACGTGGAGTAGTCATGCGACTGTCACTTCGAGAAAATCAGGGCTGCTATTGGTCCGCAACTACAGTGTTCCATTTATGAAGTGTGGAGATAGATTTATGACGGTCATTAGTGGGCGGGAGGGTGAGTTTCCTTTGAGGGGCAAACTGCACTCGCGTTCACTAGACAGACCCTACACAGGTCGGTTTCAGGCTCAGATGCAAAGGAAGAGGGATATCCTAGAACCAAGTTCGTGCACTTGACTGTACGAGTACATCAGATTTTCTAATTATTAATTTGAGTCCTCAATTGTTGTGAACTATTAGATTCACATGCTCCGGTAGTTGATTCATGCTCATTTTTATGCTTATAAAACCAGTCGTCGATATCTGTGTATAATGTAACATCAATTAACTTAAAATGATGTCTTGTGGTGCTAATTATTCTCAGAAGAAAATCTGATGAAGCAAGATAATGCTATTATCTACAATCATGTTTGGTCTTGGGTATATTTAAATATTCTTGGAGTCTTGGCATCGAGTTGGCTTCCTCTGTAATTAGTTACACAATTCACTGCAATATCTTGGTTTCATTGAGACGACAAACTGAGTTAAAAGACTGCCGGTGTTATAAATGCGAGCTTAGCTGCAGCAAATTAAGTCTTTTTAGTAATTGACTTTATTCACGCGAAACTAGAATGTCCAAGTCCGTGCATGTACTTATCTCTGTGACAGGAGACACGAAGTTTGTGGCCCGAATATACGATTACAGTTACAAGCAGGTTAAACATGGTTCAAGAATTATCTTTGGTTACAAACTTGCTACCGTTAGAAGCATGTATTTCTCTTTGTCTAAAGGACAACTGGACCCCAGTTAAGGATTCCTATAAGATTAAACCCGATGGAAATCTTGTTCATTGCTTTTACTAATTAATGTTATCCTGTGCCAGGAAACAGGTGTACCTAGTTGCAGTATTTATCTTTGTTTGGTGTATTTAAAAGAGCGGAGAGAGCTAAAGAATTACTGCTTCATTTCGCAATCTGCATTTTTAAACATAGCAACACTACCTAATACTTACTGAATATCTAAGATTATTCTTATTGTTTACTTTATTATGATTATAATTCATTATTTGGTTTATCAATGTCATACGGCGATTTAATTTCATTTATCTCCCTGTAAAATAATTTCAATTGGGATGAGATGATGTGATAAGAAATTGCACGTTGCTTTTAATATAATTTTTAAGCTATGTGATAGTGAAATTTCTATACTTTATATGGAATGAAGCCAAAGATTGCTTTATATTTTAAAGTAATTTTCTGATTATAAAATTACTGTCGTTGCTCACGTCTAGCTTTGAGAAATACAAGTTAATCTTAAATTAAGATGCTGAAGCTTGGCGTATATTAAGAAGTGTTCATTATTTGAATATTTTATTCATTTATTCTTTATATATTTAGATTATATGCACAATATTAACAGTTGTCATTTAAAACTTTTCTGGTTCTATCACCAGAAATCCCAAGCATGTCTCATCTCTTCGGCGTTATTTATTGACGATGTAACCGCAGTATCAGGCAGCGATTAGGAGGCAGCGAATTAATCGAAACCAGAAAATTAAAAAAGAATATAAATTAATAAAAATGATTTGCTAAACTAATATAAAAATCTTGTTATGTTAATACGAATGGATATAGCAATGATTAAAATAGCGGTTGACTTAAAGAATAAGAAGGGAGGAATATAATTTAATATAACGTATATACCAGCATCCAGGCAAGAAAGATAAATATTCTTGTAAAAATCCGTACACGTCGGAGAGACAGAAAGGAAGGGCCGTTATCTTCTTTGTGCTAGGAAAATCTCAATGTCTGAGAAATATAGAACATTTCCAGCTAGGAATACGTCGGGAGAAAGGGGCTTTCAAAATGCAGTTAAACATGAACGCTAAAGAGATTTACTTCGCTGATTTGATAACGATGTATACCGTTACAAACAACTCAGGGTAGGCGTTCCCCAACTCAGGGTGGGCTGAACGTCAGTGAGTTAAATGAGTTTTGCAAACCAATGCGAAAATTCTGAATAAATGAGAAACCAATAATAATGTAACATTTGAGAAGGGTGAGCTAGTTTGGTCATGTGATAAACTTAGAGAGGGGGCCAGAATAGGTTCGAACTGAATCGTGAAATAAGCAAAACTTACTTAAAAGGTGATACTACGACAGGAAGGACGTGTTCATGCGCGTTAAGAAGAGAAGCGAAGATTTATAAGTCCGAAATGTAGGGAAGTTAAGAATAGTGCAACCAGCGTAAGTGGAAACAGCATTAGAAGATTATTAGAGCAAAGTAGTCGCCGTATAAAGAAGAAATAGAAACCGCGCGGAAGTAACTTTAAACAAGACATCCAGGGTTTCAAATAAAATTGAATTTATGTTAGGAATTTTACTAACAGGTGGTCATCGATCCAAGTCAATAAGCAAACTTAGTAGGCATTAAACAAAATAATTCTGCAACAAACAAAGTGTTATTAATACGACTGAGTAGCCAACAACCACCAAAATCCATTTCCTACAACCATCCACCTGAGAATAGGAGAACTCATAGCTCCAATTAGAACCCAGCCAACTTAACACTGATATGCGGATTTGCTGCAAGGAAAAGCTATAATTATGAAAATCTTTTATAAGCACATGAAAAGCAATTCTTCTCTCTTCGGAGTCTCTTATTAAAACGAAGAACACTATTGATTTGCATTTCGTTAATGAAAACGTCTCTAAACATATTTTACAATAACCTACTGGACACCAGACGTTTTCCTTTCATTCACTAATTCATCTTCTTGTCCATCCACAAATAAATATTTCAATAGCTGATAGCGATTTATGTTATACTATTTTAACTTAAATTTAACATTACAAATATATAAACAATAATGTTTTAGGGCTGAAGAAAGACAACTGTTACATCCATCTTGACCCTTTTGTACCGCTGCGGTAGTACTTAACAACGTGTGAAATTGTTACTGATATTCTCACAAAAGGATTCGCGGATGACTTCCTAAATTTTCTCCGATACTTTTATAAGTTATAGAAATGTGACATACCCTTTGGTACTCGTTTAATCAGTAGCTTTCAGATAATTATAAATCTTTATGCCTTATCTTTCATTGGTTCTGTAGTTATTTAATATAACACAAATGCCTAGGAAGCTTTCAGGTAAATATAGAATAAATAGTCTTTATTTCCAGGCAACCAAACTAACTCCCTGTGGAACAAACAGTACTGTGCAATCATCGAGAAAAGTAATGCTTTCAGTTGATATTTATAAAATCCGCAACTTATTTGTAATTTTAATAATTTCCCCCTCATATACAATTATTTAATGTACACTGCTAATGAAATAGTTGTAATATAACTACATAGGAAGATGTTTTTTAGCTGAGAGTTATTAACACATTTTGGCACTGGTGTTGCATGCGTGTTGTAGTGCTACAAGTAGCATTGATTCTGTTTTGTTTAGCTGCCTTTTAGTTGCTGTATTATTGCGAATGAAATATCAAATTTGTCTCACATTACATGTAGTTTCTGTGGAGTAGCACTTACTTATTATTCCGTAGTAATACCAACCAAGAGTCAAAGATCTCTTTACAAATAGTGATTATTTGTTGTACATAGGCTTCGCAAAAACTTCTGGGCTCTTTGATCATCTAATATTGAAATTAGGTGTCCTATAGTTCGGAATGCGTAGGGATTTTCTGTGGCGAAGGAGTTCTAATCGGTTGAATGGTTTCTGAGATTACTTACATAGGCACACATACTTATAAAAATAAGTATCTTTTTATGCATTCCTAGCAATAAAACATGCTATAAATCGTGTGTAATTGGCCAAAATCTGGCACTGGTGCCAGGAATATGATAACGTAATTACCTAACATCAAACAATGACATCTCTTCTACATTAAAAATACAAATTTTAATATTCTCTTTTGTGAATAAAGTTGACTACAAACTACGTCCTATGCGTAATAAAAATAAAATTTGAGTAAAAGGCTTTGAAGTATATACAGGAGATTTGACTGTGCCCTCTTGAGCCTTTAATGGTATAAAACGGACGGGAAAAGGCTATGAAGTTAATTGAAGCTAACAATTCAAAGAATTTTGGACAGTTAATGGGAGCTATTAAGCCTTTGTAAAAGGCAAGCTATCCTATAAGGCTGCTCTGATATTAAACGCATACGGGAGATAGAAAGAGAGAAAGAGTGAGGGAGAACAAACAAACGAAAAACTATGTAATGTAGCAAAATGTTGAAGTAGTCGTACTTGCAATAGTGTATAGTGGCTTTGTTTCAAACATTTTGAAGTATACTTCCGCCAGATTACAGTTTTAGTCAGTGGATTGTATTCCTCGACCCCGAAAATTGTTCATGGTTTAGGTTTTATAAATATTTCTTTCTGCCCTGATATCATGGTGTATATCAGAGACGAGGTTGCGGAATGTGGAAAATTAATAGCTGGAAACCATCATAATGTTGATGCTACATTGAAACTAAAATAGCTATTAACGTTGCTACCTAACTGTGTACAATTCTTTATATACATAATAAATATGTTAATATGTAAACGGTGTTTCTACATTATTATATTATTTATTATCATATATGAAGCACGTTAACTTCTGATAAAACACACCTCAGTGGCTGTCATTTCATAACAAATTATTCTGAAACTTACAAGGGATCTATCACTGTATTCACACTACTAAACACCTGAAAATTTGATGGTTAAATGCCTGCTTTTATAAATCATGTGCACCATGCTGGACATACCTAGTCAGCTCTGTACCGGGTGTGGGGCACGGCGCTCGTTACGTGTGCCCAGTGTAGATCGCTACCCGTCAGGGAAGAACAATCCCTCCAGTACAATGCTGTGTTATTATGTCTGTAAGTTCCTACTTAATGGACTCATTTTCGGGTACTTTCAGCTATACTCGGCATCTAATTTTTGGCACACAGGCCCCACATGGAGCTTACAAGTGCGTACAGGTGTGAGTATAATGATAGCTTCCTTGTGAGTTAATTACTCACTAAAAATACTTAGAGAAAAACTCTCAACTTCCAGTAAGCTTTGGTAATGCGGCAAACCCGCATACCAGTGTTAAATTGATTGGGTTCTAACTGGAGCTATGAGTTCTCTTATCCTCTGGTGAATGGTTGTAGGAAATGGATTTTGGTGGTTGTTGGCTACTCAGTCGTATTAATAACACTTTTTTTTGTTGCAGAATTATGTGGTTTAATTCCTACTAAGTTTGCTTATCGACTTGGATCGGTGACCACCTGTTAGTAAAATTCCTATCATAAATTCAATTTACTTGAAACCCTGGATTACTTGTTTAAAGTTACTTCCGCGCGGTTACTTTTTCTTTATATTGCGACTACTTTGCTCTAATAAACTTCTAATGCTGCTTCCACTTAGGCTGGTTGCACTGTTCTTAACTTCCCTACATTTCAGACTTATAAATCTTCGCTTCACTTCTTAGCGCGCATGAACACGGCCTTCCTGTCGTAGTATCACCTTTTAGGTAAGTTTTGCTTACTTCATGATTCAGTTCGAACCTTATTCTGCCCCCCTATCTAACTTTATCGCACGACAAAAGTAGCTCACCCTTCTCAAATGTTACATTATTATTGGTTTCTAATTTATTTCGAATTTTCGCATTGGTTTGCAAAACTCATTTAACTCATTGACCTTCAGCCCACCATGAGTTGGGGAACGCCTACCCTGAGTTGTTTGTAACGGTATACATCGTTATCAAATCAGCGAAACAAACCTCTTTAGCGTTCATGCTTAACTGTATTTTGAAACCCTTTTTGTCCCAACACATTCCTGGCTGGAAGTATACTATAGTTCTCAGACATTGAACTTTTCCTAACACAAAGAAGGTAACGGTCCTTCCTTCCTGTCTCTCCGACGTGTACAGATTTTTACAAGAATATTTTCTTTTCCTTGCCTGGATGCTAATATATATGTTATATTAAATTATATTCTTCCCTTCTTATTCTTTAGGTCAACCGCTATTTTAATCATTACTCTATCCATTCTAATTTCATATTATTATAACAAGATTTTTATATTAGTTTAGCAAAGCATTTTTATTAATTTATCTTCTTTTATAATTATCTGATTTAGATTAATTCGCTGCCTCCTAATCGCTGCCTGATACTGCGGTTAGAGTAATTAAAGAACTGCCGTCTACTTTTTGCCATAATTTCATTTTTATACTCATCTCATACATAGATCACGTCCAAGTACTTCTCAGAACATTGGGAAAAAACTTGTAATCAACAGTTATATGTTTTCATTGTTTTATTAGCTCTTATATAATAATCCGCAGTAAAGGTAATTTCCCTTGAGACACATTTTCCAAAGAGGTTGAAGCTATAATCATTTGTTTAAATTTCAGTTTGCTGGATTCATACATGCTAACCATATTACAAAATATTTAGATAAACACTTGGAAAATGTAATTGTACAACCACTTAATATTTTTAAGCATATGAACAATTGAAAGTGAAGACTATATAAAGGCTACATGAGGAATATTTTAAATCTTTTTAATGCTATAGACAACTTGGACATAATTTGAATATTTCTACCAATAATTGTTCTTATGATTCCCCATGCATGTATGTGCTGATTTACTTTATTGAGAAAATAAAGATAACATCTTTCAGACTGAAGTTGTGTGCAATGGAACAGAATATTTGAAAATCTATGTTTTGGGCCTTCAAAATATACCTTAATTGTATCTAATGATACTTAAAATTTATATAATTTTGATTCTGTCTTAACTATAGCCGTGGACACACTAAGGGTCAAGGGCCATAATTTTTCTACTAATGTGCTAACGATAACCATATATGTATTTAGCATACTTCCTACTGCCGATTCTATTTTGTTTACAGGGGAAAAAGATAACAGCATTGCAAGGAAATAGTAGTTAATTATCTCTCTGAGCGATATCATTTTCCTGGTGACGTTGTTATCAAGACTTGGAAGGGAAAGAACAGCTCCCTCTAAAGGAGTGTTATTTATTCACTGTAGTTAGTTATTCACTCAGCTGCCAAGAAGCCATGGCTGAGAGCAACTATTATTTGACAGTTCCAAATATAATTAACTCTAGTGCAACAGAGGATGGCTCCAATGTTGAGGATCCCGAAGCCTTAGGTTTTGTGGTAGTGGAGCATGAGTACTGCTCAAACACTTCTTTGGAAACTGAAAATGTTAAACTATATGAAGCACCAAACTACGATTTCGAACGAGCTTTTCGGTTTCAGCGAAAAGATAATACAGAGCTAAATATTATATATAATGGAAACGAGCAAATAGAACGGGAGGGACTATTTGCTGTTAAAGAAAAGGTCGAACAAGAAACACTCAAGTCACTTGGACGGTCGTTACGTTTACTGCAGGAGTCAGAAGAAGCGGCGTCGTCTACAACACAGGTATATATTCTTTTTCTAATAACCATCTAGGGTTTATTTATATTTAAATAATGTATACCTTCTCTTAAGCATCATGTTTGTGGGTCTTCCTATTGTGAAATGATTTGAATGCATCCCAGCATGCTTTTTCTTGACTTTAGAGAATTTAAGTGCCAGAGTTGCTAAATAAATTTCATATAGCCACAAAAGTTAGCTAAAAAGTAAGCCAACATACAATTTGTGTATTCGTATTTTCACTACATTAAGCGGTAACATGCCACTGAGTACACATATGTTTTAACTACTTCCTCTTCCATCCAAACGGCTTCAAATTTCTACACGGAAGTATTCCATATCCTTGATTAGTACTCCAAGCATTATATGTTCTTTTAATTTGTCTAGGACATGCATACAATAGAAGAAGTATTGTGCTATTAAAATTCAGTGTACATTGTCTCCCTGGAAATACGCAATTGAAAATTTCTTGAATCCTCTAAAAAATAGATTTATTTACGTTTTCTAAATGTACATAGTTAAAGAAATCCATCTGTTAAAAAGTTTAATATTAATTTATTTGTTCTTGATTTAATCATTTCCTAAATGTTGTATTGTGCTAAACGATTTCCTACTTATTGCTAGTCAAGGTTTTTTTTATTGTATTAAACATATGGATACAAAGGTAACCATATTGCAGTTTTTCAAAATTAACATTAAGCTTAGTTAGAAAAAAAGATAAATCTTTCCTGTTTATGTATTTTTTATTATAAAGCTTGAAATTATTTAATAAAAAGAAAAAAGGTTAGGAAAATAAAAATACCGTTCAAATAAGCTCATTTTGTAGTTTCTATATAGTTTTAATGAAAATTAAAGTTTAATTGCTGAAACACTTGGACGGAGCTTCACACTGAGTAATACATAAAAAGGGATTTAAGAAAGGTAGCATTTAAAATTGAATGTCATTACAGCACTACGGTCCAAAGTATTTAAATAACCACTAAGAGCTTTAGAATACATTCCGATATTAGTAACCAGAAGTTTTAAATGAAAGTATGGAATGAAAGGATAAAATTAAAAATATCAATTTTCTATCTTTTGCAGGTTTTAATGCAGTTTTAAAGTCGTAGTCTTAAAGCAGGAAACATATAGCTTGATTCATTAACATATATTATGTCATTAACTCTCATAGTAATATCAGTGTTACCTGATACAGCATAAACAAAGTCCATCAGAATGTTTCAAGTATACAACGAATTACTTTGTTGCAGAATTGATACATATTCACGTAACATGGCGAATATTTATTTACATGCGCTGGCATTTAGTTTTCCACATAAGCATGTGTTATTTGTTAAGCACTTCTTTAAGGTGATAGAACTTTAATGGAATGTTTAATAGTACTTATCACTGTCTTATTATTGATAAATAAAAACTCAAATGCTCTTCAGTCACTGCAGTGGAAAATAGATATGGTTATTATGAAGTTTACTAAGTTAAAAAATGGCTTATTATTTTTAGATCAGGTATTAAATGGTAGTTGTTACTCTACTTTATTTCAGACGTTTACTCCTTTCCAGTTTGTGGTAATGCTTATGATTCCCCATGCTAAAGGTCAGACTCATAAGACTGTTTTAAACAAGTGATATTCTGTTTACTCAAACAAGAAGTACCGGATTCATTTCCGGCTGGGAAGAGCACCGTTTTGTTACAGGATTATTTCCTACCCTTTTGAGAAACTACGTTCATCAAATCAGTTAATAAATAATATTCAAGGAGTTACACATCGTTTCTCATGTGTTAAACACATGGGCTTATACCCACTTGTAGTAAATGTTCCGGGCTCATTGGCCCTGGTTTAACAGTTAAGCGCAGAGGTTCTACTCTCATTAGTCCTGGATCCGTAGGACCAAGGACCCGGGCCTCCTTTTACCCGGGAGCGATGGATACTCCGGGGCTCTTTCCATCGGGAAATACCTGATTTCTTAAATGCCCCCCCCCCCCCCACCCCCCGGCTGAGCACAACGTCAAGAGCGGATGGAAGTGGATATGCCACTTACGCGCTGCAACCCCGCAGGGAAGACTACCGAAAAGGCGGCCGTGGTTTAACAGTGCGAATTTTGCCAATGTTGACCACGGCCAATGAGCCCGGAAGAACATTTACTACAAATGGACGCCGGCCGTGAAAGCCTAAGTACATACATATTATACCCACTGCTTTACTTGTATATTTCTTCCACCATCTGATTTTACAAAATCCCACTTTTCTCTCCGCTTCTCATTAACCAAGGTAAGCGTTTACACATTTCTTGACAAATAATAAAATTTGTATTTCCTTGTAATTTATTATCGAATTTCTTACGAATACTAATTAAATATTTATAAAAAGAATTAACTGGTGCCTAGCGTAATACAAATTATTTGATGTTATTCATACTCAGCAAATGAGAAAATCATTTTTCTTTGTGATTACAAAGGGAATAAGGAATCTTCATATTCATCAGTTCTATCATATATCCATGTACGTATATAATGTTAAAGGTTTTTGGATCATATAGAAGGTGTGTGTATGCATTGTATAAATAACTACTTGACCAAAGAGATGGCACAGATGTTTGCGATTGTTCAAACTTTACGCAACCATTCTAATAATGAATATATCACCTCTGAAATATACTTATAATGCATACAAAACTTCCTAAACTTAGATTGTGGAGAGAGTGTTAGAGAAATCAGAATTATAGCAGTCGCACATGTTTTGCACCCATATAAATGAATGCAAGAAGAGTACTTCTGTACTGTACTTCTGTTCTAGTTTGCAGGCAAATGCGCAAAATACGCATTTCCTGATTTCAAGTAAAGAGTTGGAGGGAAATAAATCATATTTTGACTTGTAAACATCCTAATGGTAATCAATAATTACCGGTGGTATTAATTTCAAATGACCGCGCCATGGCTGAGTGGTTAGACCGCTTGGCTCTCACCTAGGCGGCCCTGCTATGATTCCAGGCGACCGCAAAGTGGAATTTGTGGTGGACGACGTGGCGCTGGGGTGGGTTTCCTCTGGGTCCTCTGGTTTCCCCCACTATCATTCCCCCAATCGCACCATCAATCATTCATCTCAGGTGTCAGGCCGACTCCTCAACCCTGATTTCATCTCAGGTCAGATGCTTCGGCTCTCTCGGTCTGAGGGAACCCAAGCGTCTCCTAACGTCAGTACTGACCAGAACGGGAGAAAAAGGAGTATTATTTTCAAGAACAATTTCGGAGGAGGAATTTTGTCATCAGGGTATGACGAAAATGTTCTGTTTTTGTTGCCTAGCTCAGTACCTGTCATCCTCTCTCAATGTATTTATTTATTATTGCACACATCTCCCAGGGTTGCTGCACAACTATAAATCATTTCATTTACCTAACGACATATGTTCTGTTGGTATGTATTTATTCGCTGAAATAATGTCCTGAATGTTTTATTTCTGGCATTTAGAGGAACGGTATTCAAAAATTGGAAGGCATAATTTCTCTGCACTGACCTGCTGTGATGCAGATACTAATAAAAATTACATGAACTTTTAGAAACATTAAGAATTTAACTGTGGAAAATTTGATATACGAGGGCTGTTCAATAAAGAATGATCTTTTTTTTTTCTTCACAACGTCCCTTTACTCATCTTCATAATTTTGATGGCCCTTCTCAAAATAGTCTCCCCTGAATGCGATGCACTTGTCTCAGCGTTTCTGCCAGTCTTCAAAGACATGCTGGAAACCATTTTTTGTGAGATCCTTCAAAACCGCCTCCGCAGCCTTCACCACTGCTTCTGATGATGGATAATGCCTCCCACGAAGGCGTTTCTTCAAGTTAGGAAATAGAAAAATGTCTCATGGGGCTAAATCCGGACTATAGGGAGGGTGAGGGATGCACTTCACGTTGATTTTTGCAAGATATTCAGCAACAACATTGGCAATATGCGGCCGCGCACTATCATGGTGCAGCATCCAGCCTGCTTCACGGAAATGTGGTCTTTTGCACATAATATGGACTTGCAATATTTTCAGGACATCTCTGTAGTATTGTCCAGTTACTGATGTGTGTGCAGGTACAACATATTGATAAACCATTCCATGAATATCAAAGAATTAGATGACCATAACTTTCGCAGCAGAAGCAACCACTTTTTCTTTTTGGGGGGTTGGTGATGGAGGAGATTTCCACACTGAGCTTTGCTGATTGCTCTCAGGATCAATATGATGTAGCCAAGTTTCATCAGCAGTGATTACGTTTGAAAGAAACTCCAGATCTTCCTCTAACATCAACTTTAACTGCATATTACCTTCATTGCAGCAGTAGGCGATACTGAACATTTCTGAACTTACCTGGTTCTCACAGGCGGGAACCAGGGGTACCAACAATGAAACTACTACGTCATGTTTGTTTCACATTAAGTTAACAGCTAGTGCAAAAAATTATGACCGTAAAAAATTATGATCATTCTTTATCGAAGAGCCCTCGTATAATTTAAATATCAAATTTTCACGTAATATTCAGTATTTTAAATGAGGTATTAATCAATTTAAATTGCTTAGTGTTGAACTGTTATGCTTCTCAGCAATACCATTATATGATGGACTTGAAAGACTTACTAACTTTGTTCAGAGGTCTCTTTAACAGGCTTAAGTTTCTTTTACCGCCATAAATCTGCGATAAGGAACCATTAAGTCATACTACTGATTTTTACAATCGAAGGAAAGATGATAGGAAATGCTCACTCTCCTGTTTAGTTCCTCTTCTCATGGAAGCCTTTTCCTATAGCTCTATCATGATACTCTAGGCTGTGTGTGTAAACTTGGCAATGTGGAACGTATTAAAATGCATTAGACCTTGCTGCTACCATCCATGGAAAAATACAGCTTTGTATAACTATTTCGATGCAACCCTACTGAATTTGGAACTATAGAATTCATATTCGTATTATTTTTATATGAGTAACAACGTATATGTACATATATACACACAGACGTGTGCAAATTATTAGACTCAATGGTGAAATTTGTAACATATACCGTCTAATTTCTATTTATTTATCAGAAATAATATTACAAAATATTTTTTTTCAACTCTTAGTATTTTTATGTATTCCTTTAGCCTTTATTACCATTTTGATGCGTTTAGACGTGCTCTCTACAAGGGTGGAGCACTTTTCCTTTATTTCTTCATCTCTGTGCCAAATGTTTATCAGATCCTCAATAAGCTGAACTTTTGTTGTTATTTTCAATTTTTTCAGTCTCTGATTAACAATACCCCACAGATTCTCTATTGGATTTAAATCAGGTCTTTTCCCTGGCCATAGTAGTACTTTTACATTGTTTTCTTTGAGGAACTGGGTTACATTTTGCTCTATGGCAGGGAGCACTGTCATGCATGAACACAAAATCACCATTTGGAAGCCATTCTTTACTTTTCGGAAATAGTCTTGTTTATAATACACTTTTATACTATTTCTGTTCCATAGATCCCACAACTGTGTATAATCTTCCAGGTCCATGGACAGACATACAGCTCCAGACCATTTTTGATGTTGGGTGCCTTACTCTTTGATCGACACACTGAGGGGAAACTGCTTCTTTATCTGTCCATCTCACATATTGGCTGCTCTCTTCACATACTTCAAACATGGTTTCATCTGAGAAAATTACCTGAAACAATAAAAGCCTCTATTAATATTAAACAGTTTTAAAATTGCTCAAAGATAGTATAACAAAACCAGCAATGAGAGAAACAAGGTTTAGGCTGTTTATTTCATTTCCATAAAAATAACATGTACATATTTTAATTTTATGCTATATACAATTTTCATACTATTTAGCTTTCTCCAAAATTCCACTGGATGTTTCTGCATCTCTTTAGCCTATTCTTAACGTTTTCTTGCCATTGCAGGTGTCAGTTTAGCCTTTTTACGAGACCTGAGTGCTGGTAAATCTGCTTTACATAATCATCTGATATTTCTGTACCGTACTGTTTTAGTTGATTGCTGGTTGCTCTTCTATTTTGTTTTGCCACCTGTACAAGTTTTTGCATCCTTGGTGATAGCTTTCTTTTTCTCCCGCATTTTCCATCCCTTTGTGAGGTCAACGTCTCACCGAATGTTAAAGCTTGATTAATGCGGCTAACAGATTTTTGTGAAATACACAATTTCTTAGCTATTTTACGTTGTGAATAAAGAGTTTCCTTCAAAAGACTCTCAGTGACAGCTACTTTCCTTGGGGATAAGTCAGCAGTTTTACCCATAACCTCACTTTTGAATTAATGTGAATGCTAAGGATAAGATACACGATGTTAGCTGGCTTGAGATCAATTAATAATAAATACTGAGGATATATTAGACATAAAAACAATAACGGAAAATATTAACAATCTTCAGTTACTACATTCACCAAATGAAAGCAATATCACCAAACAGTTGGATAAACAGACATGAAGAAAATGGCTGATCTTAATTCAGAGCTACCACCATATTACTATAAATAAAAGAAAAAAAAAACCCCAGCTATTATTAAGAGAAAAATTTCATTGAATATGCTTCATATTATAGGAAGGAAAAGAATTACGGCAAATTGAAATAGGTTACGGCAGTAAATAACTATTATTTTGAATATTAAACTGAAGCAAAAAAAAAAAAAAAAAAAAATGAATGAGTCTAATAATTTGCAAACGTCTGTATATATTTGCTAAGTGCCTTAATGGTAATAGTACAGAAGAAAATGAAGAAACATACTTGTAGGGTTGTTAGCAACAGTATTGAATGATAGGTAACTGAAATAAACAGAAAGGTTTATCTTCTTTTTGTAGTTCCTGTAGTGCTGGGAAATGTTTAGTATTTGAGGATGAGGATGTGTGACTTTAATGATTTATGTGAAGCTCTCATTAATAAAGGTATTGATATGAACTATACAGGAACTTCTGCGACAGCGCGAGCAGCTTGAGTACACGGAAAGGAAACTAGATGAAGTACACGGCAAACTAACAGAGAACAAGAAGGTCATTCGGAACCTGCAGGTGTGTAACGTACTTGTATAAAAACTGGCTGGTTTTAAAATTACATTGTTTTAAATTTTAATTTTAATTACATTTTTCTTAAAAATAGAGGGAAGACATATGTCTGTTTTTCGGAATGAGAAAATATGTTTTATGAACATAACTTTTGAATTAATTTTATTTCTTTGTAAACTTAAAAGTTCTCAAGATTTTTTAAAAGCTTCAAATTTAGAAAAAGATTACTTACTTTCTTTTAACCTTAGACTTATATTTAAGAAGCAAGAACAATTTTAAAGGAAAGAATACAATTCTGTGGTTTAGTGTATTTTAAATTAAGCCAGCACTTACCAGTTTAGATTCTGAATGGATATAACAGATTTTTTGGATATAGATGGCTTTATTTAAGAAGAACACGTTGCAGAACCTCACAGAGTGAAGTCTTTCCACCTCTAATGACCAGGGAGTTACCGAGCTGTCCCAAAAGGATGCCCGGCGCACACCGTGGGGCTTTCTGTAGGGCAAGACCTAGACACTAACAAGCCCCCTTCCCGCCACATCTGGTCCTGTGCACACAAGATGGGATGGAAGTCGATACGCCACTTACGCGCGCTAACTCCAAAATGGGAAGGCTACCGATATGACCTCGGTGGGGACGCCTGGTGATCTAGCACACCTTCTACTAGCTATGCTGGCTAGTACGCGGGAATATTATGGCTTCCTTCAACCCCGTCCGGAGATCTACCCAATCTCCCATAGATACCGGTAACCACTGCCCGCTCGAGACCGACCCAATCCGCACAACTCCCAAAGGGAGGGGCTCGAATGTCCGGCCCGAGGTTCCTCTAGTAACGTCAAAGGTACCATGAGTGCTAGGGGTCCGCAGCGCCCGCACCACGGCAGCTGAAGGGGACGGATCCACTCCCCTACGGGGAACCATATAGCATAACTAATAATATACTCTGAGCATAATTTAATTTCAACGTGTAATGACAAACTATTTCCTTACCGGCAGCAGCCGAACCTATCAATAGAAAAAACATTCAAAATACGCTTTTTGAGATGAGAAAGACTTTATAACCGGAAGTATTATTTGCTATATTCACAAATATCAAAAGCTTATGATTTGCAAGATATTTGTTCTAATGACATGAACAGTTCTATGTGAGAACTCCCAGCATGTGGTTAAAATTTCAAATCAAATTAAGATACAAGCAAACAAAAATCCAAGGCAAAATATTAAAATTGAGAATTTGATATCATGTGTTATTTTTTGTTAACTATAGTATAAGCTTTATTCATGGTTGTAAGAATGTTCATGTGTCTACTAAAATCTAGCCTTATTAAATAATAATGCCAACTTACGGATCAAAGTATAAATTCTAACAAGGATTTCAAGTTTAGAAGCTATGGCCATTGAACCACTGTATAGCTTATTTGTAATGCAACATTTGGGTTCCATTATATCGATACTATTGTAAGAAGTTCATGAATTAGAAACCGAAAAAAAATTACTGCTGGATGCAGTGCACTACACTTGGGTTTCGTTAAGTCGTGCTTCGTGTCCATTGTTTCTCATGCTTTCCTCAACTTTAGTTCTTGAAAACAAATCATGTTAATAACTAATATCTAAGCTCTGATGACTGTACATTTGTAAATTACTAGGGTGGGTCAAAAAGTAATGTCCCCTATTTTTTCGCTTTTAATTGCAAAGAATATAGAATCCAATTTACATAGCTTGAAGACTACAACATTGACGATTAATTTGTCACTATTCAATATAATCTCCGTCCTTTTCCACAGTTGTGGTCCACTTTTAATGAGGGCATGTAATCCAGGGTGGTAAAGCACACGGTCTTGCTTCCTAAGCCATTGACGGACGGACGTTTTCACAGCCTCCTCATCTTCAAAATGAATCCCACGATGAGCTTCCTTTAGTGGCCCGAACAGATGGAAGTCTGATGGTGCCAGGTCAGGGCTGTATGGGGGGTGAGGTAAGATTTGCCATTCCAATTTCTCAATTTCTGCAGTGGTGTAACGGCTGGTGTGTGGTCTTGCATTGTCATGAAAAAGAACAACATCCACCATAGTTTTTGTTGGGCAAACTCGGCGAAGACGTGCTTTCAGTTTTTTTAGAGTTTTGACGTATTGAACAGAATTTATTGAGCATTCCTGCTTCAAAAATCAATCATAAGCACACCCTCTGCATTCCGAAACACTGTTGCCATAACTTTCCCTGCCGACCGCTGAGTTTTGAATATTTTTTCCTTCGGTGACGTTGTGTGATGCCATTCCATTGACTGCCTCTTTGATTACGGTTCAAAAAAAAATGAACCCACATTTCGTCTTCAGTAACAATGTTTCCCAGAAACTCCTCTCACTCCAAACTGAAGCTATTGCTTTCCTTGTTTCTTTGTTTTGGGCGGTTAGCATTCTTGGTACCCAATGTGAACAGACTTTTGAGTAACCCAATTGTTGAATAATCTTCATCACATTGCCTTTACGAAGGGAGGTAATGTGACACAATTCACCTGTTGTTACCCGGCGATCACCGCGAATGATGTCATCGACTCGCTGAATGTTGCATGGAGAAGCTGCAGTCACCGGCCTGCCGCTTCGCTTTTCATCTGTCAATGGTGTTTGCCCTTCAGCTTCGTTACAGCGACAAACCCATCGCCTAACAGTGCTGACATTCACCGTTGCATCACCATACACATTTTTTGGCCTTTCGTGAATGCGATTTGGCGTTTCACCTTCCGCAGTCAAAAATTCGATCACAGAACGCTGTTTAACACGAATATCGATGTCAGCCATTTTGCAACAGGATGCAGTGCTGCCACCTGTTGACTTAGGCAGTTACTACTGCAGGGGATTGGAGAAGAAAGCTTGAGGAATTGCGCCAAATTCAAAGTTTTCACATAACTTTCTTATTTAAGGAACAAAAATAGGAGGCATTATTTTTTGACCCACCCTCGTAAATGTCTTAAGTCAGAGGACTTGCTGATCCTCTCTTAAGATTAGCTTTTATGTTAAAATATTTAGTGTCTGTAATACTTTTCATCTACAACACAGAAGTTTTTTTTTCTCAATTTGATGGTGTATTTGGTTTTATTCAGGGTGTGCTAGGAGGTGTTAAGAATTATGTTGTAAAAAAGTGTCGCAGCCGAACTCCATCTCCCAACAAAAGAACTGATGCTGGCGATAGGTCACCAAGACCGAAATCCTCCATTGTTTCTTTAAACAGTTCCGTACAAAAAGAAGCAGCCTGTCCAGCGAAAAATCACACAGGTACAGTAGTATATACATTCCTTTATTTCGATGCACTTATTGTTAAAATTTATCTGCTGCACTGCTAACCAGTTCGAGAAATTTGGGCTTTTGAAACCTGAATGTAGCAGTTTAGTTAAAGTTTATAGATGCTCATATTTTCTGTTAGTTTTCAATTTAATTTTAATTAAGTATTTAATATGTAATTTAATTTGCATTTTAGATTAGCTACTTTGAATTTAAACTGATGCAAGAAAAATATATTTTTAGAGTATATCATTTTATTATATAATTTTAAGCCAACTCACTTATCTATGGCGTATATAATGTTTGCTTTTAAATGGTAAGAATTGTCAGTATGTAAAGGCTGAAAGAAAACTGTACTGTAAGCAATGCATTTACGTCACAGGAAAGTGAGTTGGCTGGTCTTATACTGACTAATATAGTTTGCTGAAACGGAAATTATTTCTGTAATAGGTGTGGAGATTCGAGTTTTGCATCTTGATTCTCGGGACGCAACTGATTGTACAACAAAATCTTCAAACATGGATCAAATTGTAGAAAGAAGACTGAGTGACATCTCCAGTTCAATTCACCGTTTGCAGGATTTTGCAGTGAACTTAAATGCTGAACTACGTAGTGAAAATGAACTTATAGATCGCCTTATTGTTAAGACTGAAGGAGCTAATATAAAAGTAGTCGCACAAACTGAAGAAGTAGCAAAACTTAAGAAAGAGCTAAGGTGGTTTTAGCAAAACTAGGTAGATCAAACTGAACAAAAAAGAAGATGTGAGTTTTAATTTTTGTAAAAAAGACTATCCTTTAGATTTTTAATTATTAATGATAAGCAGAAAAAAGGTCTGACTGCAGAATAAATTATTTTGAAGTACCTATAATGTAGATAGTTTATGAAAATTTAGGCTTATCCCATTCCTCACGTACCCTATTAAAAATGTCATTTTATATCAATACAGGCGTACGTTTTGAAAGAGATCAATTTATTGTATATACAGTTTCATTAGGCACTGAATTTAATTCATTATCGCCCACTTTGCATAACATTTTAACTAATAAGGTAGAGGAAGTATTGCATATTGCTTTTGATCACAAGTTCTTTGTTCAAATTTTAGTCGAAATCTTTTAGGAGATTGAAACACCCATCTGTGTGTGTAGTGTATGAGGATGACAAATAGAATGAGAGAGAAAGGAAGGGAAAGAGGGAGGGAAAGAGAGGAGGGAAAGAGAGAAGGAGTGAAAGAGAAAGGAAGGAAACATCTTATAACTACAAAATTTGTTTATTGAGTTGAGGACTACAAGGAAAGAAAATTTCTTACGCCCTTAGAAAATATTCAATACACTTCATTTATTAAAATATGTTTAATGTTCCTAATAAAGTATCATATTTTTTACATTTTAATATTAATATCTTGAATTATTTATAAGTAAATCGTGTGTAAATTGTGAAAACAGTAGGGGATAGAAACGTCACACAGTTTGCATTCAAAAGATAATTTTGATCTAATAATTTCTGTGTAGTCCTTGCCATCTCATAAATGTTACTACAGTTAACACTTTTTATTTTCTTTACTACGTACTTACAGTTAAGTATCGTATTCCGCCAAAAATTTCAATTCGGAGATTTCGAAATAGGCTTTCATAACTTCCTTGATTGCAAGCAAAGAAAATTGTTAGAAAAGCGTGTCTGTCTGTCTGTTCAGTTAAATTAAGTTTCTTGAATGTTCTTACAAGAACACCCTCCACAAAATTACCCTATACATGGAAAAGGTTTTGAAAATTTTTATTTCGTCAGAAATGGCCTAAATCTTATGGCTCATATTTTGATCAAAATGTCACTCACATATTTTAGACTTTTATGACAAAATGTATATCTCACTTTTTCTAGAAATGTTCTCAGAAGACCTCTTACGTTCTGGATGACTTTTATATGACTCAGAAACGCAAAAAAATCTTATTATACAAAAAATGTGTATCTTAAAACACACAAGGTATGCCTCATATATTTTTATTGTAGAGTAACCACTTCGTAGACATTCCTCGTTTTTTGTCTGAAGTTTTCAACACATAGAGGTTTCTCAAGTGGGAAAGGCTTATTCATTTTGTTATCTCTTGCATGCAAGACGTAACGGAATTTCAAAGACATCACTTAGCGACCACATATTTTTAGTATATTGCGATACTTATGTGGTACGTAAGTACTTAATACGGTATAAGGAAATGTTTGAAAAAACGAGATATTTGCGCCGAATTTTTGCAATTTCCGAGATTTCGTTATGTGCTTACTATATCTGATGCATGCTATTTTAGTGCGTTATTTGTATGTATATCAATCTAATTTTAGTAATTAAGATATTATCTGAAATAATAAATATGGTTGAAGATTCCTACTGTTAGATTTTAGAACGTGCATTACCTATGGCGAAATACCGCACTAGTGCGGTAATGTGAACTTACCATGCATAGCAACAATACATTAGTTATATTGTGCAAAAAATAATTGATTGTTGACTGCATTCCCATCTCCATGCATCTACAAGAAGATTAGAAATAAAATAATGTTTATCTCAAACAACCTAAGTATAAGAATAAGCATTTGTAACAATAGTTTTGCAACAGTAGAGAAAGTTACAGGAAAATAACACATCATATTGTTTTTTTCAGGGTTCCCACTTTAAAATCGATACATACATATCACTAAATTGTAAGTAGCTACACTTTCGTTTCTCGTGAGCTGCTGAAAAGTTTTGGTAATGTATATATTTGGCATTATTATTATGATCATGATGATGATCATCATCATCATCATTAATTCTTATCATTATTTGAATTTGTTTCATTGAATGCAAAATGCGTGTTACTTAAGGGATTCTCTCTTAACTTCTTAAAAGTATACCACGATTTATAGAAAGTAAAACGAGTTTCTGTAAAAAAAATTCTTAGTACTATACGTATGGAAGTTGTGAAGAAAGGTAAGGAAAATCTCTTGTACGTTTGTTCTATTTTCTAATATTAAACTGATATTGAGAAATTGTTCTTCACAGAATATGTAGTGTATATTCGCTTGTCGATGGAGGAGAGAATGGAGATTGTTTGACCTCTTGATCTTGAGCTATAAACCTTGTTCTGCTACCATCTGTTGTTATTTTCGCCTAATTTATAATGGTCAGAGAAAGCTACAGTCATAGATCATACAGCAGCTCTCGATGACATTGCGAAGTGTCTTCTGGCTAGTACGGCCTGACCTTCCGGATTCCGCACACACCTGCTACCAAGATCCCCAGCAGCGAGGCAGGCCTGCAAAGTTCCCATTCTGCAACAATAAACCATAGGTAGGATGGGTCCGCTTTAATGTATTGATATTTGTGAAAAAGGATCAGATCTTCATTTTTGAAAATATGTTTTTAATTGGTACGAAATTGCGTACATCACCACAGCAGTTACATCTGGCAATCTAAACATCGAATCATGACGATAACGACGGCTGTTTTCTTGGCTCTGCTTCCCATATCAGCTTACTTATTTTATTTAGTTACTAACTGTATAAACCATTTTTTTACTGATATCCTGTAAAAAGTTGTCAAAAGCTGTCTTTTCACTCTCATGTCATTTAATGAGAGTAATTATCCTTTATTACTGTGCAATTTGTAACTTGCTGTTAATTTATGAACTCACAAAATGCTGTAAATGTTGTGATAACCATCTCTAATTCAGATTTTTAAAACACAGGCTTCTAGTCAATTACTGTAACAAAACACAGTGATTCAAACAGATAAACATATTGAGAGAAGTGTGAGAACATTGTTATGATGATTTATATTTTGTTTTACGTTTTTAATTTTTTTTTCTGAGGAGAATTAAGTGTTTTAAAGTGCCAGAGCTATAAATCACGCACCAAAAATTAAAAGCTTTTGTCTCGTTCTACATTGAAATACCTTCACGAAATGTGTATCTGCAGATCGATATAGATAATGTGTTGGGAAGTGGCAAGTGCAACAAGTGAATAACAGGAGGGTGGGGTTCGGTATGTTGGCAGAACTACAGCCTCCTCATGCTACGTGACTTGCTGAGATGCCGTGGGTGGATGCCCTGCCATGCAGACAGTAGAACATCATATGCAAAGATGAGGCATTTCTACATAAGCTATAAGTCATGTATTTAATGTTGGCAACGCTAATAGGTAACAGTTAATATGTTCCATATATCACTTGAACATAAATATGCTCATATGAACTACACGAAGTACTACACTGTTCTAAAACAACTAATAGACATACAAAGCATGTAAAAAAAAGTAGAGCTGTAATGTTGAGCTTAACTGTGTGGTGAGGAAAATGTGTTCAGGTTGTCAAATTACATATCATTTCTTAAGAACCACACCACCACCATCACTGCCACGACGCCAACAAAATGTATCCAGTAAACACAATTTCTGGTATAAATTAAGGGAATGATACCAAACTGATCACAAAAACCACACAAGACGAAGTAAAGTTGATTAGAAATATGTTATATTCACATTCATTTATTTCGCTTTTTCTCTTTGCCTTTATATTTGTTCTGCAAACTGTTTTTCAAATACTGTTTTTTTCTGTCGTTTCATGTTAATCGACATAAACGCTTGTTGAACAACATATTTTAATTAGCATCCTCCAAAGTTTTTTTTGTGTAATTTACGTCATCGAACGTTAAGTCATCGGACAATGAATGAAATGGGTGAAATTATGCTAAAATGAGTCCGGGGTCCATAGAGCTTAGAGTTACCTGATATGATAAGGGAAACTCCCGGAAAAAAAGTTTACCCAGGTAACTCACCCTAACCGAGATTCGAACTTGGGACCTTTTGAACGTGAGGCAGACACACTATCATCTACGCTATCGAGGCGGGCAGCATCCTCCAACGTTACGTTATATAGGACGATGAATGAAATAGGTGAAACGATTCTCAAATGAGCCCAGGGTCATTAGAGCTTAGAGTTAACCGACATTCATCTTTCAGTATAACGGAAAACCTAGAAAGTACCTTATCCAGTTAACTCACCCTGACCAAGATTCGAACTCGGGACCTTTCGAAGGTGAGGCAGACACACTAAACCCACGCTTTAGAGGCGGGCTGTTGGAGCAGAGTCCCTAGCTTTTAGTTATAAGAGCATGGGGAAACAGAGAATCAGACATTTAAAAATGTGTAGTTACATGATTTTAAATTTCCCAGTTTCCAAAACATTATGGCAAACAAGTTTATGTGGACACCACTTCAAGCAATTTATTAATTAGGTATTCGACATTCAAATTCCGACAGCAATTATTTCGAAAATGGTTCTTTCGTATAGGTATACTAACCACTTCTACAAGAAAGTCACTAATGAAGCTAATCAGTAAAGTAAACTGTACTTTACCGAACAATATATCTAAATAAAACGACGAGGAAGATAGAAAAACAGGGAGAATAGCATAGAGGGACAAAAAAAAAAAAAAAAAAAAAAAAAAAAAAAAAAAAAAAAAAAAAAAAAAAAAAGCTGTCACGTTTGGTGAGAATAGGCAATCCTGTTTCAGATTGTAAATGAATCGTAGTTTATGATCTCATGCGACCAGTAGTAAATATGATTTATATTTAGATTTATTTATTTGTACAGTTTCAGTTACAGTATCACTACAATAACTTTAACATTGTATATGCACTTACGAGGGGGTACTCAAAAGAAACCGTACTCCGATGGCGCAGCCATTCGTAGACGTAGTGCAGGGTTCTTACGCTAGATGGTGTTGGTAGAGACCTTCATGAAACAGCTGTGCAGATGGCGTCAGTGTAGAGCTGAACGTGCAAGTGTGTTATTGTGTTTCTCTGACTGTTGGCGGGTTACCTCTGCGAAGTCGTTACGGCAACTTTAAAAGAACAAAGTGTGTGTGTGTGTGTGTGTGTGAAATTTTGTTTCCTGCTTTTAAAACCTGCTACGTAGACAAACCAAATGCTCCAAGAAGCTTTCCAGGAGGACGCCTTGAGCCGCACACAGGTTTTCGAGTGGTTTGGGAGCTTTAAACGTGGTGAGATGTGTTGAAGATCAAGCTCGTTCTGGACGCCCTTGAACATCGCGAAATGAGGACAACATTAAAAAGGTCCGCCAAAAGATCAACGAGGATCGTCGCCAAACAATCGACCAAATTTTAGCAGCGACAGGAATCAGTTGGAGCTCCTGCCGGTTGATTTTGAGGTAGGATTTGCACATGAGACGTGTTGCTGCTAAATTTGTTCTACGCCTTCTCACACAGGAGCACAAAACCATCCGCATGAATGTGTGTCAGGACTTGAAAACAGAGATTGCACGTGATCCAAACTTCTTGAACAAAGTGATTTTCAAGGGATGAGAGATGGTGTTACGGGTACGACCCAGAAACCAAGGAAGCGTCAAGCTAGTGGAGAGCTCCCAACTCTCAAAGACCAAGGGGGAAAAAAAAGGAAGGGGGAGGCAAGGTAAGTGAGGTCAAATGTGAAGACGATGATCATTGTCTTTTTTGATGTTAGTGGAATTGTGCATCGGGAATTGGTACCCCCTGGCCAGACTGTTAACCAGCACTTTTACTTGGATGTTTTAAGGCGTCTGCGAGAGGATGTGAGGAGGAAACGCCCGCAACTTTGGCGATCAGGTGACTGGTTTCTGCATCATGACAACGCTCCAGCACACATGGCCTTACGAGTGACCTACTATTTGGCATCTCAGAGGTAGTCAGTCGTGCCCCACGCTCCGTATTCGTCCGACCTAGCCCCGTGCGACTTTTTCCTATTTCCGCTAAAAGGGTAGCGTTATGACGATGTGGAGGTGGTAAAAACAGCTTCGCAAAGGGCACTGGACATAATCAAACTTGGAGAGTTCCAAACATGCTTCCAACAGTGGAAAAAGAGACTTGACAAGTGCAACGAATGAAATGGAGGGTATTTTGAAGGTGATTGAAATAATTTTGTAAAAACGTTCATCAATAAAGTTTTTATGACAACAATCCGGTTTCTTTTGGGTCCCCCCCCTAGTATTATGCATCCTGTAAAAATACATGAAATTGCTAACCCTAAGGTTTACTCTTACTTAGGTACCCTGGCTATAAGCCTTTGGTTTCTCTGAGCAGCTTGGTGTCATTTCTTCTTGACCTTCGCTTCTTTTACCCTAATCCACTTTTCTCTTAACTTATATCAGAATTCTCCTATACATCTGCTTTTCTTTTCGCCCATGCCTGTTAAAATGCGTAATGGCACTACCTCTTTGCTCAGACTGTCCCATTTCTTATCTCATACTTTTCTCCTGCAATTTGTTAACTCCTTACATTCTACCAGGTAATGAACAGTGCCCTCTTCGTCTCCACAAAATTCACATATCCCTACCTCGTTACTTCTGAACCCTTTTAGATATATTATTCCTATTATCCTGCTATGCCTTCTCTTCCACTTTTGTCACATTGATGTATATGTTTTCCCCTACCCCATTCTGTCTTTAATTGCTTATAAAGTTTCAAAGTTTGTTTTCTTTCCTTCTATACCTTCCCATATCTCCTGCATATCTATATCTATATCTTGTTTCTCACTTCCTCCCGAAAACCACTCCTCTGCTCTCTATAAATCTCCCATACTATCTTCGAAACCGTTCTTTCCAATTCCGACCACCAACTGTTTGTATTCTTATAGAAAGTATGAAGTAATTAACAACTAGCAATTAATTTTGGCCAGTTCGAAAGTTATCGTTCTGTTAGAAATATTACTTTACGTTTATTTAATATGCTTTAACACATAATCACAAATTTCCTCATTATTAAAACTTCAGCTGATAAAATGACCATGTTGTCCTTACATGCATCAAGCACAAAAGTATTCCAGATCGTTTAAATAATTGCTGTAAAACAATATATCACCAGTCATGTTCATTTTTGTTTTCTTTAGTCCTACCGAAAATATTTACTTATATATAGACGCATACATACAAACATTCCCATGCATGCATACATACTTACATACCAGGCGAGTAAAAAGTATGGCACAATGCCTGTAACCTCTCTGCTGCAACTCTATGAAGTAATATGTTTTAGAAAAGCTTTAAAATATTAACATGCCCTCCCATTACTATCATTAAAAATAGAGGGTGTGGTTTTTGGTTTGTTTTGTTAAATGGCAGCATTTATTTTTTCTGCATTCCTCCAGTCCTTAAGTCCCAGAACGTGCAAACAAATACCCTTTCAAACCGCAATTTAAATTTATTAGGACCTTGTTGCTTATGTACTGAGCAAAGGAAAACGCATCATTACTTCAAAGTGAATAGGTTTTGAATTAAATAATACAGTAGGCTACTTCAATATGTGGCATTGGATTGAAGAAATACAGACGAAAGCTAAGTTAATAAGGTCAACAATACTTACTTCATTGCAAAGTCTTCCTGAAAGTGATTATTTATGGCACAACTTACAGATAAAAAACGGATTGAAATAATAAAGATAATCGGATATGGTGATAGGAGGACCCAAGAAAATATCTTGTTTAATGAAATGCATCCAGAACGAACGATTACTCACACTACGGTATGAAAATTTTTGAAAAAAATCAATGAAACGTAAGTGTTTAAAATAAAGCAAAGACTGGAAGATCCAAAAAAGTTACAGATGGCGATAAAGCTCTTTAAGTCTTATCAGTAGAAGTAAATTTACATTTATTTACTCGCCAGCACATTATGGAAGGCAGGTGGTGAATTACCTAAATTATGAATTTCCAGGAAAATGGATTGGCAGAAGAGGAAGTAGTGAATGACCGCCAAGATTTCCTGACCAATCTTGTGGGGATATTTGAAGTGGAGGGTTTACAAGAGCCGACCAAGGAACCATGAAGTGTTAAAGCGAAGAACTGGGCAAGAAGTGTAGCGATCAGGTGAACCGTGTTACTGGAATCGTTAACTAATTTCAAAGACAGACTTTGGCATTGTTTGGTAGTAAATGGAGGCCATTTAGAGCAGCTTTTGAAGTGAGTCCATCAAGTGTTATAACAGAACACCACTAATTTTTTTCTGAATATGGTTTCTGGTTTAAATTTTATGTGCTGTACACGTCCTAATAAGTTTAAATTACAGTTTAAAACCTATATGTTCCAAGACCTAAGAACCAGAAAAATGGGGAAAAATGATTCTTTTAAAAAAACAGTCACGCCCTATTCCCAATCATAGTACTATGGAAGAATGTTGAGATCTTCTGGCTTTTCTAAAACACATCACTTCACAGATCTATAACAACAAAGTTACAAGCATTGTTCGATACTTTTTACCCACCCCGTATACCTATACACAGATAGACATATATATGAGTACATACATATTTCAATTAAAAATTCGATGTCGAAATTTAATAAATTTACGTTTTCTGGGAGGTCTCTGCACAAAAATAAACAAAAATAAATAATTTAAGATGCTTCTGTAAACACCACAACTCAGAAAGAAAAAGTAGGTTGAATTCAAACTTGTCGTTTTCAAACTTAGTTTTCAATCTTCTAAGGATATGACAGGAAGTTATCTGGCCCCATACAAGGCCGTGCGCGTAAACTTTTTCTAAAATTTGGATTTTCTCATTAATGACAAGAACGAGATCCTATGGTTATCAATAATATCACATACATTATTGCTTTATAACCATTTTTGGATATTACTTATTACTGGCTTAAGTACTCCAGTATTTATATTTTTCTGAAATAGGAAATTAGTATATGCCCCTTCCCCAGCGTTTATCATGAAAGAGAATTGAATTTCAAATGAATCATATAAGACCAGAATTTAAAAGATATGACTATCGGTGGAACTTACTGAATTCCTATATTCCTATTGTGTCTACTAGGACATATGTAATAAACCATTTGCACAAATTTTTATCTCAGTGACACAAAGTAAACGAAAAATAAGAAAATAGTTTGTTAAATAAAAATTATCATAAAGATCATCCTGCTTCTTATGGTTTACTGATTATACAAAATCTATTCTTAAGCAGGTTGGAATCACACATTATTTCTGGAGTTAAAGAAAATTTGCTTAATTATACGGTGTTTATATATGGTAATTTAGTGAAAGTCATTAGGCCATTTATTGAAAATACAAAAATAAAGTGTAGTTAGAAGTAAAGGGATCGTATTGGAAAGCTTTATATCGTATCTTCGGAAAATACTGAACTCGAATACTCAGCGCGCGCGCACTCACACATACACACACGCTAACATATAAACACATACTTTTATTAAGCCTTTGTTTAAATCAGTGGTTCTCAGAGAATCTGCTTCCGAAGAAATCTAATTAGCTAGAACTTTTTGATGGAATGTACTAAATGATTATGTACGTGGTGGTTAAGAATCTGTCATCTCAATGTCGTGGGGAGAGCGTATGTGCCTTACATTTAAGAGGTCCCAAGTTCGAATTTCGGTTAGGATGAGTTATTCGGCCAAGGTTTCCTCGTAGTTTTCTCTTATCCTTAGACGAATGTAGTCACTTTAAGCTCTAGTGGTTTCTTTGAGCATTTTGACTCGAATCATTAATTCAGTACTCGATATGACTTACCAGGTTAAAAGAATTTCAAGACTGCGCCGAGCAAAATCAGGCCACACATTTCTAAACCTTTAAACTTTTTTTACAGTTGCAATGCAAATGTGGTGTACTCATATTTCGTTTTTGGATAGTGGTGCATTGCTATCAAGTGCTAAATTAAGATTAGTTTCTATATATTGTAGCATGCCTTTGATGTGTTCCTCCTGCTGTGTATTCCTCCTATTCTTTCGTAATCGCTTCCACAGTTGGTAATTAGATATTCATCTTGCTCTCTGAAATGTAGAAGGCTCGGCGAAAATTGCATATTTTTAATACGTTACACATTGGAAAGTGGTTCCCGCGTACAATTTTCGCATAGATCCCTTGTTCGTATGATATGCAGCCCATTTTAAAATTAAGCTGACATTGTAACTAAGGCGATCACAACAATAAAGTGGAGCTAATTCGCAGCACGTGATTTATGTTATATCTTTAATAAAGGATACGACAGTAGGAAGAATGGTGAGACACAGTGAGTATATGTGTTCTTATTTGCGATGTCCGTCTAACTTTAAAATGGACTACCTGCTGTTCAGTAGTTCTGTCAGAAAATTTGTTTCAGTGAAGGTGCCCGACACAATGGCTGCAGCACAGGTGAAGGGTACCTCATGTGGGAAAGAGTTGTTGATTGACCTCCCAAATCTGGCACATAACACAGATCATAGTACACAGTGTAAAAACTTAACTATAAGCTAATCCAAAACAAATATGCACAAAGGATTAATGCGATTAAAATAATAATATATTTTTATAAAGAACATTTTCAACACTGTGTAAAGCAGAAAGGAAAGAAGGTGAGAAATATGCAGCAACAAGTTTCCGTTAACCCTTACTTTCCATAAAAAGTTTACGTCATGCTAAGGTAGCTCTATCCCCTCCCTCAGATAATGACATAATATATGCACGCTACGTAAGAATAATTCAAATCATGAAGTTATAAGCAATGTTTTATACTATTAGCCCACCCCGAGCAATGTGTCCATTCTTCTCCATTGTCTATAACAATTATTAAGTTATAATTACTTTTTTATGTATATTGAAAAGTTTTAGCATAAAGTGGTAACTAGGATTCACTATTGAAGGCAGAAAAATAAAGAGGTATAAATCGTAGGATGAAGATTCGTAAAGGAAAGGAGCTCCAGAAAGTGAAAAGGAATAGAAGCTACAAGAACGGCTACAAAACTGTGGTATAAATGGATAGTAAGTTTGTAATTCCCTAAGGAAATTACCCATCTTCCTGTAGGTGATTGATTTCCAATCATTGTGTCAGAACTACTTTGCGTTCTTACCTCTTAATTAACATGCAAATTCATGATGCCCTCTTCGGAAATTCTTCTCTCCACACAATAGTAAGGCGAACACAGCCATTTCATTCTAATTTTTGATCTAGCACAGACTTTTCAGATTAAAATATCGGACTACAAATACTACGAGGGCCGTTCAATAAAGAATGATCATAATTCTTTTACGGTCATAATTTTTGGCACTAAAATTCAATCTTATCATATTCTGTTAGTTTAATGTGAAACAAACACGCCGTAGTAGTTTCATTGTTGGTACACCTGGTTCCCGCCTGTGAGAACCAGGCAAGTTCAGACATGTTCAGTATCGCCTACCACTGCAATGTTAAAGTTGATGTCAGAGGAAGAACCGGAGTTTCTTCCAAACGTAATCACTGCTGATGAAACTTGGCTACATCATTTTGATCCTGAGAGCAAACAGCAAAGCTCAGTGTGGAAATCTCCTTCATCACCAACACCCAAAAAAGGAAAAGTGGTTGTTTCTGCTGGGAAAGTTATGGTAATTTCATTCTTTGATATTCATGCAATGGTTTATCAGCATGTTGTACCTGCACACACATCAGTAACTGTACAATACTACAGGGATGTCGTGAAAACATCGCAGGACCATATCAGGCGCAAAAGACCACATTACCATGAAACAGGCTGGCTGCTGCACCACTATAATGCGCGGCCGCATGTTGCTAATGTTGTTGCAAAAATCAACGTGAAGTGCATCCCTCACTCTCTCTATAGTCCGGATTTAGCCTCATGTGACTTTTTTATAATCCCTAACTTTAAGAAACGCCTTCGTGGGAGGCATTATCCATGATCAGAAGCAGTGGTGAAGCTGTGGAGGCGATTTTGAAGTATCTCTCAAAAAATGGTTTCCCGCATGTTTTTGAAGACTGGCAGAAACGCTGGGACAAGTGCATCGCATTTAGGGGAGACTATTTTGAGAAGAACCATCAAAATTATGAGGATGAGTAAAGGTACGTTGTCAAATAAAATTGTGATCATTCTTTATTTAACAGCTCTCGTATATTAACACTTTCTGTTGGCTTACTATCAAACATTGCAAGATGAAGTATATGTTAACGCTTAAAACACTCGAACATATCTATGAGAGTAATCCTTAAAATAATGAGAATTCATTTTCTAGTCAAAACAGATCCGTCTTTCACTGAAAATGTCACTCTCTCTTTTTCGCTTTCTTCTTCATCTTCATATTTGAATAATTTATCTCAACTGCTATCTTCTCTTTTCCTTCTCCATTTCTCAAATGTACGCGAAAAACTTTCCTGCAATTATAGGATCCAGTAAGATTGTTTTTCCTTTTCTTTCCAGTTCCGGTGTTGTTATTTCATTATCTTTTCTTCTAAAACTGCTTCTTAATACACTATTCACACGTCTCATTCATTTTGGAGGTGCATTTTTAATTTATCCAATTTTTTCTCATGCTTTGGCGTAGTATACTTTCGCATTCCACATAAAAGGATTCATTTTTCTCTAAATTAGTCCCTTACTCAGGCGCTCAGATAAAACGCTTATCGGTGTATGCTAAACAAAGAAGCAGCTCATTTGCAACTCACAAATATGTCTTATTTGCCTCTCTCTCTCTCTCTCTCTCTCTCTCTCTCTCTCTCTCTCTCTCTCTCTCTCTCTCTCTCTCTCTCTCATTAAGTCCTTTTCAAACTATATTTTCCGTGGCCGGCATTCGGGAGAGCCGTTCAATTCCAGTGGCCGACCTACCCTACCCATGGGTTTTCTCGGGATTTTCCCGGATTGCTAGGCGAATGTTGTGTAGATTAGTTACAGCTCCCAAATTTCCAGTTCCCCCATTTCATCTCCATTATTTGGTATCATCTCTCATCTGGTGGTCTGTTTCAGGGTAGAAATGTCGGCGGGTGTTTCGGTGGTGCATGGCAGGATGATATGCTCTGAGTGATCCACTTGCACCGCCGGTAGGGCGGTTTTCACTCTCCGGGCGGATCTGGTGGGCCGTTTCTGGACCAAGGCCAGTGGGATACCGGATGTGATGGCCTAGATGATGATGATGATTGGAATTTAGGGGCGCTCAGCTCGATGGTCATTAGCGCCCTTTCAAAAACTGTATTTCACTTTACTATTCATCCTTTCATTTAACTTATCTTTAACTTTCCTTTGACTCTGCTTTCTTTGACTTTCTTTCCTTTGCTTTGGCTTTACATAGCTTTGCTCTGGTTTTCCTTCAGCTCCGCTTTGGCTTTGCTTTGGCTTCATTCTGACTTTACCCTTTCTCTGATATAGCTCTGCTTTGGCTCCACTCTGGTTCCACTCTGGCTTCTCTCCCGCTTCACCCTAACCTCACTCAAACTTCACCTTAAAGTCCCTCTAACTTTGCCCTGGCTTGGCTCTGGCTTGCTCTGGCTTGCTCTGGCTAGGTTCCGGCCTGCCTCCGGTCCCGCTCTGGCTTCGCTCAGGCTTCGCTCTGGTCTCACACTAACTTCATTCTGTACCTTTAACACTGGCTTCGCTCTGCCTTCGCTCTGGCTAGGCGCCGATCACCACTCCGGTCCCTCTCTGGCTCCGCTCAAGTTCCGCTCTGGCTACGCTCTGGCTCCACTGTGGCTTTGCTCTGGCTAGGCTCCGGTCACCGCTACGGTCCCGCACTGGCTTGACTCTGGTTTTGCTCTAGCTTCGCTCTGGCTTCGCTCTAACTTCTTTCTAACATTCCTTAACTATACTCTCACTTGGATCTGCCTTCGTTCTGGCTTGGCTCTTGCTAGGTTCTGGCACCACTACGGTCCCGCTCCGGCCTCACACTAATTTCGTATGTACCTTGCTTCTGGCTTGGCTCCGGCTTTGCTCCGGTTTCGCTCTGGCTAGGATTCGGCCAGCACCCCGATCCCGCTTTGGCTTGGCTCTGGCTTCGCTCTGGCTTGACTCTGGCTTTGCTTTCGCTTTGCTCTGGATCCACTCAGGCTTCACTCTGGCTTTGCTTTGTCTTTACTCTGAATTTAGTTTAATATACTCTTTTTTAACTTAGATTAGGGTCAAACACGGATGTGGATGTTGTTTGGGCGTTTGGCATTAGCTCTCTCACCACCCAGAGGCACCCAATCTAGAGATTTGGCTTGGGGTCCCGGGATCGCCAATTCCCGTACCTACCGCAGTAGGCGCCTGGGGAATGTGATGGCCTGCCGGGGAAATTTCAAACTGGTAGATAGTACGAAACCTGCCCTCTTCATTGTCGTGACTCCTTGTTCGGTCACCCTCTTTGTCCTCTCGCCTCATCCTTCATCCCGGGGATTCCCCACTTGCGGGCATAGGTACAATAGATCAAGACTGGTCGTAGCGCCGAATTCCCTCCGTAGTAATTCTAATTATAAACTATATTATCACACTCTGCATTTTGCTCACCCGTGATACTTACCTCAGAATTTTCCAAAGTTCATCTCCTTCCCTATTGTGCAATGCCGTTTCATTAGCTCTTTCTTAGGCTCTTTATTTCTGTTACTCTTTGTTCATAAAAGTCCCCAGGAAAATGTATAATCCCTATCGTATTCTCTCTCTCTCTCTCTCTCTCTCTCTCTCTCTCTCTCTCTCTCTCTCTCTCTCTCTCTCTCTCTCTCTCTCTATTCTGCTTCTCTCTGATATGACTGCAACAATTATTCTGGCTTTGTATCTTAATACCTGTTTTGTTGGCATACGTAGTGCTACGAGGAGACTCTCAAGTGCAAACATAAAATATTGTCGCGGCGACGGGCATACAAGGTTCGGCGCAAATAGACAACAGACGGTAAGTGTTTCACGCAGATAAAAAGCTTGCATAAATATATACACATAGCACCGGAGATAAGACTTGCCGACACAGATAAGTGAGGTAAGTAGAAATTTGTAGTGACTTCTTGGTTTCTGGTTCTGGTTTGTTTTAGAACAGTCTAGAAGTTATCAGTGAGGTATTTAAGGGAGCGACGACTCACCAAGAGTCAGTCGTAAGCAGTAAACAGCTGAGCTGATGTTGTAAACAGATGCAATGTTATTGTTATCGACCTTGGTAGACTGTGTGTATGTGACGTAATGTTGTTACGTGAGAACTGAACAGTGTATTTCTACGGAAATAAAGAACATTTGGAATATCTGCAACTCCGACTTTTAATTCTACGAACGCACAAAGTCACAATATTGAATCTAGAACAACATTCGCTTTTCGTTATACAAAACATGAATTAAAGGGCATCAATTGGGAAATTAAGCATAAACGTAGAAAATAAAAGTTCTAGCAAGTTGATAAATTCGATATATTAGTATTCGTCGTAACATTTACGAATATTCTGTGGCGACAAATAAAATAGTGAGAAAGATATAATGAAGTTGCATGTTATATTGGATTATACTTAAATACAGATTTTGTAAGAGTAGATATTTCCTCTGATTAGATCCTCTAAATTATTCACAGTTTTCAAAGCTAATAGGAGCTAATTTTCACTGGAACTTACACATTTCAAAGGTTTATTAGACTAATAAACTTCAAATGCTTGGAGCAGAAATGCAAATATTATGTCAACTTATATTTCACAATAAATATTTTTGCTGCATCGTCAGTACTTCTTTGATGTTTTATACAAGTAAGAAACGCTTCATGTCCTAAATAATGCTGCAAATATGCTGATTCCGTTGTTAGCAATACAATTTCTTTTTATCTTAATTTGTGTCTCAATTTTGTAGTCTGTTTCTGTTTCACGTATCTCCAAAGACATCCGTGAAAATAAGACCCAATGATTTAGCCATCGAATGGCCCTTAAACCCAAACAGTGACTCACTAATTCCATAAAAATAAAATAAAAACTAATTGTATTATAAATTCTACCATATACCTGTGTTTCAGTGATAAGATAAATTGTTTGGCACTTCAGACAGAGAAATCTTTATCCCTATATTTTGGAGCGTCTTGTGCAAAGAAAACAATTAATGTCTAAGGCTCGGACATTAGATATGGTGTGTTCTGCATCAACGGGGCTAAAGGTTTAATACCAACAAAGCTAACAAAATATGTACTATTCAGCCATAGTACCTTTGTGTTGGTAGGAGGTGCTTCATTGACTTGGAGTATCAGTCCCTTAGGCACACGAGGTCCTAGTTTCTCAGCTTTATTGTCTAACGATGTTTGAAGGTGCTCAAGCAGTACAGTTTCTATTATCTGTAAAACGTCTTCCTCTTCGATGAGAAATTTAATGCTTCCCTCCAAAATACTGAATGTAACACATTAAATATATTACTTAAACTTAAAATTAAATTAAGGTTCGTAAAGCTTAGTGCTTATTAATCACTGGATTTTGGTAAATATTACAGAACGATGCGTGTCTGATTTTTTTTCTATATCGTGCACAGTATTTTTAAGGATATAAAACACTACATGTGTGCGCGTATGTATTACATAGTGAAACAGTTATAGACTTCAGTTAACGGTGCAACGGTACTAGAAAGACATTTTGGAATTTTTCGTAATTTCGTAATGAAAAAGAAACTGCAGCAAATGAAATTAATTTCTTTTTAATTATCATACGAGGGCTCTTCAATAAAGAGTGATAACAACTTTTTTGACAACGTACCTTTACTCATCCTCATAATGTTGATGGTCCTTCTCAAAATAGTCTCCCCTGATTGCGATGCATTTGTCCCAGCGTTTCTGCCAGTCTTCAAAGTCATGATGGAAACCATTTCTTGAGAGATCCTTAAAAATCGCCTCCGCAGCCTTCAAAACTGCTTCTGATGAAGGATATTGCCTCCCACGAAGGCGTTTCTTCAAGTTAGGGAATAGAAAAATGTCACTTGGGGCTAAATCCGGACTATAGGGAGGGTGAGGGTTGTACTTCACGTTGATTTTTGCAAGATATTCAGCAACTACATTGGTAATATGAGCCGTGCGGCATCCAGCCTGCTTCACGGAAATGTGGTCTTTTGCGCCTGATATGGACTTGCAATGTTCTCAGGACATCCCTGTAGTATTGTCCAGCTACTCATGTGTGTGCAGGTACAACATGCTGATAAACCATTCCATGAATATCAAAGAATGAGATGACCATAAAACCACTTTTACTTTTTGGGGGTTGGTGATGAAGGAGATTTCCACACAGCTTTGCTGTTTGCTCTCAGAATCAAAATGATGTAGCTAAGTTTTATTAGCAGTGATTACGTTTGAAAGAAACTGCGGATCTCCCTCTAACATCAACTTTAACTGCATGTTACCTCTATTGCAGCGGTAGGCGATACTGGACATGTCTGAACTTGCCTGGTTCTCAAAGGCGGGAACCAGGAGTACCAGCAATGCAACTACTACGGCGTGTTTTTTTTACATTAAGCTAAGAGAATATAATAAGATTGAATTTTAGTACGCAAAATTATGACCGTAAAAAAATATGATCAGTCTTTTTTGAACAGCCCTCGTATATAAAATGAAATGTGTAGTGTTTAACGCCCGCTTTTACTACATACGGCACCGCAGGTGATGGCACTGATGATACATGAGATGAAGATGGAGCAACGGTGGAATGAGATGGCGGGGGAAGCCGGAGATCCCGGAGAAAGCCCGCCCCAGCGCCGTGTTGTCCACCACGAATCTCACCTTGCGGTCGCCTGGGATGGAACCCGGGCCGCCTTGGTGAGAGCCAAGCGGTCTAACCACTAAGCCACGGTGCGGCCCCTCGTATATACCTTATATTAAACATATAAAACATATAATTTACTAGGTTAATTTCTTTCAGTTAAATTTTTTTCTGTTGCCACAGGGTTTAATCTTAAAGTATTATAAACAAAACAAAGATTAAAAGAAATGATTGTTTATTTTTAACACAGCTAAAATGGATATATAGAATAAACAAAGTGCCGAAATATTACGAATTACTTAAAGTGTTAAATAATACGCTTGTTACACATATTTTGGCTATTAAGTTAGTACATTCTTCATGAATTAGTTTATTTCATAATTATTTGTTAATGTCGCTGCCCTGTTGTGACTTTTGAACCTTATGGCTACACTCTATGCAATTCCTTAAAATCCCTAATTCCTTATATATAACTCAACTTTTATTAAAATTGAAATATATAAATCGATATTGCAGCTAATTCTCCCAGTTTCCCTGGAAAAGAAATCTACTCTTAATCTACCAGTTTCTTTACTTGCACCCGAAACTAAGGAAACCGTATTTTGGACTGCGTGAACAATCACATAAATTAAATAGAGCGCTTAATATTATAAACAAGGTTTGTGTTTTTTCGCGATTGCAATATAGAAATGATCATGAAGTATAGCTACTTGGTCTCAGTTTTCTGATTCCTAAACTACTGTTTAATGTATTCTACGATAACATTCAAAATTAACTCAAAATACTTCTAATATGTGTACAATGTAAGGGCAAAATTTTTAAAAAAGTGAACACAAGATTAAACTTTTCAAGAAGTAAAATAAATACATATTTGGCCGCTTCGGTAGCGTAGATGTTAACTTGTCTGCCTCGCGTTTAAGAGGTCCCGAGTTCAAATCTCGGTCAAGGTGAGTTATCTGGATGAGGTTTTCCTGGGTTTTCCCATATTCTGAAAGACGAATGTCGGGTAACTCTAAGCTCCATGGATCCCGGACTCATTTGAACATCATTTTACCTATTTTATTCATCTTCCGATATGACAACGTTGGATGACGTAAATTACAAAGGACATATTTATGTAATTGCAGTTTACTTTAAAAGAAGATGTTGAGAAGTCACGTCGCCAAGAGATTAAATGTCGTAATTCAGGGCATTTGTTGTTTGTGGATTTGGAGGATATGAATGAAAGTAAGAGAAAGATCCTGTAGTTTCAGGTTGTTCGTATAAACTCTTTGGTTTTGAATTATATAAATATTTTCATATACTGGTATAACTAGTTGCACATAAAAGCATAAATACTGTTGAAATATATACCCTTATTTTACTTAATCACTTTTTCATTCTGTTTTGAATGCTAACCACAGCATAGATACTGAAAAATATTTCAACAAGTAGAACGAACTGAAATGACAGGAGAATAGGAATGGGAGGAAAAAGTTGAGGTATGTTGTCACTTAACGTGATTTATAAATTTGCAATTTTAGTTGATTTTATGCATTTTCTTTTCCATTTCTGGATTTACATAAGAATGTTTCTTTCTTCTTCGTTATATTTCAGCCTGTTGTTTTAAACTGTATTATTTTATTTAAAGTGCAATTTTTGTGCATTTTTATTTTACTGTTTTCTCTTTAAAACTGGATTTTAATTTTCCATTAACGTGACCCATGGCAAAGTACATTAGGTATGATTTTATCATACATCACACCTGTTCATCAATTATCTTTATTTTTAAAAATGCTATAAAATTCTAAATTTAAAAATATATATCTTACAAAATATTTAAGTCTAAATTAAAATGCTATTTTTTTTTTTTGTTTTAAAATGTTGGGAAACGTTATCCCTAATTATGAAGTTCAACTAGTTACTTTACTTTTCATATTGTTGGAAAAATACAACAAAAACAGTACTTATGCTGCATTACTGGAGCTTTTTGGACATACGACTATTGATGTGAGAATTTGCGAACATATTTTTCCATTTCTAACTGTTGAGTGTTGAGTCACACATGCATAATAAAGGAAGGCAGCGGTATACACCCACCACAGAGGTGTAGCCCCGGCTTCATTAGTGCACCGTGCAGTGCTGGCAACGAGGTACGGCCTGGAAGACCAGTTTTTGTACAGCGCAGTTGTCAGTTTCTTCAACTAGTACAAGTCTTGCATCCTCCATCCAAAGCAAACTGAAACATGTGAAGAACCACCGGCTCTTCATTTTTCCTTTTGGACACATGCTCGTACGCTTCCCGACGTTGCCGAGTTGTTCCCTCTTTTTATATTGCCTTGTTTAATTTTTTTGCGTACGTCTGTTTACTTCTGTAAGAAGTGTTTACCATGTTTAATTGCCTGTAGGATCTAGATAACGATTACAACAAATTTACCAATTCTTGAACCGCTTTTTGTTGGCGTGCGGCTGCAATGGAAAGGCGTTGCTCACTTCAAAATGAAGCAGAGGCATACATTCCGTCACGTTCGGAGTGTCACACCGGAATAAGCAAAAAAAGGTAATGAATTTATTTGAGCAACTTGAAGATTTATAGTTGAAGTGTCGGTGGCCAGAGAAAGAGAAATATAGCCAACATCAGGTGCTTTTTGTGAGGAAATAACTACTTCCTCAACTTTTAGGCTCGTTATACAACAGAATTTCCTTGTCCGTTTTTCTTTCTCAAGTTTCAGCTTATTTTTAAAAACATGTGATAAAAACTTAGTAGTAGAATAACAATAAATATAGTTAACTTATGAAGAAGAATGAAAAGCCCAAAAATAGACATTTTTACCATCACAGTGGTATATCCGCATATCTGTATGCGAATTAGTAAGTAAATTGTACAACGAAGGCCATTAGGGAGAAACATTGAAGGAAAAAATTGATTTCAGAGGTGAAATTTGGACATTAGGACATATTGCCTGTATTCAAAGAATGCGTGTTTGTTTATCTTACCCACCATTCTTATCAACATCTATCTTACTACCCTTCGTATTTTAATACATGATTAAGATTGGTAAATAGACTAAACCTTAAGTAGCACCTAGAATTGATTATATGTAAAACAAGAAAATCACTGAATTACATTAGCTTCCTTTGACGACGAATAAAAATTATGCATAATTTTAAGATTAATAATTCATTTTTCTTATTTTATACATGTATATATGAACGTAAGATTGTGTGTCATTTTTTAACATTTTATGGCAGCATTTAGCTACAATAAGTGCATATCATATTTTGTCAACTAAGTTTGTGAACTTTTTCTAGTGAAAGCTCAAAATAGAAAATATACTTCAGTCTTAGAGAATATAATCTCTACTGTTTTATGTGCTACTAAAAAGCAAAGATTTGGGCTAATTTAATATTCAAAACAGCCGAAAATTAATCCTACGTATATTCAGTTGATTGGAAGCTTTTAATGGAATGTTGTCTATGGAATGGTGTGGTATGTTTATATAATTCAAATTGTATTCAAATAGGGCATATACGTGCAGAATTTAGCTGTCCATGCCTAAAAGTAGCCTTTATGCTAATTCAGCAAATGTAACGACTTTTATAGGTCTCGAAATCCTTTTGTGCCTTTATGTGAGAAACGTTCACTGTATCTGTTAATCGTAATAAAATTTATTGCGTGTGTTTGCTAAGTAGTTACATAAAGAGAAATGAATGTACCCAACGTAGCGTTATAGACTATTCAACAGTATTTAAGTTGGCAATTGAATGTCTTTTCTTGATAGTTTTAAATTACATGTTATTTCTAAAATGTTTAAAGATATGTCCTGAGAGAGGAATGTAACATATTTGTCAGCCTCACCTCTATTTCGTTGAACATTGATGGCTGGGGTTTCTGTATTATGTGAAAACTGTATTGGGATTATGTGAATTGTCTTTATGCAATTGAGGACTATGCTGTCAAAGAGAGGATAAAATAATGTAAATATCCATCTATGTTTTTCCAGTTAACTTCCTGCAACATTGTCATATCGGACGATGAATGAAGTATGTGAAATGATGCTCAAATGGTCCCATGGGCCTTAGAGTTACTGACATTATTCTTCCTTGGATAAGGGAAAACCCCATTAAAATCCTTATCCAGATAACCCACCCTGACCGAAATTCGACTCGGGAGCTCTTGACGTGAGACACTCTACCATCTACGCTACAGAGGCGGGTTATATCTTACGTGACTAGGCAGTAAAGTATTATCTAATCACTCTTGTTGTTTATAGTGCTCTATAATCTTCATAGTGCACTTTCTCTTGTACTCAAGGGAAACAAATTCCACTGAAAATAATAAATAAGTGAAAGAATGATGAATGAATAATGAATGTGTGTGCATGTGTATGTGTGTTTTACAAGTACAACGGTGAAATTAGTACTTTTTGCTTTAAAATCACAGACTGTGTGCATTCGACGGTGTTTATGTTTAATGAAATTCCAGAATTACAATTATTTCAACTAGGAACTTTAACTAAATCACAATTTCTGGTCAGTTTTTTGTATGTATATTCTTGGTTCCGGTCATCGTAGACGACTAGTATCAGAAAAAGAAATCTATTTAATAATTTTATGATCTAATCAGGAGAATGGACAGTCAACGTACCAGCATTAGCGCAATACGCTAGTTTTTTGTTTTGCAGTCGCTATTGCAAGAATACTGCTTTTTCGAAATTGACAATTAATTTTGCTTTTTGTTTAATTTATATGCAACCATTAAGCGATAAAGAAACTGCGGAGTCGTACTTATGGTGGTGTTGTTGTTGATACTGATTCTGATGATGAAATATGATACCCAGCCGGTATTTGAATCATGGAGAATTTGATTTAGAGGTTAGCACTGCTTACTGGCGCACAGAAACAGTGTTCAGCTTTCTCATGGTAACTTCGGTATTGAAGTTTATGTACATATCGGTAATTTTAGATTAAATATGCTCTATTAAAAGAAAATATATAATTAATTTCTTTTTCGCTATTTTTGGATTACATTTAACCAAGAAGTATGTTTTATTTCCTCGAGAACTTCATTTATCCTAGTTGTACTTTTGTTTTATCTCTTTGTCGTCCAAGTAAGTTAGATATTTACATGTACTATGATTCTATTTCCTGTTTGTGTATGATACCGCAGCAAAGGTATCTAACATGTGATATCTAATAGCAGGAAATTCTACATCCTGCCTCGAAATCTAGACGTTTCGAGGATGTCATTATGATATAGTAAAAACCTTAACGCAATTTATTTTGTAATTAAGTTTTGAGTAGTATAATGGTATCCCCATAGGATCACAAACCCTTTTCTTTCTCTTGTGCTCTACAAGTGCTAAGAATCCAATAAAGAGTAATTTTATCCTCCAGTCATTTTATCTATTATAAAGCACTTACAAGTGAGAAATTAATATTAATATTGTAGTGTAATGTGTACAAAAGGTGTCGAGGCGTCCCTAAAAACTCATAGGGCAGGCATACACTGTACAGTAGCTTTTTCTGTATATGGTGTTCACAGATTTGCGCGAAAATTGTGGAATTACGCGGAGACAGCTCCATTCATTGCTTTCCACAGAGCTATGTTGCCTGACAGGCGTGACCACAGAAAAAACGCCCGAGGTTGCCGAGAAGAAAAAACTGACGTGTTGCATATTTCATTGCTTTACATTCTCTGACCACTATTGTTTAATCTTCTCTCTGCAATGTACATATTACGTAGAAAAGGTATTGCATTTCATCTAAATATTCGATGACGATATTTCAGGAACATATATTGAGTCCCCCTAGATAAAAACCAGCATAAAAACTCTCGTGTGTGTATAGCTTTAGACAAAAACATATGAGCAGCTACCAGAAATAAAGTTCGATTTGGAAAACATCGGAAGATTCAATGTTCACAATATACGGTTTGGTAAGTTAGAGTCATACTGAAAAGTTCAATATTGAACTCATCAGCCTGACTCCACCTTTATATACTTTGGCCTACACACGGCTAGTGTGAAAGAACAATTAATTTTTCCAATATAGAACGCTTTGATACGCTTCTGGCTTCTTTTGAAAGCTATGCAATAGATGGATGCTTTGCGGCTTAGCCGTATACATGGTAACCGAGCGGTAAAACGCATGTGTCTTCTGAGTGGATCAACATGAATTCGAATGCTGAACGTGCGTAATTCTTTTTATATTGTTACTTTAATAGCAGTGCGTTATGTTTTTCTTACAGAAGATAAATAATAATATTTTGAATACATTTATTTATAAGAACGCAAATAACATTCTTTTCGTTTTCAAAATAAATGAAATATTATTAGAAAATTGTCTTAAAACACTGGGGCTCATTCATCTGTTATGAATGGTGCTGGTATATAATGCGAAGTATCCTCTCGTGAAAATTTCACTAGGCATTTAGTCTCATCCATACCCCTAGAATGAGGTCAGTATTAAAAACAGAAAGTTTATACACCCGAAACTAAGTTAATTTCCATTTTTATTTGATTTTAAATATAAGAATAAACATTTATTTCAGTTAGTTTAAAAACAGAGTAGAGTGTTTCAGTTAATGTGTGAGCATAAATGCCATGAAATCAAGTAAACCTTAGAAATTGGAAGTTATATTTCAATGTATGTAATACACATTTCGTATTTCTACATTAAAAGAAATCAAAATGATTTCTGGTTTTCGAAACTTCGTAGGTCTAGTTCCTACATACTTGTCTATAACCGCTTAGCGATCAGTGCACGTTTGGTTACTGAGACTCATATATGAGAGGATTCAGTAGGATGAAGCTAAAGAGACGCGTTCCGGGACACCAGCGTAAACCGGCCGTGGAAACGATGTGGAGTTCGAGTCAGCTTCTCCTTTATTTGTGGTCAAAGGGTGTATGTGTGAGCGGCGTAACTCCAAAACGATTTGCGTTAAATATCAAAACTTAGTGTTTAAGTGAAAAGATGAAAGGCGATGGTTTGCATTAAAATACGGTCCTATGTACCAGCTACTCTTTACAAGGAGCATTTTTCTAACTCATTTACAGAAAAACAGCTCTAACGATTTTTATTAAAATATCTATGTTAAATATATTTACTTGACAAATAATAACTAACTGAAAATTTGAGGGAATAGACATTGAAGTTCTGTTTATTCTGAAGAGTTTTTATATAATCTTGTATAACTGGTATACATTAAGCGAAGAGAAGAAACGGCAACGTAAAAAATGTATATCTTTTTAAAACAAAAATTAATTTCACATAAATACATTGCGGTGTAAGCGAATTCTGAGATATCCGTTATTAGGGGTTCGATTTGTTCCTTACTTTGTCATCTTTTAAAGTCTATCGAAATTAACGTTTTCTCACGATTGTGTGTATTTGGGACTGTCACAATTTCCCAGTATTTAAAATTTAGTCAATATGAAGGAAGCTTCATAGGGTTCTCTCAAAAGGCTTAAGATTTACGTTTTAACAGCCATATGAGATGGCATTTTCTAGAAAACCTTCACTTGTCATGCTTAAACTGTTTTTGGCTCAATTTTAATAATTTATATTTATCCGACCTTTATATATGACACCCAAACGCCCGCACACATACACACACCCTATACAAATTGTGCGTAAATTTGATTTTATAATTTTTAAACATGGTTTTCGAAGGTAAGAGTTAGACTGAATATTCAATGGCACAGTTCGGATATGAACCATGGTTACTGTCTGAATGCTCTAACCATGGCAACGTACCAGTTTGACACTAAATTTTCTAACTGACTAACATTTCTCGGTAAAACACTAAGGAGATCTCGTACATATAATACATTAATAGCTACTAATAATTCTGTAAATAATTTTAGTCCCGAGAGTCATAGTTGAGACCACTATTAGGTGAATTAATGGAAATTAATTGTTATTTCTTTGATAAAAATGATGACCTTTATTGCAAATATCTTATTTATGTCTATACAAGAATTTCATTATCGAGAAAACAGTTTTTATTCAGAAAATGGCTATACCTGAATCTATTAACGAGGATAGGAAATGTAACCTTTGAAAACTCTGAAAACGAGTTATAGAATTTTGTTCCATTTTCGTTTGCAGAAGATGCTTCAGATATAAATGCTATAAATATACACTGTTGTTGACTCAAAAATAATGAATATCTAGTTTTTCCCAAAAGTTACTACAATGTTTTCTGTTAAGCAATTGCAATTTCTATTTCATTTAACTGCCAAAACTCAATTGACTAATAGCTTAGCCGGTATGTGAAGAAACATTTCTCCAGTAACTCTAAACCGCCTTCAGTCTAATCTGCAATCGTGGTAGTGTGTCCTATTCAAAGAAAAAAAAAACATTTAATTCCACGTTCCAATATTATATAGATTTATTCTGTTCGAACTCATACCTAATACCTCTGAAAATTTTAATCGTGCACAGATCTGCACATGTATTCTAAAGCGAAGCGGGTGAGCAAAATTATGAATACTTTTGCTTTTGAAAAATATTTGGCTAGAAAAAAATAAGGATAGTTGAGAATTGATATTATGTGGGCTTCAAATCCATATTTTAATTATGAATTCTTCAGAAACTCAATGTTTGAAAATCTGCAATTGTTTATAAATTGCTTTCTCACATGTATGTACAATTGTAGAATATATTAAAATAACCCTGATCTTGGAACTGCCACTGTTTTTTTTTAAAATGTAATATATATCATAGCAGAAGTGTGATCATAAGTTCCAAAATCTGAAAATTATCGAAGTTTCTGTATTAAGGTTTGAAAATAAAGGCTTAAAGCAAGAACAAAATGTTAACTCTTACTGTGTTACTTAAATATCAGTAATTGGAAAAGGTAAGCTTAAATTTTGGCCTTATATCATCACTGGCAGTGTTAAAATAAGGAACAACTACAGATAATCTAATATTGAGAGCAACTATGCAACTATGCTAAACCTTTTAGAATCACGTGATATTTTCGTTAATTTAAAAGATTTTACATACCTTATGGAACATCACTAAGAGGATTCTCCGAGAGCCGACAGTGATTCCACCTCTTCAAGTTGAAGGGATACTTTTGATTGACTGTGCTGCCAAGTGTGACGCTCTAGCTACTCATTATGAGCGCACATTTACGCCGAACACCTGCTTGGATCCTGATATTCCCTCTTCCGTGGGCAGAACACTCCTTGAATACCAGCTTTGTCCTACAGTGCACAACAGAATTTCCTTCACTAGTCCACGTAAATTGTCCCGCTTTATCCATTGACTTCCCATAAAAAAAAAAATCTCCCGTTCATGACCTTATCCCCAACGTTGTGCTTCGAAATTTGAGAAACAAGGCGCTAGCTTATTTATCATCAATCTTCAGTGCTGCGCTACGCATTGGTTATTTTCCATCTACATGGAAACAGGCTGAAATTATCGTCTTCCACAAACCCAACTAGCCTAGAAACCTTCCCTCAAGTTATAGATCAATCAGTTTATTACCTACCCTTTGTAAGATTTTTGAAAAGATTATTCATAAACGTCTTTCTCATTTGATTCACAATTAAATAATTCCGTCTTTTCAGTTTAGCCTTCGCCTGAAGCATGCTACCACTAATCAATTGCTTAGAATCATTCCTAGATATCGCTCAGGCATTCGATAAGGTGTGGCACACTGGGCTACTACTTAAAACACATCGTATTGGTCTCCCTTATTATCTGATACAAATCATAGCAAGTTTTCTCAGAGATAGAACTTTTGTGGTGCGCATTGCTGCTTTCACATCCACAAGACGGCTCATCTTAGCAGGTGTCCCTCAAGGTTCAGTACTAGCACCACTCCTTTTTAATATCTACACCTATTATGTTCCTGCTATAGCACCAATTTGCACAGCTTTAAGTGCTGATGACACTGCTCTCTTTTATTCTCACTGATATCCGCCATGCTATTCATGAACTACAAACTGTCCTGGATCGACTAGTTCACAGGTTCTCGAACTGGCGTATTTTCCTCAACACCAACAATACAGAGGCTAAGATCTTTTCTTTACGTCCTTATAGGGATCCTCCTTTACTACAGCTGCTCGGGGAACAAGTCTCATGATTACCAACCAGTGTGCCAGTGAAGTATCTTGGGGTGCTACTGGACACTCGACCAACTTGGAACACCCACATCTGTCGGTCTGTTACACTTGCGCCTGCACGGCTCTCAAAACTGTACCCTTTACTCAACAGGCGCACCTCACTTGGTTATGAATTCTCCCTTCTTCTTTACACATCTCTAGTCCGTCCCATTTTTACCTATACAGCTCCAGTGTGGGGTGGCACCAGCAAGACTAATCTCCACCGACTGCAGGTATTAAAAAACGGGGCACACCATGGTTCGTCAGAAACCAACAACTTCATCACGAGTTTGGTCTTCTACCCGTTCACCAGTACATCCGCCGGCTGGCACGACCCTTCTCTTAGCATCTCAGGGAGGTCCCTGGAGCTCTTACGTACAATCTCGGCGCTCGCACTCGCCAACCAACTCGCCTCAAACGCAGACTGCCACAAGATGTTCTCCTGAGTGACCTCTCCAGTACAGACGACCCAGACGAGTGATACCTATCAAACTTAAAGTCCTCAATTTGTGTTACAGTGATCCTGTCATATTTAGCTAGAGTCGTTCACGGCTCCCTCAATTGTTATGTGTACTGTTACTAAGTGTCTCAATAACAAACTTCTGTAAAGCATACATGCTGATCGATGGATAATAAAACAAAATAAATAAATAAATAAAGATTTTACATACTTTGTTCGCTTGTTCTATTGTTATAATGGATGGAACACACAAGAATATACAGCTGATTTCTTTACAAAAAACTTTATTACTCTAAAGCTGTCCAATTATCTGCCATGATAAAAGTTAAATAGTGCTTTAATATTATACAATTTATAATAGAAGTGTTAATTGTTCTATATTTTACAAGCTTTCGTAGATTAGCTCTTAACATATATGTATGTCATGCGTTAGGAAGCATTCACTTACTAAAAACACCCCGGCTAATTATGATAGATGAGTGACATCTCTTTACGCTTCTTTTCTTTATTTTTCGCTACAAAATACTTAATGTCTCCATAGAAATAATTAGCTTCATGACAGCAAATCTCTTAAGCATGATCTTAACTAGTAGATGAGTAAGTGATGTTATGTTTGCCTTATGACTAATATGATTTATGATCCTTGGAGGTACGTCGGCTTCGAAAGAAGTTACCTCGCAGTCTTTAATGATATTACGCATTCGTTTGTTCTTTTGTTTTTAGTCATAAACATTGTAATGTGTGCAGTTCTGCTGCGAAGATTTAAATACCTATGTATAAAGACATGTAAAATAAATTTGCACCTTTATTGGTTTGAGCTTTCTCCATGCTTAAGAGCTATATAAATAGAGGTGAGCGTATCTACATGATGTGTACCTCAACTTCGTAATATACAAATTAAAAGCAAAAGTATTACAAAATACTCATACTGAACAATAACGGTTTTCATAAATATTGGGATATTAAATATGCTCAATTTTTTTGTACCCGTAAGTTAATCTTTATCGCTGCTGACAAATACTTTTTAAAAATTGTAATTTCTGGTATCCTTCTGTTACGTAAGCTATTCAACAGAAATTTAAGTCGTAAACAAACCGTCTTACTGTATCTGGGAATACTTTGCAATATGACAATTGCACATCGTAGCTCTACAGAAGAGTACTACATTATATGTAAACTGTGTTCTGAAAACGTCACCGCAGAAAGGCTAACATTAAGGAAAACTAAAATGACACATGGAACTAAGATTAGTTAATATACCTTCAACAGGCATTATATTTATTATATCTGAAAAGTTTAGGCTACATTTGTATTTAACAGCTGAAAATGTATTTTTGTAATTACTGTAGGCTTGCTCTAATGCCTCCCAGGCGACCGCAAAGTGAGATTTGTGGTGGACAAAACGGCGCTGGGGCGGGTTTTCTCCGGGATCTCCGGTTTCCCCCGCCATCTCATTCCACCGGTGCTCCATCTTCATCTCATGTATCACCAGTGTCATCGCCTGCGGTGCCGTATGTAGTAAAAGCGGGCGTTAAACACTACACATTTCATTTTTGCTCTAATGCCGAATTGTAGGGAGTTTCCTGTTCAACTATTTTTCTCCTATCTCGTTAGGTTTTTATATAAGATGTTTCTTAGCTATTATGTTGAGTAACTTAAAAGCCTCGCACTAATTACACACTTTCTGAAGCATAGGATAGATTAATGTGACACTCAGTATATGGAGATGATCTGGTACAGTAACGCCAACATTACATTAAGATATTTGGTTACTTTTTATTTAGCCGGAAATGACTGCTATTTTTTATTTTAAACTCAGTATCCTGGAAGTTTTTTTCTTCTTCTCTTTTTACTGACTTCTGTGTTACAAACATTTAAACAAATCCCACAACCGATATCTGCTTCGTGTAATTGATTTAAAAAAAGTGTAGGCTTAAAGGAGTAACATTTCTTTTTTTCTTGTGGTTTGACTGTTTGTTTAATTATATTATGTAATAAGAGTATTTACTTATATTTTGTTTATATTTATTGAAATATGTTTATTCATAGTCTGATTAATATTTATGGGATTGAATTTGAAATGCACTGTGTTAAATTGATATTGAGCCAAACGGCAAATATTGTGATTTTACAGACGGCTCATTATGAGGCAGGCAACTATTTTGTTGTGAGACAGAGAGCTTGTTGAAATACTGTGCAGATGGATAGTACTTTAATTCCACAAACAGTAGTTACAAGAATGGTAAGTAAATTTACTGAAACTGTTTCAAGCTTAAAATATTTATAAGCACATGACAGTATTCTTAAAAAATTCAAATTTTGAAGAACACAACTGCTGAATGTGGTATTGGAAAGACGCAAATTCAAAATGGATGGAGGAGAACCGCACGCAGTATCCATAATAACTTAATATTTGGCCTGATATTATGGAAACATTAAACTATAATAAATGCTTTTTTCAAATCAAGTAGTAGCAGACCAAGCTAACCATCCAAATCCGGCTGATGTCTTCCAGCAATATGGAGTTCCAGTTATCTTTGGACAAAATGTTTTTCCATAGCGATGTATTGATAGGAATGTTCAGCAGATTGGCCGGCAAGATCCTCAGATTTGTCCCTTTGGGTCTCGTTTTGTGGCCCCATTTGAAGTCAGTGTTGCATCGAGACAGACAGAACAACTTAGAGCATTTGAAACATTGAATATTTAAGCGATTAATGACATTCCTGAGTTCTGATTATGTCATATCTTAAGCGGTTTCTGTCGTTCACTCTCATTTTGTGAAGTAGCTGAGGGCTACCGGTTTGATCAGCCTGTAGAAGATAAAATTACCTTCGCTTTCTCTCTTTATGGATTTTTATTTGTGTTTTTATGATGGGTGCTTGCTGAAAAGCTATTGTTGGTGAGTACTACCCAGATATGCAAGAGACATTTCATTTTTGGTTGTTGTTGTTGTAAATTTGCGTTCTCCAAAGTCAAGTCATATCGGACGATGAATGAAACGGGTAATATGATGATCAAACGAGACCGGGATGCATAGAGCTTAGTGTTACCCGACATTTTTCTTTAAGAATAAGGGAAAACCCCGGAAAAACCTTATCAAGGTAACTCACCCCCTTTAATGTGATTTACGTCCTCCGACGATAAGTCATATCGGACGATGAATGAAATGGGTGATATGATGGTCAAACGAGACCGGGGTGCATAGAGCTTAGTGTTAACCGACATTCTTCTTTAAGGATAAGAGAAAACCCCGGAAAACCTTATCAATGTAACTCACCCCCTTTTATGTAATTTAAGTCCTCCAACGTTAAGTCATATTGGACGGTGAATTGAATGGGTGAAATGATGCTGAAATGAGCCCAGGGTCCATAGAGTGTGAGTGTGTGGTGTTTAAGGGCCCGTCGACAACAAGGTCATTTGGGCCCTTGGGGTCAATAGAGCTTATAGTTACACGACATTCGTCTTTTAGGATAAGGGAAAATCCAGGTAACTCACCATGACCGAGATTCGAACTTGGGACCTCTTGAACGTGAGGCAGACATGCTACCATCTACGCTACCGAGGTGGGCAGAGACATTTAAGGTGTTTCATTTAAAAACATATATAAAATATTTCCAGTCACTTCCCTAAATCGAAAGTAGCAAATCGATGAAGTAATTTTTGAGATCAATGTATATGTCTACCTCTGTACACAAGTACAGTGTTAATGAGCCAAATGCTTCAGAAGTTATTTAGGTGGTATGGGTCTGTTTAACTGATCCTGCATATATAAGTAACTGTGCGATCAAATTTCATTCACTGTGATGTGTGTAAAATTATTCGAACGCTCCATAATTATTTTACTGCTAAAGTGTACTTACAGAGTATAAAATACCATTTATATAATTTGGAAGACTGCCAGGAGAAGGTTAAAGGGATCATAAATTCAATATTTGCGGATGTTTCATTCGCATTTTTGTAAATATCACGCAGTAATATCCACTATTTCGTTATCCCACGAACTTTACGAAATTGCAGCTATAAAAATAAATGAGTAGAATTTACTCTAATAATAATCTATATCATTATACAATGTTATAAAAAATATTGGGGTACTAAATGAACTTAAATAATTTTAAGATTATAACGCTACTCATTCCACGCCAGGTTAAGCTAGCTGCCTTGCCGTCTCGTTTATAAGTGCAGAAATGTTAGGTATATTGTGATACGAGCGGTAAGCGCATCATTAAAAACGAGTGATGATTTAATAATACAAAAAGGAAGCAGAAATTTTCTAGTTCTAAAATTCCAATGCACTTAACACGTGTGTATGTTCGATGAAAGTGAAAAATAGAAATAACACCTAATGTGAAAATAAAACAGTACTTTCAGCTGTTAAACAAAGGTCACCAACGTGAACACTGGCAATATATTATTCACGTCAGGATGGCTTCTACCTAATTCTTACCTGCTGGATGAATTAAAGCGTTAAGGAAATATTAGAAAAAATAAAAGGGGATAACGGCGCAGATAAGATTCAAATAGTAGTATTAAATTCTTGCAATTATGCACTGATGGAAAAAAAAAAAAATGAAACACCCTTCAGGACTGTGTTCATTGAAACATGGGCATAGAAGGTGGATATTGGGGAATGATATACTGGTGAATGAAGTTATAGTATTTATTGGTCGTATTTTTTGCAGTCAGTGTGTACGTATGAACGGTTAACGAACTTAATTTAATTTATGCATATACGTGCAGGAAAAGAGCCAAACTCGCAAGCATGTTAGCTTACTAGCAGTGAATGGAGGAAATTCAAATTTCTATTTGACAGCATGAGCCGGCAGTAGATCTAAAACGCTATTTTTACAAACATCGTCTATACATTATAGATAAAATTATATGTTTTTCACAAAAACTACTTCAGCAGCAGAGTACTTAAGTTATCAGTGATAAACGATATTTCGAAGTAAATATCTGTGGTATCTGTTGTAACTGCAGTTAAAATACATCGTAAATACATACAATATATCGACATTCTGCCCAGTAATGGTTTAAACAAATTCTACTTTTATTTTATAAAATTCACGTTTATTCAACTGTAGATTACTGTCAATATTGTTACCCGAATGTCGGAACTCCCGATAGAACCGGCCGGCAGTAGGGCCAGACGGAAGCATTCAGGCCACGTCTACCCATTTGTCTCGTGTCACTAGCTGAAGGGATGATTAGGAGAGCGGCACGAGCCATGTACCGCCTCTTTCCCTTCCCACCAGACGTCTGGATACCTCGGAATAATTGTGCGTGCCGCGAACCTTCCAGAAACGGCGATCTTCCCTATATAAGGCCTGCAGTTGGCGAGTCAGCTCAGTTCTTGGCGAGCAGCCGTGAGGAACGCCGCGTGAGCGAGCGGACTGTGTACGTTTATCGAAGGAGTTGACGTAATTGCGAGTGCAGTTGGACCTGTGACAGACGAACTGGTGGACTGTAATTGTGTGCGCTACGTAATTCTATGTAATCGGCAAGTGTTCCAACTGTAATTTGGTGGAAATAAAGAACATTTTGAGTTTGTGCAATTGGACAACGAACCCACAAAGTTAAAATATTTATAAAAGTCAATTTGTGACCTTAAAAATTCCATTTTTATGCTGATACATGTAAAAGAACATTTTCTTGACAAATAGAAATTTTATCAAATGACCACAGACCAGTTTGGTATTCCTGAATATAAAAGTGATGCCTCTTATTCAATCAGTTATTAATTTATAAAACAAAGTGCCTAGCCTTAACAATTCTGCAATTTTTAGTGCTGTCCAACATAAACAAATCGCACGTTTTCATTTTGTTTCAGTCAGCATTAACAAAACACGCTCATGGAGTTTCTTTTAGCCCTGAAACTAATTTGTGTAGGAAAAGCAATAGCTTTAAATCGAACACCCATAGACCTTAAAAATAAATAAATATACAGTATTGTATAAATTACTGTAAGTACCATCGAATTCCATACAAAACAGCAAACATTTCGTTTGAAGTAAAGACTCCAGGGCCCACTAAGGACGTGGTCTTGGTTATTTGATGAGAAAGGCTTTTTCTAAGTAACTTGTAAGCCCACCATAATGAACTTGTTAAGATATTCAACAACTTTTTCAGCCGTTAGCACTTCTCACAGGTTAGCCGAGACCATAAAGGTATGCATAGTCGCCCTTCCATAATTGTTTTAATTGCGTAATTAAAACGGTGTTTCCGCGTTATGTATTACTTATTCCCTGGCGGCAAGAGAAAAGTTTTCCCAGGACGAAGGAATGGGGAAGAGAATATTATATTGCACTAAATTACAATGAACCCTGTTTTGATATATATCTTCTCGTGACGGAAATGGAGGAAAGTGCATCACTGTATTACGCGATGTGTCCAGATTGCGTATCATTATCATAACCACGATAGTACGCATCTGATTCTTGTTTATGAAATTGCTATTGAGTGAAGCAGTTACAAAACAGAAGCATAACAAGGTTATTTCGCTCGTTCGAAACTGGGATTTCGTTCGGATTCCAAAATTAATCTTGGTGGAAGCTTAACAGAAAATGAAACACTTTTGGTTAAAATTGATATTAATTGTTCTTTCACACTAGGCGTGTGCAGGATGCACTATGAAAGGGTAGAGCCAGACTGAAAAATTCAATGCCATAGCCGGGATTTGAACCATGGATCTTCTGGTTACCGTCCAGCCGCTCTAACCATTGGAGCTACTATAGCCAACGTGCCAGCATGACATTAAATTCTCCAACTGACTCGTGGTTCTCCCTGTAAACCACTGGAGTTCTCATAAACACGTGAGACAACTACCTTAATGGCGACTTACTATGCTGTAAGTACTTTAAGGCCCGGACTTAGTGTGTATGTCTCATGTGTTTATGAGAACTCCTCGTGGCTTATTGGGAAGAACATGAGTCAGTTGGAGAATTTAATGTCATGTTGGCCCGTTGGCTATAGTAGCTCAAATGGTTAGAGCGGCTGGACGGAAACCAGAAGATCCGTGGTTCAAATCACGGCTATGGCATTGGATTTTTCAGTCTGGCTCTACCCTTTCATAGTTCGTCCTACACACGGCTAGTGTGAAAGAACAATTAATTCCCCTTAATTGCACCTAATACTGGTTAACTTACAGCATAGTAAGTCTGCCATTAAGGTAGTTGTCTCATGTGAATGAGAACTCCTAGTGGTTTACCGAGAGAAACACGAGTCAGTTGGAGAATTTAATGTCATGTTAGCACGTTGGTCATAGTAGCTCAAATGGTTAGAGCGGCTGATCGGAAGATCGGAAGATATGTGGTTCAAATTCTGGCTATGGCATTGAATTTTTCAGTCTGGCTCTACCCTTTCAAAATTGATATTATTGGCCAATAATAATTTAATATATAAATTTAAGCGGTAAAACCATGACGCTCTAAAATTGACTTAAAATATCACTTAGGGCTAAACTGTTCCAATTCCTGAGAAGCACACTACCTGTCATCTAACTTTACAGTCTGAACGAAATTCTTGTTGGTAACAGTAGAGGTTCCTGTAAGTTATGTCAGAAACAGGAACCTGCGCGAGGTTTCTCTCTCTCTCTCTCTCTCTCTCTCTCTCTCTCTCTCTCTCTCTCTCTCTCTCTCTCTCTCTCTCTCTCTCTCTCTCTCTCTCTCTCTCTCTCTCTCTCTTGGTATGTGTACGTGCGTGCGAGAGAGAGAAATAAAAAAGGACGTCTCACTCTAAAGATATCTATCCCTCTATGAAGGTTTGCTTCATTGCAAACGGATTGAATCGCTTGGTTTCTGGAAGTATAAAGCTTGATTAATACGAGGGACACTAATATTTTGAGCCTTTGCGACCCTGAATATTGTAGGTGCCACCTGACATATTCAATGAAAAGTTTGACATTGTTGACCTTAATCTACTTCAGACGTTTTGTCAATTGAGTCGTTTGATTTTTCTTATATTAACTTGAAAATTGGGTTTCAACAAAAACATGGAATTAAACTCGTAAAAATATTCGTGTAATGATTTATTACGACTTTCGACAAGAGTGCATCGATCAATAACTTCCACATTTACCTCCATCCTTTGCCACTATGAAACCCTGGTATAACGAATTTAATCATGGCCGAAGTTCTCTCAATGATGAAGTTCGTGAAGGTAGTCCAAAATCAGTTGCTGTGCCAGAAAAAATTGATGTTGTGCTAAAACTAATAATGCAAGATTGTCATGTGGCATATTGTGAGATTGAGGCAACCCTAGGTATTAGTTCCCTCAGCATATTGGTACCGAAATTATGGATTGAATAAATCAGCAATTATAATAGATTATATATGAATATTTGATATATTTTTTAAATGCGAAACAATATGTTTGTTGGGTTAGTAGTTCAATGGTAGGGAAGCCAACTTCGCGGGCGGTCCAGATGGTGGACAGCCATAAAAGGGACTAGGAACCTTCTTAGTAGCTACTGACCGAAACAAATGTAAATGATTCAATCATAAATGCACCAAATATATAGGTATTTTAACTAAAATGCTGGAATTATTCTTAAATATAAATACAATTTGGTTTAATAATAAGAATTTTATCTTTAGAGTTTGCTGATTTAGTTTTTTTTTTCATTTGCAAACTCGTGCTTTATTTAAAGCTGTATTATTCACTTGTTTAGGGGAATTTTGGTGTATGGATAGCACATTTTGTAGGGAGGAATGTCACACACAGTTTGACTGGTCTTCGAGGAAGGAAGATATGGTTGGAGGGAGTATACGCTTCACACATGTAACTCCGTATATTAACAGAGATTAGTATACGAGGGTGGATCAAAAAGTAATGCCTCCTGTTTTTTTTCTCTTTTAATTGCCAAGAAAATTTAATCCAATTTACATAGCTTGAAAACTACAACATTGACGATTAATTTGTCACTATTCAATATAATCTCCGTCCTTTTCCACAGTTTTGGTCCACCTTTTAACTAGGGCATGTATTCCAGTGTGGTAAAACACACGGTCTTGCTTCCTAAGCCATTGACGCACGGACGCTTTCACAGCCTCCTCATCTTCAAAATGAATCCCACGATGAGCTTCCTTTAGGGATACGAACAGATAGAAGTCTGATGGTGCCAGGTCAGGGCTCTATGGGGGGTGAGATAAGACTTGCCATCCCAATTTCTCAATTTCTGCATGGTGTAACGATTAGTGTGTGGTCTTGCATTGTTATGCTAAAGAAGAACATCCGCCATAGATTTTGTTGGGCGAACTCGGCGAGGACGTGCTTTCAGCTTTTAGAGAGTTCTGACGTATTGGACAGAATATATTGTGCATCCCTGTACAAAAAATCAATCATATGCGCACCATCTGCATCCCAAAACACTGTCGCCATAACTTTCCCTGCCAAATGCTGAGTTTTGAATTATTTTTTCTACGGTGACGTTGTATGATGTCATTGCATCGACTGCCTCTTTGATTCAGATACAAAAAAGGAACCCACGTTTCGTCTCCAATAACATTTTTTTCCATAAACTCCTCTCCCTCCAAATTGAAGCGCTGCAAGTGTTCGGAGGCTATTGTTTTCCTTGTTTCTTTGTTTTGGGCAGTTAACATTCTTGGTACCCAACGTGAACAAACTTCTGAGTAACCCAGTTGTTGAATAATCGTCATCACACTGCCTTTACTGAGGGAGGTAATGCGAGACACAATTCACCTGTTGTTACCTGGCGATCACCACGAATGACATCGACTCGTTGAATGTTGCATGGAGTCACTGCAGTCACCGGCCTGCCGCTTCGCTTTCAATCTGTCAATGGTATTTGCCCTTCAGCTTCGTTGCAGCGACGAACCCATCGTCTAACAGTGCTGACATCCATACACACCTTTTTTTTTAGCCTTTCGTGAATTTGAATTGGCGTTTCACCTTCCGCAGTCAAACATTCAATCACAGAACGCTGTCTAATACGAATGTCGTTGTCAGCCATTTTGCAAGAGGATGCAATGCTGCCACCTTTGACTTAGGAAGTTACAACTGCAGGAGATTGGAGAAGAAGGTTTCAGGAATTGCGCCAAATTCAAAGTTTTCACATAACTGACTTATTTAAGGGAAAAAAAATATGAGGCATTGCATTTTGTCCCACCCTCGTATATTGGTCGGCAACTTCCCGAGTTACGTGAATATTATAAACAGAAAGTGTTATTAAACAAATCTTAAATTGATTCCGGTTCATTCTTACTCATATATACTCACGCAGACGCTAGGATAAAACTCTTGCTCGAGACTGAAGCTAGACCATACTCTGGGTACTTCAAGATGAAGCAAATCCAACAAAAGTTGTTTGCACTCGAAGTACTTCGAAGCAAATAGTCACCTGCTTCTTCAGCAAAACTGGCCATGTGGCAACAGTGCCTTTAGTGGAATGTAAAACGGTCAATGCCAAGTGGTATACAACCATTTGTTTGCTGGAAATCTTCGGTGAGGTAAGGAAAACCAACAAGAACCGTAATATCGTTCTTCATCAATGGAATGCGAGCGCACACACATCTCGTCTAACAACAGAGTACTTGATGACTCAAAAATGGAAATGATGGGTCATCCGCCATACAGAACTGATTTGGCACCCAATGACTTCTTTTTGTTCCCAAACATCAAGAATAAATTGCGTGTCCAACGATTTTCGATGACAGAAGAAGGCGTTGATGCTTTCAGAAATCATGTTTTGGAGGTGACTCAAGAAGACTGGAATAAATGCTTTGACAAATGCTTCAAACGGATGCAAGAGTACATTTATCATAAAGGATAATATTTTTATAAACAATATAGCAGTTTTGAATCAATTATTAGGCTCTTTCTGGAACCAAACTTAGCACAACTTTTGCAATTATGCTGATGGATAAATTAACAAATTCAATGGAGGAAGTGATCAAGACGCAAAAGGTGAGAAGGTACTATAGGAGGTTTACTTAGAGTAATGTACAAAACCCCTTTGTTGATCATTATGAAATCTGAGGAGAGATATCATAGCTTTGGTGTCATTTATGCTCATATTTATGCATATTTGCATCCTTGTGAGTTTATCTAATCGATTAAGACTTGAAACAGTACACTAAGTTTGTGAGTGTACAGGAAGAAGTACCGTTAGTTGAACAAAGACAGGTAAGGAATGGTTGATCATTACCCCAAAGAGGTAAGGGTTAGTGGCAACTGGAAAACCATGAGGCAGGTGAATACTACCTGGAGGCACGTCGATGGACACAGTGGGGTAGAATGGGGAGTTCAAACTTAGCGATGTGTGTAAGAAATGCGTGTGTGTGTGAAACACAGGCAAGAAGGGTAAGTGGTGATGAATAAATAAAAGGCAAAAACGAAGCAGTCTGTCGTGTACCATTCCTGGGATCAATGAGTCTTGCTCTGAGCTAGCTACGAACCTATAACCCGTCCCAATAAACTCCATAAAAGCAACTCCATGCTTGCACGCCCTTCCAAACACGAGTATCCCCTCAGACTGTACTGCACTTTTAGCTATTATGTATAGTATAGCAACGCAAAGAAAATCCCTGTAAGGAAAGTGCTGTGGGACAAGGGCAGCGAATCTGTGTGTGACAGAGAACGCTTGCTATACAAGGAGCAGACCGTTAAAAAAAACATGCGCCCTATTTACTCTGTACACTAAAACCGAGAAGATTCATTCACAAAAGAAGAAGCCGTCAGAAAGTTTTGAATGGTCTGTAACTGTACTGACATGGGGTGTCATAAACCTGTCCAGGGACGGTGTGGAAACCTTCGCCAACACCCCTGCGTCTCACCCCTCGGAGACCTACTCTCCTGTGGAGGAGTATACTTCGTACTCTTAGTAACTGCACAAACTCTTTGGACTTATTAAATATTTTATATTCCATTTCGCAATATTTTATCCATTGGGTTTAAACTGATAGGTAACTTCACTAAAACTACGCGCTATACACTACAACATCGAGGTTAATAATGTAGGTATTATCCACGGCCCAGTAATTAAACTCTTGTATTTGACTACTACGAACGTACTCAATAAAAGAGATGGACACGGAAGCTACAGGGCAGATATTCGCTATATGATTGCACTTCCAACTGATAAATGCCGCTAAGTGCTAATATTTCGCGTGATGCTGCAATCGATGCATATTGCATGCCGCAGGGTTGTTTCAGGTAAATGTACCTTCGAATGCAGCAATAAATGCGGACTCCAATATCCGCATATGCAAATGCTTCCTGTAATGTGCACGAAGCGTGTTTGCGATTGCTTTACCGTTTGTAAAATGGAGGATTTCCTGGAGTCTGTAAACTAAGCTGTTTTCTAGATGAAGGTTATCAGGATCTTAACCTGGATGATTTTCTGGCGAAAAGCAAAAGAGGAAACCTCTTATATCTATGCTATTTTCATCCGTAGGCTTTAAAACAGTTTGTTTCAAATGAATAAGTGCGAATAAATCCTTAATTTTCTCAATGTCATTTCAAATAGATTCACTTGAAAAACAGAAGTTCAGTTTGAATGGACGGTTTCATATCAAAATATAATGCAAAATCCACATATAGTTACGGATAAACTGAACGTTTAGGTATAATAGAACCTAACAAAGTCAACACAATTTTATATATGATAAAATACATCCCATTGCAAACAAATTCGGATATTCGTGACCACAACACAAGAAGCAAGAATAATTTCGCTATTATGATGGATAGACTCCACCTGTGTGACAAGTTGCCTAGTTACATGGAAGCCAAGCTATATAACAAACTCTCAGCAGAAGTTAAGGTGTCTAGTAACTTAACAAAATTCAAATTTGTCTTGAAATCATATTTAATTAACAATGTTTTTATTCACTTTTCTGAACTAAAGCTACAACTTCAGAATTTATCATTTGAATGCTAGTTTATTATTTTACAATACTTATGACTAATACCTACACATAGTATTAGGTGCACAAGACATTATACATTTAGAATAGCATCACATAACTTTTAGTTTCTGCTAATATCTGTATATATATATCAAAATATCCAGCAGCTTTAATTGCATATAATTGACGACTTGCCTGTTTTCAACAATGATTTTAAAACATATGGTAATAATAAAGTATTATCATCATCATTAGCGTCAGCGCCATTATTATTGAAGAGGCCGTGTGTACTCAGCCTTAGATCTCCCAGTGGAAGAAAATCCTCTTTAGCTGTTTAGCTCCGTTGTTGCCACTTCCCATAATGAATAAAGGAGATATTTTATTACAATTGTGACATCGAGGTTTCAGTGCAAATAAACGTTTCGATGTTCACTAAACCTGAAGAGAAATTGATGCTCTTATAAAAAAGTATTGTCTATGTATGTGTGTGGATGCATGTGAATAGCATACCTAAGGGACAAATCTTATTAATACAAATATGCTATTGAAGTGCAGCATTATTTGAGGACAAGTCAAGAAAATTTTCAACCAAGTTTTCCTCCTCATACTGCCTTTAAATAAATAATTGTCGTTAATTTTTGTTTTACCAATTTTCTAAATATTTGAATTAACGTATACGATGTTTAAAATATCTGCATGATTATCCACATATATATTTTAATATACTTTGAATCACCTTGTAAAATCCCGTTTCTGCTATCTGCGGTTAATGCATGTAAAATAAGTAACATTTTAGAAGATAAAGTTGATACTTACTGCATACAATTTGGAGCTAATGAAAATATTGTGGCGGTAACGGGCATTAAAGTTTCGGCGCAAATAGATAAATAGTATTTCAGGGTAATAAAGGGCTTGCAGAAGCCGTTAACGATAGCGCGGCTACTGTTCATAAGGAGCCAGCAAATGAAGATACCTAAGATAAAGGACTTGCCAGCAGAGATAGGATTTCACGTTTGGAAGGTTCTAGTGATATCTTGATTAACAGAGAAAAAGTTGTTTCTGATTTGTACGAGAAAACTCTCGAATTTATGAATGAGATATATAAGCGATTGTGTCACACCAGAGGACAGTTGTGAAACAAGAGTGAGTCGTGAGTTGTAAAACAGCGAGAGGTAAGCAGAGAACAGCTGAGTGTGTTGTTACGTGAGCTCAATTCTACGAACCCACAAATTTACAATGTGTAATTTGCTACTAACTTTTATTGTTTCTACTACGAAAAGTAAGAAAGAGAAATGTTGCATTACATTCACAAATTCCATATTACATTTCACCCTAGGCCATAAAATATAAATAGAAACATACAAAACTAAAAGTAGTTTAGAAAGGTTCATCTATCCAAGTGTGTCCTGTATTTGGCTCAGGAGTTGAGTCATGATATGTGATTGACAGAAATGAACCTGAGAGCGCCTCATTGTTTTCCCCTCTGACTCGAAGGTTTTAACATTTTGCTTTCTTTTCCGGGAAAATATGTGGGTATAAGTAGCAATAGTACTAGGAAATTAATTTCAGTAATTCATTATTACCATATTAAACAAACCTATCATGACCATGCTTTCATGGAGTAGATATGTATACCTGTAAAATAATATAATAAATAATTATAATAAAATAATTATGGCCTGCTTTGTGCAAAATAAATTGAAACCGCTGGCGTTACTGCACTTGCATCTTCATTTCACTGTGCGATAGCACGTTCAAAGGCATTCTCCTGTGTGTGCGGGTGAACAGCAAAAATGAGAAGTTCGTTAACTATCAATCTTAGTATATAAGTATAGCACATCTTCAAGGATACGACACAAAGGTTCTGTATAATATCCTCCCATCCCAGAGTACTACACTTCTAACTTAAAATATTTGCCTAATCTGAAACGCTACTATGACTATAAGATTTTATTTCCTGTGTTGGCAAACTTGTATTGTGCAGTACAGCTAATGAAGCTGAATTGTTTTCATGTTTTGGAAACAAACACTTATTTTCTACGACATATGTAAAACCCGGGGATAATATTTAAATACTTTTTAACGTTACTCATCTAAACTATAAGTTCATATGCTGAGACTTCTTTCATATTGCGAATTTTGATGTAATATTCATTGGAGGATAGGCACTTTTGCGGGTTATGAGACACATACTTAGTACCTTTGAAGCACAATCTGTGTTGAATTCAGCTTTGGCAACAAGCTGGTTTCTCTGAGGTTTTACTATCTCAATATATAGAACAAATTAGAGGATGAATAATTGTATTTTAAATATTTACAATCGTTCTTATCTATAATTGATAGAAATACAGAAATAGAAGGAGGCATAAATTATGTAAAATATCAATTACTATATTAAAATAAATTTCGTAAAAAATACGAGGAAGGAGATTAAATTGTATAAAATAATACATTAAGCCAAGAGTAAAATGTGCATGTGTGACATGGGTTACTAAAACAAAAGACAGATTGAAAGTATCTGACATGAAATTTTTAGAACCACTACTTGGCGCAATTAGAAGAGATCGGCTCTGAAATATAGATATGGTCACGGCAACAGGCATAAAAGCTACGGCACAAATAAGAAAACTGTCAGCGGATAAAGTTTCATGGTAATAATGAACCTTGCTAAGTAGTTAATGATAGCGCGGCTATTGTAAACAAGCGCCGGCAAGCGAAGATAACTGAGGTAAAGGGCTTGCCGGCATAGATTAAGTTACGCTTCTAGAATGTGATAGAATATTTGGTTTCTTTATTCTTCCAGAAATTTCTGGACTGATAGAGATTTTTCGGGTTCTGGTTTATTTTAAAACAATCTAGGATTACGAATTAGGTATTTAAGGACGTGACGCTCGCAAAGTAGTAGTTTGTAAAATAGTGAGCTGTGAAACAGTGTTGTGAACGAGAGACAGCTGGAAGTGTTATTGTAACGAGAGCTAAGGATGTAATCTGCTGTCACTGTTTGTTAATGTGATCGACCATGGTAGACTGATGGTGGCGTAACGTAATGCTGCTGTAATCTATAACAGTATTTCTACGGAAATAAAGGAGATTTTTAATTTCTGCAACTCGGCCTTTTAATTCTACGAAGCACAAAGTCACAATATAAAAATAAATTGGAGGAAATGTATAATGTAAAATAAGTTCGAAGTTATCACTTAAATGGAAAATGCATGTTGAAAGAATGGGTTCTTCGAGATCATCACAGCAAGCGCTGCTTTATTTCGGAGGAAAATATATTGGAACTCCCCGTATGTAGTGGAGAGAGCAGTTTGATTTGCCCAGTTTTCTTATACACTCGCAAGAGTAACCGCGTTAGAAAGTATTGCAAAACATTACGATAGTAATCTCGACCCACCAGTCAACATGAATATGTATACATTTTGATTTATTTGCATCAATCACAATTTAATTTGGCTTATATGTATTTCCCTCAAAGTTCAAGTTCGCTTTTGTATAATTATCTAATTTATAATGATCCCGATTATGAGATCAAAGAAATTAGTCACTTAATTTTTTTTTAAAGAAGACATTGTCAAGTTATTAAAAGTGAGATGTCTTTTATATAGAAAATGAGTAGTTGTCAAGCAGTTTTTGAGATTACTCACTCAGATATCTATATAGTCACTTAATACTTATATTTTTCACATGTGTGGAGGTATGATATTATTTTAATTAAAATGTTCCAATCATATTAAAACCACCTATAATTATGCTCTACTTTATGTTTAAGGTGTGGAATGTCACGAAGCAGCGTCGTCAAGTCTACAAACAACTCGACGGTGCCTGTGGATGATCCTGATAGGAAATGTGGCAAATGTCGGGACCAGTGCCCCGGTTTCGCACCGCACTTTTGGAGGTACGTCATGAAATAAACTAAAAATAAAATAGTTCCATTAACTCTTACAAGTATTTTTTTCAACGCAATAACTTTCATTGGCGAACATTTAAACAAAGTAGGAGAAACAGTCAGACATCTATATTCAGATAATTGAACTCAAATAGTAGATTATATAGATAATTTGTTTAAAATCGCGGATGATCTTATAAACACATAGATCACGTATAGCGAGAATGCCTTCAGTTACAGAATCAAATGCACTACATACATCATTTAGAAGCCCGTTTTCAGCATGCCTTCTACCGACGGCAAATATGAACTAAGGAATCCAATAAGGAGGAAACATTTCATATTTTAACGTATTACTCCTGCAGAGCTACTGGTAACGAGGAGCAAAAGTAAACCAGAAAACAAGAAAGGGGGGGGGGGGAAGAAAAGGAAACCGACCTGAGAGTTGGGTTCAGATTAGGGAGAGCCCCACCTTTTAATGTTTACATCTCCAACAACTTGTCGCGACTTAAGTATTAATATTTATTTAACGTCCTCAATGTGGCTCAAATCGGATTACGAATGTGGTTAAATGAGGCACAAATGAGCCCAGGTTCCATGCAGCGTAGAGTTACCCTACATTCATCTTTAAGGATAAGGGAAAATTCCTGAATAAACTTTATCTATATAGCTCACCATGACCAAGATTCGAAATCAGGACTATGAATGTGAGGAAGACACGCTACTTCTGCACGTAGAGGCCCGCGACTTTAGGCGATAGATTCATCTTGGAAACAGGTAGTTTCCAAAATACAAGAAATTATAACGCTCTTAATTAGTAAAACAGTTAAAGAATTTAGACATTTTAGTGTCCTCTGTACAGAGGATTTAGGGATAAGATATTGCGGTTCCAGGCTTCACTGTGATTTCAAAATTTCAAAATTAAAAATTGTGATTTTATTGCACACAGAAATATATCAAAACAATTCTCAATCTAATGGAAAATTAACTGGTGTGTTTAATGAATCCACGGATGGAACACGTCTGGTGGCACAACACGAGCTTGAGATATTCAGTTCGTCTACTTCAGTGCAATATAACATTTATTTAAATACATACAAAGTCCTATAAATTTAAACAAGTTAACTGTTGTTTCCGCCAAAAAACTGTACGAGGATAAAACATCTCTGCTGGAGGAAATTGTGTGTTATCAAGTGTAAGGAATGAGGGTAATTTGCACCAAGCGCTCCTCCTCAATTTGATAATTGATATTTATTTATGTACAGTATCCATTGCAAATTCAGTACAATAAAATTTAACATAGAACATGCTGTATTATACATACTGTACAAATACATAAAATTGCTGACCTTAAGATTTACTTGCTGATTCAGGTCCGCTGGCTACAAGCCTTTGGTTTTCCTGAGCAGCTTGATGTCATTTCTTCTTGGCCTTTTCTTCTTTTCTTCTAATCCACTTTTTTATTACCCTATATAAGAAATCTCCTGTACATCTTTCTTTTCTCCCATCCCCGTTAGCATGTGTACCGCCAATATCTCTTTACTCACACTGTCCCATTTCTTATCCCATATTTTTCTCCTGTAATTTCTTAGCTCCTTACATTCTATTAGGTAATGAACAGTGCTTTCTTCATCTCCACAAAATTCACATATTCCTACCTCATTACTTCTCAACTCTTTTAAGTATAATATTTCTACTCTCACCCATGCTATGTCTTATCTTCCAGTTTTGCCACATTGATCTATATATTTTTCCCTACCCCATTCCGTCTTTAATTGCTTAAAATATTTCAAAGATTTCTTTTCTTCTATACTTTCCCATATCTCTTGCCTATCTATGTCTTGTAGTCTAGTTCTTACTTCCTTCCAAAAACCGATATAATTTGTCTCCTCTGCTCTCCATACATCTTCCATGCCTATCTTTAATATTATTCTTTCCAATTCCGCCCAACAACTATTTTTATTTTTGATGATTTTTTGTTGCTTCATGCACAGATTTAATAATTCCCCTTTCTGCCCGTTAATACACTTATACCAGAATTTCAATATTTTCTCTATTTATTATTCCCCTACTTTTTGTATTACCTAGCTCTAGTAATGCCAGCTCTCTTTGTGCCGATTTTGGCAGCCCTAGTAGTTCTTTACAAAACAATCCATACATCTGGTCTAATTGTGTTCCTATCTCTGATGTGCCCCATACCTCCACTGCATACATTGTTCTGGCTTCCACGACCGCTTCATACACTCTTTCTAACTATCTAACTGACATCTCCAGTTTATGTTTACATATTCTTACCCCTGACATTGCCGCCCTGCCATTAGCTATCACTTTTCTGGCTTGTGCAGCCCATCCTTCACTGCTACACATCCTCACACCTAAATAGTCATACTCGTTTACAACGTCTACCTTTTGGTCTCCTATGAACCATTTCTCATCTTCCTAAGTATCGATCCTCTTTTAAATACCATTATTTTTTATTTTTTCGCTGTTTATTCTTAGTCCCCAGTCAGCGCAAAACCTATGGATTGCCTCAACTGATTTTTGTAGATCTATTACGGAAATTGCTCCTACCGTTAAATCATCCGCATACAATAAACCAGGGATCGATATGTTCATTATTATTGGACAATGGGCATTGCTTTGCTGTTCCTCAATAAAGAAAGTTGAGTAATTTTGAACCAATACTATCACTAATCGCATATGGTCAGAAACGATATTAAAAGGCGCTTCATTCAGATGCAATTTACAGGGAGTTGGCTATCTATTCAGCTTCAAATAAATCGTATTTTTTATAATTTTAATATGATTTATCTCTTTTAAGTGTACAAGAGGACATTTTATCTGTGAGGTGAGTTTGTGGTGTCCTACGATCATAAAGATGGCACCACTAAATCCTATTTCCTATAACTTCCGATTTCATGTACTCACTCACTTTCATTTACCTTTCCCTGAATTGTCTAACGTATACCTTTGATTGCTATGTGTATGAATGTGAATCCCGTAATTGCCAGGTTAGGCGACTGAAGTGATAAAAGCAGTATCATGACTTTTGCGCGTACTTTTGCGCGTACTTCCTAGGAGAGAGATACATTTAAACAAAGCATCCTGCAAAATTTATAAGATTTTTCATCTTCGGATGTATTAACTCTGTTATTTAATGCATTTCATTGACGTACACACTTTCACACACACCACAGTTCGAAATTCCACTACATTTTGCAGAAATAATTATTTAACTGTGCCTACAGAAGATCGCAAGACCATATATCTTTATCGTAGTTAAAGTTAAAATATTGCGAACATAGTAACAATCATTTAGGTTTTCAGGTTATTAATCTTATTTCTATACATTTCTGTAGGATACCAGGAAAACAAATTTGGTTGAGCAATTGCACCTGCAGCAATTTGTAAATCTGGAAATAGATAGGAGACTAATCCATGTAACAGTTAAGGAATGCAGGGCAAATTATAACGAACAATACGTAACTTATTAATTCTACAGCTTCCCACTTGTCCAATTAAGAAATATTTGCCACGCGAAAACATCTATTTGGAACATAGAGACTATCTACCTTATATATCATGGTAAAAGTGTTGTTTTTAATTGAGTTTGCTTCATGGAGTATTGGCCAGTCATTGGAAAACCCTCACTGCTATAGAACAAATCTCTTATTCTATAGTAAACAAAATGCACCTTATGCAAAGTAAGGGAAATTTCATGACGCGGAACGACCTCACATATTATTTTCCCGCACCTATAGCCATGAGGTAAACCACCTTGACCAAAGCCACATGGCCTTGTTGGTAACCGCAAAAATTCATCCTGCATCTCATTTTCTCACCCATGTAAATTCATACTTTCTCACGCCATCAATAACATCTGTAGCAACACATCTGAAGGAAGCTGGGTAGTTGTTTGCAAAAGTTTCACTTTCTCTGAAACGTCGTCAACGCATGGTGTGTGATAGGTTCTGTATCGGCAATTTTGTAACCTGGATTCAAAAATAAATCATGTACTGCTCTGTTTGCGATGACAAATTATCCTTTTAGTGAAAGTAGGCTTAAATTATTGTGTGTTATAATCCAGTTATACTCATAAGACGTATACCAATAGATGTTTAAATAATGTTTTCTTAAACAGGCTAATATGTGAGGTTGGAAATAAATATCGGCGGCCGTTCTCCTTTGGAATATACCAAAGGTGTTAACTCGTATTTGCTGGGTTTTAATCATTAGATCACGCACACATTCAGACTTTCATTCATACTTCCAGACTCTGGGGAAAATGATGGATTACCTTGGTTGGAGAAAAATCCCCAACCCCACCGACGGGAATCAAACCCGGGACCCCTAGCACGACAGGCAGGTGCTTTACCATCTCAGCTACTGGGCTAGCCAAAAAGTTAATTTATTGACTTGGGAGTGCGGTGTCTTCATACTTAACAGCCTCATCTATTGAGATGTCTCAAATTTCATTGCAAATGGGAATTTGTTTTGTATCATTCGAGAGGTACCTAGCTCTTTGTTACAAAGGAACTGTGGAAACAATCAAAAGGTACAACGATTTCATGTTTCATCTAATAAATTAACTAAATTACTAGAATGTTCCAATCGATTGTTGTTCCACTACCAAATGATACACAAAGTCAATGCAACATTTCCAGAGCATGAAGACTCTCGGTGGAAGCGGAGGGAGTTGGATGTTTGGCCTGTTTTAGTGTGAATAGGGAATATGCTGGATCCATTATTAGAAATAGCCGGGTTGTACGATATTAAGCCAGCGACTCATTAAATTATATCAATCGATTTAGTCAAAGTTAGATTTCCAATAGTTTGTCATATTTGGTTACGAAATTCCTATTGCTTTTTGTAATATGGAGTAAATTGTTCCCAGATGCATAACCTTGTTATAAAAAGGGAGAGGTGTGGGGAAATTTGGACAAGAAATAAATCTGAAAATACCTATTATCTAGAGTTCGGAATCCCACAAAGGGACTTGATACATCAATGAATTGCATCCTCAGAGTACAAGGTTGATGATTATGGATTACAAGTTTTAGTATTCTATGCAGTTAGGTTAACAACCAGTTATAGTCTAATGTTAGATGATTGCAGCAAGACCAAAAGAACAAACAAAAAAGTACTTGCCGATCACGTGACCTGTACGGTCTGTGCGGGCGGGCTGGCGGCATACCAGATCCATTATTATTTGCATCCAGCTCATAAACCATCATCTCTCGGTGTTAGGCAACATACTTGTTCGTTCTTGCCTTCACCTGATCGGTTTATGAGAGTCTAGCGCAGTTTGTAGCGTTAAACACCATCTACATCAAGTGCATTAGCGGTAAACGAAACTTAAACCGCAGTCTGTATCTTATCCATCGCTGTGATGTCGTTAAAAACTTTTTCGGCTTCTGAGGTTACTTGGTTCATGATAAATATTTGAATGTGCTGAAAGCGTATTTCTACTTACTTCTTAAGGCGGCTTGAAGTTGAGGTCATTTGATCATGACATTTGGAATGTAATGCTCGCAAGGACGAATAGGTAATACGAACTGCAGCACTTTGAGCAACGTCTATACAGGTTTTAATTTTGCCCTTTTTTCGCATTTCAAGGTTAAATTACACTTATTAAATTCACTCGTTATTTCCTGAACTATTTTAAAGGGACGCTTCAAATCTAAGAATTTTAAAATTGTTTGCTAACTTTATTAAAAGCATCTCTTGTGTAATATACGGAATGTTTCAGTAAAAGCGTGAAAAAGTAGGAGGTGCTAGATAACCTCCAGTCTACCAGACAACCATTGAGGAGATACGGATTTAAGCATATAAAGACAGTCTAAGTAATCCATCACAGATATTATTTTTCTACTATGTACAAGAGGCGTCCAGAAAGTAAGTTCTGTTTCAATTTATCTCCGCTGCAGCGCTGCGATCACAGTTCCGCACATGCGCGGTAGACGCTCTGTAACAAGGAGAAGAAACGTGCGCCATTGTGAGATCGCTGTCAGTCACGTACGCTTTGTTGTACTTGTTGACAATGTTGGCGTTGATTGAAAATCCCGCCGCTTCTAAAATAAGATCTGTGATTCGTTTTCTGAATGCTAGGAAAGTGAACTAAATTGAAATTTATCGGCTGTCAAAAGGTGTTGTGTTTCTTCACGAAAACGCATGACCACACACTGCAAATGCGACGAAAAACATCCTACAGGGATTTTGGCTGGGGCGTGTTTGACCACTCCCCGTACCCTAGCGACTTTCATCTGTTTCTGCAACTTAAATCTTTCCATGGCGGTCAACACTTCAACAATGACGAAGAGCTGAAATAAAATGTTGAAGACAAAGGCGGCAAACTTCTATGAAGAAGGTATACAAAAACTTATGCCTCGCTATGACAAATGCCTGCAACATTTCGGCAGTTATGTGGAAAAGTAGTTTAAGAGTTGTAGACTTTTGTGCAATAAATAATTTTTCTGTATCTGTACACAAATTAATTTTATTACCAAACAGAACTTACTTTCTGGACGTACCTCGTATAATAAATAGGTAATATGTGCATTGCACCCAAAATTTCGATGTCCAGATTTCACTGGAATATAGATATTATCTCATTACTAATATCGTTTTTAAAAGAAATATATCTGAACTGTATTCTGACAAGCAATTAACTAATTTTCAAAGCATAGGCCATTAGATTCTATGATCCTGAGCCATCGTTTAGCGAGTTTTATTATCCTACGATGGTACCAGTCTCTAGTTTGATGCGAAGAATTTGGTGACACCCACTTGCATTGCTTCAATGTTGTCTAAATTTCTTCCACTTAGAAAATGGTCCATGAATTGAAAAAAGATCATCATCTGATGGTGCGAGGTCAGGGCTGTATGCTAGGTGTGATAGCAGTACGAATTCTCCCAATTTCTCAATTTTTTCTATAGCTGTTCGTGCAGAATGAGATGTTACATTGTCCTTTTGCATTAGAACTCTATTTAGGTTCAATTATCTGGGTACCTCCGTCTCAATTTCATAAACTCGTTCCAGTTATTAAGAATAAAGATCGGCATCAATCGCCCAGGGGGGAAATTTGACAACTCGTCTTCGTGGACACGCAGCACGGGAAAGAAGAACGCCGACAAGAAGCAGCACAGCCGAAAAAAGCCGAAAAAAGGCTCAAAGCATCCGTCAACAGCCAGCTGTGAGGCACCGTCATCCCTCCCCCAGCCACCCTCAGTGGCCGAGGAGGAATCTACAGGGGAGCTGGCCTGGAGGTTTTGGGCTTCTCGACTAGCCTCTCCGACTGCGCCGAACTCTCCCCAGGCGTCTCCCTCGGCACCTGGGCTATCCTGCAGAACATCACCAGTTACCACGCAACCGTCTGCAGGTAACTTCAGCCGGCCACCCTAACTCACAGTCGCCGGTACTCGAGCACCTTCACCGCAGCTGCAGCTAACGACCGAGTCTCCAGTAACCCTGACCGCCGTCATTGTTGGAGTTCCTCGTGATCTCCCCATTCGCTTTGTCTACACCGCCGCTTCACATCAGTGGCTCTCTGTAACGAGAGCAACCAGGATCACCACCCGGTGAGGACCCACCACCCTTGTGCGAATTCAGTTCTCAGATGCAGGGGAACGCCACGCTACCTTGAGCACCGATCTGCCCATGTTAGGGAAATGCCTCGTAATAGAGGCCAGCAAGCACCAACACTTCCCCTGCCGAAGATGCTGCAAGTATTGGCATGATGTCCCCACCTACACTGCACCACCCAGGTGCCACTACTGTGTGCCTCCACACTCACACCAGAATGCAGGGAACATGATCTACGCCGTCGACGCCGTTACTGTGCTATCGGCAATGGTTAGGGCCACTACACTGGACAGGCGCAGTGCCCTCTCTACCCTCGCCCACTGAAGCCGGCAAGTAGGACCTCAGCCACCAGCGCCGACCACGTTACCACTTTGCCCGATGTGCTACACATTCTGAAAGAGTTACGCGAGGAAATCCAGCACACCAACAAGCGTCTACTACGTATAGAGGTGCGCTTCGGCGATACCACCTCACAAAGAGCCCCTTCTGATGAGATTCAGGACCTCCACTCGGAAGTACTGAACATCAACACACGTATAGGCAACCTGGAAGATGCAGTCTCCGCCGTCAGTTCCAATCACGTCGCCGACTCTGAAGCAGGCATCTGACCACAAGACTTGACGCCATTACTGCACACGACAAACTACTCACCGACATTTGCACTGACGTGAAAAAGATCTCATCCACAGCAGCCGCCAACAAGGACACCCTCCTTTCACTTCAAAGGAAGGCTCAACACTTTACGACACAAATCGCCGACATCAAGACCTTCGAACCATCTGAACTCAGACTTCGGCAACCTGACTAAATAACTTCACAAAACATCGCCACCAAGGACCCACACAGCATACATGACAAGCTAGATGAGATCCTGGATGAACAAGTCCAACTTCACCGACGAATCTCCGATCTCCATTTCGTCACCTCTGCACCGCCGTCAGCACACCTTAACAAGACTTCCACCTGTAGTACAAGGAATAAGCTGGCTCCACTTTCACCCTTACTGATGAGTCCAGCTTGACCACCTACCCCACTGACTTATGCCATCCACTGTCATCCTCTAAAGAGACATCGTCTCTTCAAGTTGCACCCCATTCACACGCGCCTCGATCAGGGCCTTAGTCATGATCGACGTCTGTCCAGCATTCTTTACCCGCCCGCTGCTATCAGCAGCCGGCACCGCAACTTTACCTAGAATAATGAGAGTGCTTTTAGTGGGGTCCCGACGGGCTGTTATAAAGCCGCAACCACTTTCCTTCCATCCTCACCCTTGTTAAATAAATTTTCCCCCACCCCCTCAAAAAATCAACCGCTCATCCCCCCCCCCTCCCGTTTGGAACAAACTCCCAGTGAATCACACCTTAAAAAGTCCACCAGACACACATTTTGTGATCAAACTGATTTTTTTTAGCGATGACTTTTCAGGTTGGTGGGGATCAAGCCACTGTTTCGAGCCATCAGGTTTCGGTAACATACCCATTTTTCATCCCAAGTGACAATTTTCCTGACAAATCTATCATCAATGGGATTACGGGTAAGCTGACCACAGATATCCATTCTACGTTCAGCCTGCTGAGCTGTCAGTTCATTAGCTACAGGTATGTAGCTGTATGATTTTCCATGTGTCTTAATATGGCGATGTATGATATTTTTGACGCATGAACTTTTTCTAAAATCCTTTTTGCAGATTTTCTCGCAAAACTTGGCGTGTATCCTCAATATTCCATACTTTAGGTCTTCCAGAACGTGGTAAATCTTTATTGTTTTCGTCTCCATTGTTGAAAAGTTGAAACCATCGCTGTGCCACAGGGCACCTTCTTCTTGCACTTCACATATTCTTTGAGCTGTGGCAGCAGCTATATTCAAGAAGTGTTTAGAAGAACTCTAAGTTCAAACTTCATCTCTATTTTCTGATTTATTATCAACAACTGAAGACTGATACATGCTCGTTATGTAGGCAATACTAGCCATTGTATCCTTTAAATAACATTGCCAAACCTAAGAAATCGAATCAATTTTCCTTTCTTGTGTGAAAGGCAAACTTAAAGCAAAAGAATGGCAGTACGTGCCAAGAAAAGACTTTTCCAAATTTAAACAAAACTAGTGGCCCAGGGTTGCCTGTAGCAGTTGGTTGCATTTGCTAGAAACTTTTCTCCTTGCACTTGGTGTGGGCATTTCTCTTTGTGTGGCCTTTTGGTGTAGTATGGTAGGATTGTTAAGGATTGCATGTAGGTGAGCAAGAGTGCTCTCTCAAGGTCCAGCAGTTATCACCAGCCAGTGAAAAGTACCGATTCAATTTCCTGTGGATTGTTTATTCCCACAGATCTTACTTGTCTGGTTGTTCGGCTTTTCTCACTTGCTCTCACTCTAGTTGCGTCGCCTTGTCTGTTTGAGAATATTTAATCCCACCACGTTTGAAATCTAGCTCCACTATTCCCTCGCCATCAGATATTAAACTAACGTGTCTTCTCCCTTTCGTTGTAAACAACCGAGTGACGCTTCTCACCTCGCCCTACTCTCGGCTTCCTCCTAGATCTATTTGTCTATTTCCACCGTTGTTCTATTTGTTCTCTATTTCACACCTATCACGTGGTTTACGCTATGGGGGAGTTTATTTCTACGATTTCACCTTATTGGTCATTTCCATTCACCTTCAACTGTGCAGCAGCCACGGGTCCACACCCTAAAGTTGTATGATCCCTTGGCGTCATAACGGTACAGCATCCTGCCTCTACATATTTACCTTAAACCTTGCTTCTGTCTGAGGCTCCGTGGTCGCGTTGGAATTTTGAGTTTCTACTGTCCTGTTGTTTACGTATCCGGCCTCGTCGGCCCGTTCTGGCTTAAGGCAACTTTTTCCTTATATTTATTTCATTTGCACGTTATTCCTATTACAATATTTCTTTTAGACTTTATTTCCTATATCATTTATTCCCAATTGCTTATTAATAATTTATATAACTTAATCATCCCTTTCTTACATTCTTCTATTGGAAACCTGTGGTTTCCGCTTCACACTACCTGCAAACTTTACCTTCTTTACTTGGCCAGAGGAAGGGAAATGGGACTACCTAACGTAGACTACGCGGATTAAATCAAAGAAAAGTAAGCAAATTATCTGCAGTAAACTGTATTGTCACAGGAAGGATTGATAAATAAAACAATGGTTTAATTTACTGTTAGGTAATTTATTTTCCCACCATCATTTTCCAGAATAACTGTAGAGAGCATTATTTTTGTTTTGGGAGTTTACTTTAGAAGTGGAGGATGTTAGCAGTAACTTTATACATGAACGTATATGGATACATCCAAGGTTAACTTAATGTTCTACTTATCTCACTATAATGGCAGACAGTAAAACTTGGGAATGCAAATACTACAACACAAGCTTTCTGCCATAAAAATACATGGACTATAAACAAATGTAATAGCTGTTTGAAAAACTGTATAGAAGCTAGAACTTTCTTGGTTATAAGACACCGGAAAGTGGCTAATGAACCAGAAGGTGCTTGAGAATAAGTTATTAAGTTTTCAAAATATCACCTTGCTTGTACTATAGTTTACCTAACCATGCAATTATGGTTATTATGCAAATTTCAATCGTAGATCAGAGGATCCAATTTAAACACACAGTTTGCAGTTAATGGAGGCTACACGCCAAAGAGAAATAATAAATAGGCTACATGTTTTATGTGAGCGTTGTCATTTAATGCTTTCACATACTTTTACGTACAAGTATTCTCGCATTAAAGTTAGGGGTTAGTCCAAGCTTCTTAAACCAGTTTTACCTCGTTTTATACGACCTCTTATGTAAGTGAAACAGTTTGGATTTTATGTACATGTATTTCCACACTGTTGAGGGATGAAAGGAGTCTCACCTTTTCAATTCAATTTTCGGGCGCGGTAGACTGCACCCACATTTCAGGTATACCATCCTAATGACGTGTAATCAACACATGTGTACTCGTAATTTTCACAAACAGAATTTTGAACCTAAAATACACAAAGCAGGGACATGGAGCAAGTAATTTGTACAACAACAGTTCTGGTAACATAGACACAAGCAGTACATTCAGGAAAACTACTTTTATATAAAAAAAGAATTAGATGGTGTCTTCTCCTCTTTTCTTGAATTCCATTGTGATTATGGAATTCTGATGGTGGCCTCCATTAAAATATTTTATATTTCTCCCATTATTTCATTTTTCTTAAGGTATTCTTATGTTTAATTGCTGTTGCCTCACTTAGCTTCACATATGGTGTATTTGAAATTCTGGCTATTTTACCTACAAAAATTAAAGCATTGGAATAGGGAAAGTCGAGTCTGACAAACCGAATACCGGCCTCCCGCCCACATATGTAAGGCAGAGGTAGGTGATCATCCAGTCGATATGGGAAGGATATGGTCAGCATCACGGCACCCTCAACCGGAGAGTTGGCTTTCTAGACCAGAGTTCGCTGCCTAGCGTAGCTGACGATGCTGAGTGCCCACTAGTCCTATACCCGGGTCTTAAAACTCGATCCTGGGTGCATTCCGTGGCAGGGCACGAAAGCTCAACGCTCTCACCCCCTGCGCCACATAAATATAGCACTACTGATTGTAAACGCTTTAAACGAAACGCAAACTCACCGAGGGAATTTCGATCGTGCCACTGAAGAGGCCCATCGAAGTGTGGACGAAATGTTTCGAATATCTAAGTCCATCAGTCATGGCATAACTGCCTGGAAATAACTTCAAGGTATACAGCACCCATTAATTTATACATTGTACTATTACGCTGCACATCTGATTAAATATGGGTATCTGATATGAATTTCAGTTTCCCTCTGGTAAGTTGTGAACCACCCTGAAAAGATAGAACTATTAACTTCGTCTATTATATAATTATCAGTTGCAGTCGTAAGTATCTTTTAAGTTATCCCTTTAGTATACCAATTGTTGATATGCAATTAGAAAACAATATTGGTAATCTTATCCTCATCATTATTTGATAAAACAAAAATGTTACAAAGAGTCATAAAACGTGAATTATCACGAAAATCGTGAAATCCTGGACGATGAAGAACAGCAGTTTTGTTTTGTTTAGGTTTCAAAACTAATATAATTTATGTTTCTATCTCTTCTGCAAGCTGTTCACACAGAAGCTCATTTTCTTTCTACCTCATCATATTCGTGACATATTTGTTGAAATAATCTTACTGCACGTCTTTATAGGTACTAGGAAAACACATAAATCTAAATTAATTGACAATCAAACATAAAAAAAATAAATAAAAGAATAAAACTAAAAAAAGGATCACTATAATCTGGTTTTCAAATGATTGGCATGATATCAGCAGTAACAAATGAATCACTAATACCAAACATTTCTTTTAGTTAACACTAATCACTATAATCTGGTTTTCAAATGATTGGCATGATATCAGCAGTAACAAATGAATCACTAATACCAAACATTTCTTTTAGTTAACATGCGAGTAAATAAATTAGAAGAATGAATGTGAAAGAATGTATATTATTAGAGAAAGCATGACGAAATCAACAATTAAGGTTAAAAAAAATCCGATCATGCAGATTTGATGCTTTCTTTCTGCACCAAATATATTCCATAAGTCTTTTTGCAAATAACTCGTACCTTGAAAATTAAAAAGGATTCAATAGTTGTATAATATTCCTCTCTCAAAAGTACAAGGGCGTTCCATTGGTGAAGTTTGGTTGCATGTGTTCAAAACGCTCGCAGCACAATGGATTCGCCAGATATCAAATTGTTGAGTGTTTATACTAGGTCAGTATATGGAAGTAATTGGATTTTTATTAGAACTTTGTTGGGTAATGTTAAGAGAGGTTCGAGAGTAGTATGCATACAATGCAAATAGGTTATCATTTTTGCCATTTGGTAAACTTTTGTTCTACAAAGGATGCCCCATTTCTGTAAAAGAAGCACAAGATTCATTCGAGTCGATTTTGGATGCTATAGAATACTTAAGGAGCAAAAGAAATCAGACAACAAATTATGATCACTCAAAAATGAGAATTTTTTTAGTTACAACATTTTAAAATTTGCTTTTGGATCATTGTAACTTTTATTTTGGAAGAGCTAGGATGGAATATTTTAGAAACATATCAGAGTAATAACTTCTCTATAATGAATTATGCTGTAAATATTAGTGTTTTGACGTTATTAAGAGTTATTTTCAATACTATCAATAATATATTTAAGCTACTACATAAAATTAAACCTCATGCCAAAAAAAACTCATTCGTACGTGTTGTCGACAATATTTCCAGAAAATGCACCGAAATTATCCCAGGTAATGTAACTGATGATTTTATTATAACTAATTTCCGAAATGCATCCAAGAACAAAAGTTAGAAGTTAATTTTTCAGCGTTTTATAAATAAATACAGTTAGTACCTTCACATTATAGGATTATATTAGACATTTTGTATCATTGTCACAAATAGCAGTTTCGTTAACACATTTGACGCATCTGATCAAGCTACGCATGTCAGGTCGTTTATAATGACCCTCCGAAGGCTCAAAGTGCAAAGTAAACCCAATATCGCAAATTCTTGCTGCTTCTAATCTGAGAATAAAACATGGATTTATTTATAATCTATTTTATATTGCAGATTCTAAGATTAATATATAATGATAATTCTTTTAAATGAATTTAAGGTGAATCCAAAAACACTCAGGACTTAGTGTAAGTATAAATAGCACTGCGGATCATTTCTCCTCCTAATTTGATTGAATTTGGGAACATAGCTCTTCAGACCACTTGTCTGAATGAAGTTCGAGTCATTTTTAAGGCTGGTGTGTAGTTCTGGCTCCACCTACATTGAGACGAAGCCGAAAGCCACGAAGTATAAATTATGTTCAACTATTACGTCTTACCAATATGCTTGTTCTGCACACAAAAATATTATACATTCACTTTATTTCTCTTGATTGTTTTATTGCATATTTCCTTGTAAGTACAATCATAATAGAACAGTACAACATACCTAAGCAGTAATAAAATCTTTTAATAGTTGGTAGCTATGCGTGGCTTTGAATCTATTCTCTTTGCATACCCAAGATGAAAAATAATAAAAAGCAACCAATTAACGTATTTATATTTGAAAAAATTTATATCCAAGTATTTGAAAACTAATGTAAATAACAATAATGGTTTTGGAAATGATAAATGCTACAAAAATATATTTGAGAAATTGTGTGCTTCAAAGTGGTTTGAAGAACAAGATATACAAATCTTTTGTCAATTAAATATTTTAAACATATGGTATTTTTATACCAATACATGCCATGCCATGTGGTGCTGACTGGCTGTATATAGCCAGAAGGTTTTTGCTGCGTGCCCACCCGTTAAGGGTTTTACCGCAGGTAAGGTAGATTTCGGGATGTTGTAAGGTGAAATGTGGGTTTTTAGAATGGTGTTATTTATGGGGTTACAAGGTGTACCTAGGGGTTGAAGGACAGGATGCAATACCTTGCACCCTGTTGTGTTTATTTGTTTTTGCTTTGGGGAATAATTTTGATGCCAAGCAGCTTGGAAGGATTATGTGGAGCTCAGCTTTAGCTGCTGTTCGGATTAGCTCCTGGGTTATCTCGGATGCCCGCAAGCCATGCGGGGTAACCGGGGCTGTTTAGAACGGGGTCATAATCTCCCAAGGACCTGACAAGGGCGCTTCTGTGGTTGGTTAAACTTGCGTATAATTTTCATACCCGACGCCTAATTTCATCCTCCACGTATGGAAGACTCGAGGCCTCGTGAAGCGACCTGGTAGGAAAATATCGTCCCACAGAATATATAGACCTAAGTCCTCTATTCTGTGCACGTTGGAGCCATGCTAGCCAGCTGTCTGCGGCCATGCCCCAGATCTCGCAGGCGTAAAGCATAACCGAGATTACCAGCGCTCGGAAGAGGTAGGTATAACTTCATGCCAACTGGCATCGAGGTTGATCCTAGCATTGGATACAGGGAAGCAATTGCTCCCTGTACCTTCGCCGATCGGTCCTTGATGTGTTGGCGAAAAGTTAGACCCCTGTCTAAGTTCACACCTAGGTACTGGACAGAGTTGGTCAACTCTATGGTATTTTTATAAAATTCATTAAAGTCATTATTTAGAAAGTAATTTTTTTTTAAATAAATTTCCATGCAAAGGTTAGTTTAAGCTGGGAGATTTTCTTGAGAATCTTTGTTTCACAACTTTGGATGGGTTAAGCTTATACGACTTTTTTCAAAATGGAAATGAATAATCATAATAACCTTTTATCTTTGTTTTATATATTCCATGACACACCTATACTTAACTAAATACCTTGCTAATACCTTCAGACACATTATTTCAGTTTAAAAATCAATACATTTAGTTACATAGTTCTATCAATTTACTGGCCCAAGCTCAAAATTGGTAAGCCCCTGCTACTTTGATAACTTAGACATTGTGTAGAAGCCCTCAGAACTTTTGCTTACATAATTCAAAGAATATTACACATATGATTTGGTTCACTAGCCGCCTCTGCTGTCGAGTAGCTGGACGTAAAGATTTATTTTCCAGAAATTGTTGCGGCTGTTTTCCTTTTCTTCTATGCTACGCCGAAACTAACAGTGAAATAACTGGTTTTACCTGTCTCTGGGGCAAGTGAAGCTTCCTCTGTGGTCTGAGTCAAGCCCGCAGACAATCATCCAATTGGCTTGCCCTCTGTCGATAGCTATCGAAATGTCAGAAATATTGCATTTAGTAATGGCTGAAAGTCCTTCTTTGACTTTATACTTAAGGAACACTGGCATAGAGATACGATGCAATGTGCGGCTAATAACATGCAACATGAGATAGCGTTGGAGCCAAAGTCGTTGTATATTTCTAGCAGTGTCTACCTTTTAAGTGTTCAAGATGTCTTATAAGGCAAACAGAGGTTTTTAGGACGGTGAAAAGAATGTGATATTACACTTAAGAAATTTAATGACCGACAAAAAGCTTTGGATGATTTCCAAAGAAATCTTATTTAACTGTTTTCGAAAATTCCACTCTTCGTTGCTAATTAAATGTTATAGCAATACTGGATGCTTTTACACTGCCTTATTTTAGACTGTAACACATTACTGCCTTTCTCAAAGCAATTTCTGCATAACTATTAGACGCTTAGCGTCCAGTCTATGTATCTTGAAATACTGCAGTAATTGATACGTGAAAATAAAAGAAGGTAATATATAAAGAGTGGGCTGGCACTTGTTCTGAAACATATGACGTATAGTTAAAATGTTTCATATTTAAATGCTGCAACAATACGAAAAGAAACAACCACAATTTTGTTTCTATGAATCAAGTGCGAAGTATGTAACAATTCCAATATGGGGTAATGTCCTACATTTTGGGAAAGTTGTCCTTACATAGCTAACATATATATTAACGTTTTTTTATTCTCAAAGCTCTTAAAAGTAAACATGTACTGTGTTGAATATAGAAACACTTGTTTTTTGGTGGGAGTATTTAGGATGTAATAAGAGTACTATATCTGGGCTAACATGTTTTGTGTTTTATATCCAATAAGCAATGAATTCAATATTTTGAGTTTAGCCTAGTTGCTTGCATGTACAATTATTATTAATTTCAAAAATTGCTAGGGTAATTGCTTATTTGAATCTAAAACTTCAGCTTGTTTTATAATATCTAATGTTGCTTTGTGTGGAATACTTTTTAGCAGGATGTTATTAAAAGTACATAATTTTAGGTGTATCTATAAGAAACTAAATGTATTTATATACTTTTTATGTTTGGAAAGTCGAGCAGAGATAATATGAATATGGTTGTTTCAAGAGAACCAATGTGCATAGTGTTCACAAAGTTCAACGCCGATGTTTTGTCTTGTAGGTGAGGTATATGCAATGATTTTCATTGCATTGTTTCTTTTAATCCAACAGTCATTTAATCGATACATCTAAAATTAAAGTTGTATTATTCGTATGGAATTATTATCTATCTCGTAGCCAGCACTCCGCTTAAGCAGAACTGGGAAGTTTCCGTACTACTTTTTGAGGATATTGTGACTTTGTGGGTTCTTGAAATAATAAAATGAGGTTACGAAACACAAAAACTACACTTTATTCTCCTCGAAATACACTGTTCAACATTACAAAATTGCTAGAACCTCAAAACTGTTTATTTTTCCAAGAAACTACGCTCAACTGTCTCTCACTTCCGGTAACGATCGGCCATCATTTTTCATCGGCTTCGCGAGCCTACCACCAGGGTGACAATATACAAGGTTTTAGTTTGGGAAAAGTCGAGGTAAAAAGGAATTGTTCTCACTTTCTTCTTGGGCAGCCAGCCAGATAAAAAGATGATTAAATATCAATGTTTCGGGAGTGTGCATCTCTCTCATCACCAGGATATTTATAAAACGTTATAACCTGCGGCAAACCCGCATACCATTGTTAAATTAGTTGGGTTCTAATTGGAGCTATGCTTTCTGTTATCCTTAGGTGCTCTTTAGTAGGAAATGGATTTTTGTGGTTGTTGTCTACTCAGTCGTATTAATAATACTGTGACTTTGTGGGTTCGTGAAATAAAAAGTCGAGGTTACAAACACAAAAAATTGCACTTTATTTTCGTAGCAATACACTGTTCACAATTACAATTTAATGTACACAGTTAGTTGATTTTCCAATATCAATCTACACGTACGCTCGACGCTACTTACACAACGCACGCCATAACAACACTACTCTCAACTGACTGTCGCTTCCGGTAACGATCGGCCCCGAAGTTTCTGGATTCTCCTTTTATGGAGGGGGCAAACAATCTCGAAGCTTCGTGCAACTTCGAGCGGTAGGGGGAGGGGTAAACGAAGACCCAGCCACCCCTCCTGTCTCCCCTCCCTCCGCTGACCTACATTTATTGATCGGCATCGTGGGCTTGCCGTTTGGGTAACAATACTATGTTTGTTGTAGAATTATTTGGTTTAATTGTTGAATCTATGTTTGTTTATCGACTTAGATCGGTGACCACCTTTCAGGCTTCGAAATATTCGCTTCTCTTCTTAATGCACATGAACACGTTCTTCCTGTCGTAGTATCAACTTGTAAGTTTTTTTTTCTTTTCTTTTTTTCCTGAAACCCTCGTTAACTTTATCACGTGACCAAACTAGCTCACCCTTCTCAAATGTTACATCATTATTGGTTTCTCATTTTAATTCAATTTTCGCATTGGTTTGCAAAACTCATATGACTCACTGACGTTCAGCCCACCCTGAGTTGGGGAACGCCTACCCTGAGTTGCTTGTAAGGGTATGCATCGTTACCAAATCAGCGAAGTAAATCTCCTTAGCGTTCATGCTCAACTGCATTTAGAAAGTCCTTTGTCCCAAAACATTCCTGGCTAAAATAATACAATAGTCTTCAGACATCGAACTTTTACTAGCACAAAGAAGGTAACGGTCCTTCTTTCCTGTCTCTCCGGCGTGTACAGATTTTTACAAGAATATTTTCTCTTTCTTGCCCGGATGCTAGTATATATGTTATATTAAATTATATTCTTCCCTTCTTATTACTTAAGTCAACTGCTATTTTAATCATTCTCATTTCATATTATTATAACAAGATTGTTATATTAGTTTAGCAAAGTATTTCTATTAATTTATCTTTTTTCTTAATTATTTGACTTCGATTAATTCGCCGCCTCCTAATCGCTGCCTGTTACTGCGGTTGCAAACCACAAATGAAATACTGGATATAACACAACTATAAAAAAAAGACAAAACACTACCAAAATTCACATTACCGAACAAAAGACTGTTTTCAGTAAATTAAATGCCAGGTCAGGAGATGGCGTGAGTATAGAAAATTGTGTCAAAGAAACATAACTACTTAACTTGATTATCAAGCTGTATTGATCTTTGCGTCTTAATTCCACGGATTTCTATTTTGAGGGCGGTTTCCAAGAGGAGCTGAATAGAAATCCAGCATCACGATTAAGCGTGCTCCTTTCAGAGGAAATCGTCAAAGCCTCCTTAATTCTCCGCTCCCAATAAATGTTGCATTTTGCCAAGATGGTCGTCTCCCTAAAATTGGCTCTATGGTCGGTATCAAAACAATGCTCTGCCAGCCCAGACTTCTCAGGTTGCATTAAACGAATGCTCCGTTCATGTTCGATTATTGTAGTTGTTATTCTAGATGGTCCTTTCGGTTTGTCCTATATACGGTGTACCACATTCACAGGGAATGCGGTACAGTCCCGGAACTTGGAAGTCCAGTTTGTCTTTCACTGGTCTCAACAGATGTTTAATCTTCGGAGGTGGCTTGTGGATGGTCCTGATGTATTTGGCGAGAAATCTGCTGATTCTGCCGGATAGATTGCCGGTAAACGGGATGCAGGCTGTAGCGGTAGGTTTATCTATACGCTTGCAAATATAGTCAGTATTACACGCCATCCTAAATCATGAATCCTAAAACATATGTTTCATAGGAAGCACAATTTTTAGGCTCCGTAAATTTTAAAAGCCCGTGTTTCCTTTTTAACAGCTTAACTCCTAAACGAAGTGCTCGTCACCTTTCCTATCTTTGGTGATCGAGGCTTCAACGTCATATTCGGAGTAGCCATTTTGACGGAAAGTGAGTCTCAGGTGCTGTAATTCTTGTTTTAAGCGGCTGGGATCAGATATAGATTATTCGTCGCCAGGAAAGCTTGAGGTCATATTTTAGGAATTATTCTGTCAGCATGAATAATTTAGGCGATCTTCTATTCATTAAACTTTCTGGTGACTTCGAAAATGCTGGTAATTTTTAATTGTTAGAGGATTAAACACAGATTACCTATCTTCAGGAGGCAAACAAGATGGAATAAAAAGCTTCTTTCTACACGAACGTACAAACACCAAAGGAAACTTTAATCTTGTTCCATCTTTTGTTCGCTTTTACTTTCTCTGCTACTTCAATGGCAAATATAGGGAGTATTACACACAATCCTAAATCGCGAATCCTATAATATGTGTTTTATAGGAAGCGCAATTTTTAGGCTCCATAAATTTTAAAAGCCCGTGTTTCTTTTTTAACAGCTTAACTCCAAAACGAACTGTCTGTCAAATATAAAATCTTGTATTTAAATATTGTACCCTTTTGGCACCTTTGTTATTATATGGCAAATGTTTTAAAAGTTTCAGTTTCTCAAAAATGGCACATGCTGTCTACAACTGTATCTCTATAAATGCATTAATGCCAAGAGGTGTCTCGATATACTTTACGCAACCCTCTTAAATAAAATAAACGAAAACCCAAATTTAATCGAGAAGGTTTTACGAGAAAATATGTTGTTTCACCAATGACTACAATGTAAACAAACATGGTCATCATAGTAATCCTCGATGGTTACATCACGGCTCAGTGGGATGTTAGCATTTGGTGCGGCATGGTAGGAGATATCATTGGACCGGTTTATTTGCCTCTTATTTTTCCTCGGCTGCTTTACGTACAGTTCTATAGAATGGACAAGAGACGTTCTACTTCAGTTACCTCAGCAAAGTTCTGCACGATTTCTTTATTCTATTGGAGAATATGTCAGCAATGTGTACCTCGAACGATGGATAGTTGTCACAGTTTTTGCATTCGCAGTCAGAGGAATGCAAGGTTTAAATTCCCTGGATTGTTTTACTGATATATCAAAGTCAGGAAAAGGGAAATGGACCTGTTTACAAATGTGCCACACTGATACTGAGAGGCGCTTTAATCAACGCATGCACTAAGTTGGATATGCATTTTAACATACTCATTATGAATAGAGTAGTAATAGAAGACTATTTAATTCTTCTAGCAGCTTTAATGGGACATAAATACAATTTTACGCAGAGGAAGTAGCGTTTTGTTTAAATGTGTTCATTTTACGGCACCGAGCGGTACCGGCGAATTGACTAATAAATAACTGACAATTATGCATCTCACAAGCATAGTCAAAGACCATATTCTTGTCACACGTGGAACGCTTAGAATATTTTCTTACCACATAGAGATATAATATCTAGGTCCAAATACAATGAAACTCGATAATCTAGTTTGACGAGTTTGCTTTTTGTTCACTTTTGATTTGATATTCCGCATCACAGCCTAAATTGGATATAATTACAATTACAAAAAGCTTACAACTTGCAATCGAAGCACTTGCGGAACGTGATATCCACTTAAGCTACCTCAATTACTAGAATTGGGATAACAAAATGACGAACAAATTTAATGGAACCCTTATTTCATATATTTAATTATACCGTAGTTCTAAGCGTACAGTAAGAAAACACCTTAGCACTCGTTTGTGGAAAAAGAAAACACCACATTTTCACATGTTGTATTATTGGCAAGAAAGTAAATATTGGGTATTTTTGGGGGTTTAACACGCGCTATTGCTGCATAAGTGGTGGATGATATACACTAGTTATTGCAAATTGAAATTGGGAAGTAATATTTCAGGCTTAAGTTTAAGGTAGTTAAATCTCCAACATTTCCAAGTTATGACTGAGGAGACAGTGTTGAAACGATGACCTCCCCATGGTATAATGGCTAAGCTGATAGTTCAGATCATTAGAACAACTTTTTGTAAATTCAAAATTTGGAAAATGTATGTATGTACAGCAAAATTTTGGGATGATGGAATTTTCTTGAAAGTGTCCTGTCGCATTTTTGGTAAACCTAAATGCAAAGTTCGGCATTCATCGGGCAATTTGTTTTGGGTTATGCTGTTCACATAAACAAACATGAAAAAGAGCTCCGCAGATAGTTCTCTAAAGTGCTTTTACTATTTAAGAGCCTCAAAATATTTACCACCATTGGAAACTGATTTCAAACTATTAGGTACGGTAATATTTCATCTTACATGCTATACGTGCATGGGAGAGAAAACAAAAATAAATAATATGTTCTAATTAATCAATTTCACTATGTATATTGCATTTGGCATTTATCAAATGTAAAGAAGGAAGCTAAGCATTTACTTTTCAAACTATCATTATGGTTCATGGCCAAATCCGTATCAGAATTCCACCCTGGATGATCGTGGAGAAATATGATGCACGCTAGGAGGAAAAATAATTAATATTCAGCCGTAAAACCCATTCCTCAATACTCGCCTATAAAAGCTGTGCACTTTTGTAACATTTTAATTTTTAAACACGTATATGTTATTCTAAAAGAAATAGGTCGTTGTAATTTATTTCCTTTAGAAACTAATGCGGATCCATAGTTGACTATCTACCTATACAAATTACTTGTGACCAGATAATGTAACAAAACAAATGAAAATGATAAGTCTTCAACTAAGTTCAATTTATAAAAATTTTGTAAGTATAAATTGTCACTATTTAAAAATAGTAAATGCAAACATATTTTAGTAGCTCAAATGTTAATGGGCTTAGTGGGTAATATATAACATTGTATGTTAATATAATATGTAATATTTGGATTGACATTGCATCCCGAAATTTCTTAAAAGTATAGTGGACTTACAATTATCAAATTAAACATGTGAAAAATCTGAACAGCACTTTTCACTTTGTTACTGAGGCCATACTTAGATTTTACACTAAGTCACATGCACGTTAAGTATATTTATGGGGAAAAAAGGAAAAAACCAATGGTCCTCTTTTTAAGGGATGAACCCCTTAAAACACTGCTTTTAATTTAGCTTCAATTTCAACTGTTGTTTTAAATTGCCTTTCCCCATCTTTAGTTTTCAAATTATTAGGTTTTAGAATCTAGTGCTGTTCTTCTGCAGCAAATGATCTAACGATTAAATTGGAAAACAAATATTATTTCGAAGAGCCATGACTAATTATCGGTTCTTAACATATAAAAAGATCCTATAATTTTTAATTCAATTCTAGTACAAATGAAATTTCTTTTTAAAGTTACTGAACATTTGTGTATACAACTATTTGTATATTGCTATAGAAATCAATAGTATTTAATTATTAAAAGGCCCGTAAGAGCTCGAAAATTTCTTCTAATTTTTAAATGTTTTAGAAAGTGCATAATTGGATGAAAAGGCCAGTGTGGAATAACTTTAAGGAGCAAACACGCGAGTACAGACAAACAAAAATTCAAATTTTAAAGTGGAAATCATTTATTCTAATTTGTTACCTTGTTGCATATAAGGATGCTTATAAGGAAGGACAGCCACAACTTCAAAAGTGAAACAAATTTTGAACTTATAACCTTTGAATATTTTTGGATGCGCAATTCCAAAGCTTAGTTTCCCTTGATTTTTACGAAATTCCACTGATCGTTCCATTGAACTCCGTTAATAACTGCATTAAATTCCCGGTGCTCCTATACATGTAACAAATCATTTTCACGCCGCAAACAGTAGCACGCTTCGTCTCTACCATTTAACATAATATCCATTAATAAGCGCTCACAATGTCTTGTCTTATAAACGCCCTAGTTAATTAAAAACGTCCCAATTCCAATTTAGCAGCACTTAGTATGGATTTTCACATAACGTATAAAAAAAGAAGAAGCCTAGATTAAGCTCATAACAGTGTATAATTTCACGAGGGTATTTAAAATTCTTTATTATTGTTATAATGGGTAATTTTTCGTTACTTGTGTATGAGTTGACCTTGTTTAGAGCTTGTGCACGGATTGGGCTGGCGGTGTATTTTCAAGATACCGCTATCTTACAGAAATGAGATTTTCTTTCTTGTTTTCCTTTTTAAGGTAATCAAGTGAAGCGCAGCTTTGTATCTTGCGGTTACTTAAGCCGACACTCAAAGACGCTTGATCAAAAGGTTTGCTAGTTATTCATGTGGTCACCAGAGCGTGAGTCCTTACTGGAGCAAACAGGTTGTCCAACACATCCCTGTCTCTTTTTCTTTCCGTCCATCGTAATGCTCCCTTTATTTGACGACCAACAAATATTGAGGTGCTTTATGAGACTAAAAATACGGATGACTAGTTAAGTTTATAAATGTTTAATTATTTATTTATATCTAAACTAATTGCACATAAAACAAACAAAAACCAACGTTTATTATTACAAAGTACACATGGAATTTTATTTCAAAGTGTATTTTTGTACACGTTTGGCATCAGTTTGAAGTTAACGATTACATTTTACATACTCTATATACTCTTGAGAAGTATAATCAAAATTGACACTAATTTGTTTACATTACAACGGTTCCTAACATTAGACCGGTTTTTGTTCATCAACGAAAATATTCGTTCAGTATGACCGTTAGATATTGGTATGCTGAGAACAAAAACAAGAATTTCATTTCTCTCATGAATTTTAGTACCTTAAAATGTTGCCTCAGTCATTACAGTTACCCATCTTCTTACATTACTACCCTTAATAAAAATTACTGAACTTATTATATCTTTTAAAGAACATAATTCATCAAACAGGTTATCCTAATTTATATTAACTTCATGTAAGTTAATATATCAATCAAGATATATATCAATAAAATCGGCATTACTTTTCAAGGCCAATAAGAGCAAGGTTTTTTTGTACATCTGAATCATAGTAGATACATAGTTTTTGCTAGTTTGTTTGCCCAATCTATGCTACAGTAAGTTAGGTTATGTTTCACTGTGAGATAGACCACTACTAACTCCTCGTTGGCATTGCAGTTTTGTGAGATTCACTACTTCACCCAAAGATCGAAAATAACTGGATGTCTTTCCAGAAGAGTTAATTCCCCAAACTTTACTTTTAGGCCATTAGTTTGTTGATGCTGCACACAATCTGAATTGCCACCATGTTTAATGCTGAAGACACTATTTCAAAGTGAACAATGCGTGTTTTAGTAATTATGTTTTACTGGAATAAGTCATGAATAAGCTTCTTCCAACTTCTTTCTTTTTAGGAGGAGCCTTGTGTCTATTCCATCCATAATTTACTGTTTAATGAATATAGTACAACAAATAAACGCAAGTTAATGTCTTCAACCAACCTGATTTCAACAGCGGAAGCCAGAGAACGTAAATGGCGCCAGATAACGCCTCATTTCGATTGTCATGCTATCGATATTACAATATGATACCGATTCGTGCGTTGTTACTATTAATTCAATTAACTGCTACACAAAATAACGGTAAGTAATGTTTTTAAGAAATGCGCGGCAAGTTTAAGTATCAACCTAGGGTCATTTTCTGAAATATGCTAGATTCCGACGGGAGATAACTTAAAAAGTCCACAAAATACGGAGTTCCCATATAATACGGTTATAATAAAGTGACATGTCATTTCATCAGAAAAAATTACCTCGAAATGCTACACCTTATAAGACTGTTTCTGAGGAAAAGCTTATTTCGCATTTGTCTTAAGGTAAATTCCTCACAGATATATATCATTTAATGTTTAATACCTGTAAATTAAAATTAAAGTAAAATAAATATAATAAAAATTAAATACTTCGGAACGGCAAATATATTATGTGTGCACTCTCATGAAGTTCTCTACTCATTTTTTGTACAAATTATTCTTTAAGATCCTTATTCTTCTATCCCCTTCATGCTAATAGAGGAAATAGTCGGCAGAAGTGCTTTTATTACCCAATTACTTTTATGTATAATGGAAATAGCAGAGTGCAGTAGACTCAGTAGTGAGAACTAGTCGTTATATGTTGTCTTTGCAATTCAGTTTTCTTTGCATAACCAGCTCATATAAATCAAATAACAACCTCTTATATTAGAGGAGTATAAGCATTTTAAAATTTTAACAAAAAGGAAGGAATATCTCGGAAATCTGACTTTACAATCAAACAGTTTTTCGACATAGATTGTGTGTTTTCATAACATCTCATTTTTGGTGCAATAAGATTCTGTCTTTGTCGGGCTACCAGTAATACAAGGTGTGTCCAGAAAGTAAGTTCTGTTTCAATTTATCTCCGCTGCAGCGCTACGATCGCAGTTCCACACATGTGCGGTAGACGCTCTGTATCAAGAAGAAGAAACGTGAGCCATTGTGAGATCGCTGTCAGACACCTTACGCTTTGTTGTGCTTGTTTACAATGTCGATGTTGATTGAAAATCCCGCTGCTTGTGAAATAAGATCTGTGATTCGTTTCCTGAATGCTACGAAAGTGAAACCAATTGAAATTTATCGGCTGTCAAAAGGTGTTGTGCTTCTTCACGACAACGCATCACCACAAACTGCAAATGCGACAAAAACATCCTACAGGGAATTGGCTGGTACGTGTTTGACCACCCCCGTACGGCTCTGACCTCGCTCCTAGCGACTTTCATCTGTTTTTGCATCTCAAATCTTTCCTTGGCGGTCAACACTTCAACAATGACGAAGAGCTGAAAGAAACTGTTTCCAGCTGGTTGAAGACACATTCGGCAAATTCTATGAAGAAGGTATACAAAAACTTGTGCCTCGCTATGACAAATGCCTGCATAATTTCGGCAGTTATGTGGAAAAGTAGTTTAAGAGTTGTAGAATTTTGTGCAATAGATGATTTTTCTGCATCTGTACACAATTTAATTTTATTACCAAATAGAACTTAATTTATGGACGTACCTCGTAGAAAGGCCATTCAGAATGAAGAGTACTTCGAGGGAAATACCCGGAAAATTAAAGATATCCTACATTTCATTTAATATCTTAACAAGATCTAACAAGATCTTAATTTATTTTGTACTTACTGTAAGAATTTCTGTATGTCTTAGGATTAACCAGTTGTGCAAAAATCAATCAGAATAATAATTTAAACAAAATCCTTCAGGACTTTTTTTTTTTTTTTTTTCAAAAGTCATACTTTTTGTAACACTGTTGATCTAAAGGGTGATCTTTATGTCACATCTTAGAAAACACTGAATACACATACGTACAAAAAATTTGAGTGGAATACATCCCTCTACTTATCTACGTTAGGTAGTTATAATAAAGAAAGTAAAAAAATACCAAAATCGTGTGATCGTGGTTAGATATTATCAGATGGAAGGAAAAATGCCTCTATGTGTGTATAAACCATTTTATTCATTTTGTGTATTTAATTTTTACAAGTTATGCTAAGAAACAAAGAGCATTGATATATAAATTGTTTAATAGTGCCAGCAGTTAATTCTGAATATGATTGTGCCGATATCAGTGAGACAGAATGTCAGAAAGTTATACATCTGGTATTAAAAAAATCAGCAATGTTGCCATTAAGTGACTTATTTGTACCTAAAACATTGTATCACTACATAATTTAACGACACCTTGGTCTGCAACAGTGCTTTAAAGTTTAAAGGGTTTGTGGGAGGGGCAGATTAGAAGCCGCCTAGTAATCTACTAGTGATTTGCATAGGGCCATGAAATAATGTGTTTGGTAGCATGATTAATATGCTCCTATATGCCACAATTGTCACATCATTTATGTGAACAGTGCTAAACGGCAGCGTTATGTTTGTTACATTCTTTTCTTTTTATAATTATGGTGTTGCTGTTATAAAAAGGACATTTGGTGGGGAATTGCCTGGAAGGCAAAAGTTCTACGTCTTAAATAATTTCACTAAGCAAGTTGCTTAATAAGTGGTTGGAAGGTCTCTGCTTAAAGAAACTAATTAATTCACAAGACATTAAGAAAATTACTAGGCTTGATAAAAAGAAGGGAAGGGCTTAGGTATTCTACTTTGGGCATTTCAGCATATGTGTAAATTGAGTTTTATGTGTTCATAACAATGTAAACGTTATTGTTAAAAGAGTAAGCCAAATATTACTTAAATGATTTTTTGTTGATAGAGTATATGTTTTCCCAAGACACTCTTTTTAAAGGAAAACTTAGCACAAGTATTTCAATGTAATTATTTACACAGATACCCTTGCAGAGGGTAAATCGTTCCAGAGCATTTAATTGCTAGCGTGAGACCATTTTTGTCAGCGAACTACAGCTTAGGTACTCTAAATATAAAGGAGTGAAAGTATAGATTACCTTTCATTAATGACAATGTCTTTAATAATATCTCTTGAATAGCGAGTGTAGGAGCATGGCTTTAGCTTTCAGTAGATAAAGCGGAAAAGAAGCAACATTTTCATGACAAGTGAACTTCTAGTCCTATCAGTTTGTTTGAGGATTTATAAATCAATATCTACAGTTTATTTGTTAAATTTATGTAATGTTATTTAGACAAAATGTACTTTCTTTCACAAGTTTGCTTTTCTTGCACAGAGCTAAAGTCAAATCGTATAACCTACTATTATGGCCATTGTGTGCGGATGGTAAGAATCACATAATAGAGGAAATTGATCAAGGAAAGAGGAGGAATTTAATGTTATAGAAAGAAACAGAAAAGGAATATGAAGTCACATAGGAAAAGCTAAATATAAGTATCCAAAGTTAGGTGTTTGTAGAGAGAATTAGGTGTAATTCTTTATCTACAACAACCAGTGTATCAGTGCAGCATCCAATATACCAAGCACTATATGAACATGAAAGGGTAGAGCCAGAATGAAAAATTCAATGCCATAGCCGGGATTTGAACCACGGATCTTCTGGTTTCCGTCCAGCCGCACTACCATTGTGCTACTATGGCCAACGTGCCGACATGACATTAAATTCTCCATCTGACTCGTGTTTCTCCCGGTAAATGTCATGTCGGCACGTTGGCCATAGTAGCACAATGGTAGTGCGGCTGGACGGAAACCAGAAGATCCGTGGTTCAAATCCCGGCTATGGCATTGAATTTTTCATTCTGGCTCTACCCTTTCATAGTGCGTCCTACACACGGCTAGTGTGAAAGAACAATTAATTTCCATTAATTGTACCTAATAGTGGTCCGAACTATAAAGCCCGGGCCTTAAAGTACTTACAGCATAGTAAGTCGCCATCAAGGTAGTTGTCTCATGTGTTTATGAGAACTCCTAGTGGTTTACCGGGAAAAACACGAGTCAGATGGAGAATTTAATGTCATGTCGGCACGTTGGCCATAGTAGCACAATGGTAGTGCGGCTGGACGGAAACCAGAAGATCCGTGGTTCAAATCCCGGCTATGGCATTGAATTTTTCATTCTGGCTCTACCCTTTCATAGTGCGTCCTACACACGGCTAGTGTGAAAGAAGTGAAAGAACAATTAATTTCCACTATATGAACAGTTTGCTTATTCAAATTTAGTTTTTATTAGTCGGAGATTCTTACAGAGTTTTGACTTTGTCAGTACAGATTACATACATATTGCTATATTCTATGCTCTAATCCTATAAGATATACTAGAGTTAACTAATTATTTACAATTCGTTAAGTTTATACCGACATTTGAATATAAGGAACTTTTACAGTTGGCGTTTATGTATTGTGCCGTTTAACACTTTTAGCATTGCAAGTACTTTATTATACCTATAGCTTAATTCCATCACATTGGCGTCTTTGTCAGATACTTATTTACCCTTTGTAGATTTACGTTAATCAGTTTTATTTCTGGTATCATAAGATTACAGGTCATTATTTTTGGTTAACTGTTTATCATTAATGAGAAAAGTCACATGATATGCATATAGAGAGTACAATGGTAAGGGGATGTAGCACTGAAAACCCCAAATCCGGCAATTTTCAACCAATATTGCTGAATTCTTTACCACTTATCTCTGATGCATAGTGGACACAGAATTCAAAATTTTGTTTGTGTATCTTATATAGATTTTGAGTAATTAATTTGTGAAATTCAAAATTTGGGCGAAATTCCTCCCGCTCTACGCGATGAACATTTTCCAAATTTTAATTTTTCTGTTTCTTAAAATATTCAATGGTTATGAAGAAAAGATCTATCGTATGAATTTATTACACTGCCTTTAGTTCCAGAGGGAAAAAATTAGGTATGGAGCAAACAAAAAAGGCCGAAAAATGATTAAACCTTCGACTTTATATATCAATAACCTTAAAAATATAATGAATATTAAAAATTCATATGATAGAAACCTTAGTTTGCTTTCTAATAACATGTGTTGAAAATTTTAGAGGGAATGAATCAAAACTGCATCGTGTTAAACATTTTGAATGACAAAAACTGTTGAAAAAACTATGAGTAAATCAAATTTTAAAATCCAAAACATTTTCCTTCTCAGCTACATGCCTTGAAGCAGACTAAAACTCTCCAGATAGGTAAGTTGCACCCTCCTCCCTCTTCCTTCTCTCTTCTGAAGCAGGTTTCTTCAATTTTAGTTTCCTTCTGTATGTTTTAGAAGTTACCTGTGCAGAATTTTCTGAATAAAGTAAGCGTAATTGATCCTTTCCTTGGCTAATTTTTAGAGATGCTGGTGAAATCACAGTATCCATTATGTCTGACTGCAGCTTGAGTGAGGAAGAACAACCAAAATTGTATGCACTGATAGTTGATGTCACAGTAACTGAAGTCTCTTTTTTGACACAAATATTTCTTTTGGTCATTTACGCCACATCATTTTATGTAAACTTTCATTTGCATTTTGTGTCTTAACCAAAGTACATATCCTTAGGATTTCATCTGATTCCAGCCTTTGGTACACAAGCATTAGTTTTCTTACCACAGCTGGTCTCAAGTATGTTCCCATTATTGAGTTATGTTTAGGTGTTCCTTCCCATGTATCGTTTCGCCTATTCATGATCCTAACTATATTCACAGTCAACAGAGGGTCAGTTGTTTCAAAGAATGTTTTACCTATAACATATATAACAGTTTTACGCACGTTTAGATGCATAAAACACCTTTATAAATGTTAAATGACACACTAATACTCCTTAATTATATACAAACAGTATGCATTTTATCGAGAAACACAAGAAAAGCACGACCAGGTTAGAAACTCACACAAAAGCAACTCGTATAAACATTACTATTTGCTTTCAATGTGTGCAGCTAGTGTTTCGTTTCCATGGTGCCACATGAAATAACCATCATACCAACATATAAAATTCCACCAGAACCTTACCCGCTAATTTCATATGTATTAATTTAGTACATCCAATCAAACTCAAATGACTGAATTCTGTGAATCCAAAAGCCGACATGCACGTGCGCATGGGCATTTAAATTGTCATATGATGGTATTTAAATGCCTGAAACTCATAAATTTAGTTGGATTATGATTCTGTAAGGTTCAAAGCATTTTATTAACTCAAAAAAAATCACGTTTTCCCATATTTTTAGTCAATTTCGGCGCTGCATTCCCTTAACATGTTATTGTGAATAAAGGTTTCTTTACAACATTCTCTTGATGTAAGAGTATATATTATCTTTATACCTACACCTTTCTTCAGAACAAATAATCTGTTTATATCTACGTCAGCACGGGCCCAAATGACCTTGTTGCCGACGGGCCCTAAAACACCACACACTCACTCTCCGTCAGCATCGCCACCCCAGATCTCTGTACTATACTACATATGTGAATATGACTCTTTAGTATATTAGCTGTAGGTTCTTTTTTCCTAATAATGGTTTAAAATATCTTAATAGAGAAACTGATTTACCAACAGTATTACAAAAAGTGACTGTATGTTTATCCCACATAAGTCTACTATCCACATGAATTTCTAGAAATTTATAATCACATACTTCTTCAATATCACTGCTTTCAATTCGAAGATGAAAATTGTCTTGTAGGAATTTATTTTCTAATTATTTTAGTTTTATTAATGCTAACTACTTTTAAGGTCATTTGTGTTAAAAAGTTAAGCGGTTTTTCTACGGCATATTTATTTTTACAATTTTAAATTTCTCTCTGCAACATAGTAATGTAGTACCAACTGCATAAGATACTATCTTTGTTTTTCTTATTTTACATATATGTTACTAATAAGAACGGTATGTAATTTTGCACACAAAACTTTGCGCTGAAATAAACCATGTTAACGGACGTATTACGAGCGAGCATTCAAATTTTATAGTCGGTAAATCATTTTGTTGTGTAAGAAATATAATTTCTGCAAAATAAGTAAAGCATAAAATACCGGGTGTCATTGCACTTTTATTTATACTAAAGTGCACTACTAACACTAAACAATTAATATTATTTTAACTAGTCCAATGCATTTACAATGCCAGAAAACAAGAGACAACAATGGTTCCACTATATGCTTGTCAAGAACTCGCGATTCATTATATTTTCTTCGCAAAAGCTATTTGTGACCCATGTTGGATATGACTGGAGTTGTGAGGTTTTCCATGTGTATTTTCCGTGATGTTTCTGCAATACCTCATTGAGCATTTTAATGTTCTAATTCTTGTATATACATGGTTTTAAAGTGTTGCCTTCCACAACTTGATAGGGATTTAATTTAAACCTTTCTTTTTACATCTGTGATGACCTATTTCATATGGAACCCAGTTCAGAAAAAAAAGTTTAATGGCCTAGCTTCATCATACACAAGTTGCCAATAGCTTTATATTTATTTTGGATTTCTAAAAATATGGCCATTAGTGGTACACGGAATGAGAAAAAATTTAGTATAAATTCAAAGTGTATCGACGACTTGTGTTCAGTCTAATTGAGCGTATATATTATTATAAGACGTCAAAGGAATCTCCTTTTGTAGACAATGAAGATATGTACATCCCTTATGGACATTCACAGAAATATTAGGATAATTTGACCCTTTACAAACAGCAAAGTCTATTTTAAGGGTTTGAAATTACTTAATAAGGTTTAATTCAGGTAGGATATCTTGCAACGATAGCTCAGATATAGCGCATCGACATGAAAAGCCGACGATCTCTGGTTCGAGTGCTTGCTGTGGAGTCCATAATTTAGCCCTAATAGGATTTAACTACAAAGCCTGTAGGCACTCGGAGAATTGCAAGTTCGATGTACTAGTACAAAGCTATAGTTGGATAATAAGTTTGTCATTTCAGTGGAAAATTATGGAAAAATTTCAAAATAAATGTTACTTTTTAGTCAGGACTACTCTTGCTCCACTATTATTTACCTACACATTCATTTTAAGTATAAATTCCTATACTTATGTAAGTAAAAATGAACTTGTCCATGCTAACTTTATTCCTAAACTTTTCAGTTTGTTATTTTGTATTGTTAAACCTAAAGCTGTTCTCGTTTAGTTTATATTTTTAATTATTGGTACAAAAATCGAGTTTTAATCACTTGAAAATATGGATTTCACTAAGGTCCAGAAAAGCGGCTGCTTTGTGCTCATCCAGCAAACACTTAATGGTCCAATAGAGTTTTGAAAATTTTCTGTAGGAAGTAGATGTCGTATATTTTCTGGGAAGAGTAGTGTGCCGTAGCATACTTTTAGTGGAGTTTTTATGACCATGTATATACCGGAGTTATAAATAACGCAAATTAATTAAACCTCCTGCAGGGAACCAGTGCATAAATCACAGTATGCAATTTAATATTCTATCGTAGAAATTAATGTTAGGATTCGAGGAAAGCAGAAATGTTTATATCTTAGATGATTGTTAAGCAGCAATCAATAGTAAATAAATAATACACTTCCGAGAAACATCGTATACACATAATGCTGTCCTGAATGACTAATAAGTTGAAGCTTCTCGTTAACGAAGTACTTGTGTATCCATCTGCGCCTTTTGAGACAAACAACCGAGCTGCAGTAAGATATTAACCAGCACTGCACAACAATACGAATAAAAATCCTAGACCTGCTCAACATGGAATATTTTTGTTAGTTTTAACTTTTCAAAATTTCCTAAATGAAGTTTGATAAAATATCACCGTTTTGCTATATCGCTAAAATGAGTAATATGAAGATGTGCAGTTTTGTCCACCTAAGTTTTGCACTCTTAATTTTAAATATATTTTAAAATATATCAAATTGAAAAATAATTAACTCTTCACATTGAAATAACTTATGTATTACATTTACATGATATTATCCATATTATATCGTTCATTATTATTTCTTCTGCAATATGTTGGTATAAAATCTTTATTTTCTATCTATTTTACATTACTCAATATAAAGGTTTATACATTTGTAGCCATACAACTGACCTATATTTTAATTTATTTCGTATACAAACATTTTTAACTTCTATAGATTCTCACAGGGCTTGATAAGAAGCCTATATTTTTAAAAGAGGCATTGGTTGTTTCTACTATGTGTTGACAAAACAAAAATTCCTGAGAAATCGTTAACCCATGTCTATGTAGTGTTGACTTAAAGTACATGTAATAAAGGACAATATCATTAAACTAAGTTGGATTTGCAAACACTGCTCAAATCCGATTGAAAATTATACGTATAATCTTTATTACTCATTATCTTATATAAATTTAAATATGTTATTTATAGTAAACTTATAAGTGTTTAATGATATACGTGATCTATAACAAACAAAGAATTAATTGTATCAAATTTGAATTCTGTGAAATGCCAGAATTAACAGTAAACGTGTATGCACTATATATATGCTATATTATAGGATAACAATAAATCAAGCGTTACATTTAAACTCAGAAATAAAATTTTAAATAGTTTATCTGAGAGAATATTATGATATATATTGTGAAAGCTTTAAAAAAAGGTAGTACGAATGACATACTTTATGAGTCCTTTAGCATAGGAATCAAAATATCCCTCATGGAAACCAGATTCTAGATTAACTTATTTTTTCATTTACAATTACATTCAGGGCCTTCTTTCCTAGCACATTGGGATTGTACTTCAGACCCCTGAGGTTCTATTTTTGCTGCAGTTCTGATTAGCTGTTTCAATCGGTCGCGTCTAGTTCATCCTTTGAGCTATTGAAAGGTGATCAACGGGGTGGTCTAACTGTCAAATAGTGAAAACATTAGCCAGAGATGAAAATAATTTCATGTTTCATTGAAACTTATAACCACAGCTGCAAGGACAACAAACATATTTTGTCCCCTATGCTAAATGATAGCAACCGGTGCTCTGCAACAGAATACAACAGAATGCAACAGAATGCTATAATTAATTTCCATTAATTGTACCTAATAGAGGTCCGAACTATAAAGCCCGGGCCTTAAAGTACTTACAGCATAGTAAGTCGCCATTTAAGGTAGTTGCCTCATGTGTTTATGAGAACTCCTAGTGGTTTACCGGGAGAAACACGAGTCAGTTGGAGAATTTAATGTCATGTTGGCACGTTGTCCATAGTAGTTCAAATGGTCAGAGCGGCTAGACGGAAACCAGAAGATCCGTTGTTCAAATCCTGGCTATGGCATTGAATTTTTCAGTCTGGCTCTACCCTTTCAGAATTATATCAATTATATACATTGTAGTGTATTCTAGTTTTAGAATGACTAAATAAAAATTGTTAAAGAACATACTTAGGTACCAACAAGTCATGTATTGTCATTATAACAGCGAATACAGTGTTTGTACCGTTAGTTTGATTCATATAGTCTCAAATTCTTTTGGAATTAGTCCTGTCACAACTACGCTTTTTTACATTGTAACGAAAGGTTGTTCATATATTATGGTTTGTGCGGTTTATAAACTATGCAAAGAGCAAATTATCTATTCTTCTACTTTTGTTCCTCTTGATTTAAGTTGAAGAAAATGGAAAGAAAAATCATTTTAAGCATTTAGTAATATTATTCTAAACATTATTTCTAAAGTAATGCGCCTGCTGTTATTGAATAGAAAATTTCTTTAGGATCAGTAAGTTTGTTTAGTTTAGGTTTTTAATACACCTTCTTTGAAGTAACATCTTGAGGCACTTGCTTTAGTCAGTACAGGGTAGTTAACTTTTGCAAGTAAAAAGGGATGGTTGTTCCGTTTCTTCTTCTACACACAGGAAAAATCTGAAATAAATATAAGAATGATGCCATATAAAGAACTATGTTCAACAAAAATAAAAGCCTCAAGAGGACTGTAATCAGAGTAGGGCAGTCTTGACTGTTAGTAGAGTACGGCTTCCGTATCGGTCCAGCTGCTCCTTTTGCTGTTTGAAGTTCTACTTGTGATACGCCTGCTACCCACTGGCCTTACTTACCTCACAGATCATCTTCTTCGTTGTTACAGTGGTAATCTCTCTGTAGAAGACCATTTTTGTACAATTCTGCATTTTAAAAGTTTGGTGTATATTTTAATATTTTTGTAATATATACAAAATCTAAGTATAGAGTATACTACACCTCCCCAGAGAACCTTTCACATATGCATATTTTATTTATTAGTATTAAGTTTCTTACAAATAAATACAAGGAATATGGTTAACTGTTCAGTCTACTCTGTTCTCTTATATCCATTATATAATTTCTACTAGCTACACATTAATTTATCTTAAAATTATACCCTGTTTGCTTATATTTTTAGTTACTTATTCCATTTCCTTTTAACTTTATATAAATGACCTCCAGCTTTCATATTGTCTTTTCTAAACGTGTTAATGAAATATTTTTACTTATTTTGAGCAATTTTTCATATATTTTTATCTCCATAACTGAGATCCTTCACACTCAGATATTATGTGCTCTATATCTTCTATTCTCCCGCACATTGGATGCTGTTTTTGGGGAAATCTTTGCTCATCCTTTACAGTCTCCATATACCCCCTCTCACTCTTCCTTTGCTGTTTATTTAGTTTGTCAATATACACCTCTTTTTCCCATTTACTCCTCTCTTAACACCTTTCCAAACACCCTTTACATTGTTTTCCCTCATTCTCCAAATTTCTCCCAGGTGATATACGAGGGCTGTTCAATAAAGAATGATCACAATGTTTTATTGACAATGTTTGATGGTCCTTCTCAAAATATTCTCCCCTGAATGCGATGCACTTGTCCCAGCGTTTCTGCCAGCCTTCAAAGACATGCTGGATACCATTTTTGAGAGATTCTTCAAAATCGCCTCCGCAGCCTTCACCACTGTTTCTGATGATGGATAATGTCTCCCACGAAGGCGTTTCTTCAAGTTAGGGAATAGAAAAAGTCAAATGCGGTTAAATCCGGACTATAGGGAGGGTGAGGGATGCACTTCACGTTGATTTCTGCAACACATTCAGCAACAACATTGGCAATATGCAGCCATGCATTATCGTGGTGCAGCATCCAGTCTGCTTTACGGAAATGTGGTCTTTTATACCTAATATGGACCTGCAATGTTTTCAGGACGTCGCTGTAGTATTGTCCAGTTACTGATGTGTGTGCAGGTACAACATGCTGATAAACCATTCCATAAATATCAAAGAATGAGATGAACGTAACTTTACCAGCAGAAGCAACCACTTTTGCTTTTTGGGGGGTTAGTGATGAAGGAGGTTTCCACACTGAGCTTTGCTGTTTGCTCTCAGGATCAAAATGATGTAGCCAAGTGATTACGTTTGAGAGAAACTCCGGATCGTCCTCTAACATCAACTTTAACTGCATGTTACCTCCATTGCAACGGTAGGCGATACTGAACTTTTCTGAACTTACCTGGTTCTCACAGGCGGGAACCAGGAGTACCAACCCGGAAACTACTACGGCGTGTTTGTTTCACATTAAGGCAACAGAATATAATAGATTGAATTTTAGTGCGAAAAATTAAGACCGTAAAAAATTATGATCATTCTTTATTGAACAGCTCTCGTACTATAGTACCATTCATTGCTTTTATATCCCTTTCTTTATATTTTAAGTAACAATTGTGCTTTAAAAGAGTAATTTTCTAATGTTCATACTTTTATATTATTATTTTTTTGCTTTAATTTTTCCATCGCAAAATTAATTTACAGATGAGTACCAGATGCACATAGAACCGTTTATAGAAAAGGTTGAGAATCCATTGTATCTAATCTGTGTTAAGTATGTGTAAATCTTGTTGCATATCGTTTAGAAGACATGTTACATTAGCGATGACAAATGTATTTAAAAATACTTAACTGTCACGATCCTAATATGTTTTTCTAAATGTATAGCTGCTCGCCTCGGTAATGCAGGTGGTAACATGTCTGCCTCACGTTCAAGAGGTTCCGAGTTCGAATCTCGGTCCGGGTGAGTTATCTATATAAGGTGCCTTCCGGGGTTTTCCCTTTTTCTGAAAGATGGCCTATAACTCCAAGCTCTACGAACATTAGGCGCATTTGAGTATCATTTCACCCAGTTCATTCATCGTCCGACATGAGTTAACGTTGTCGAGCTGGAAGTACTTACATGATTACACTAATACGATTGTTCAATAGTACAAAACTCTGCATGCAGAACTGATATTTGTTTGTATTATACTAAATATAGAGTAATTAAAAATAAATTACATCTGTGCATCTAACACTAATACGAGGGTCCTTCAATAAATAAACGAACTAATTTTTCAATTAACACATAATGGCTTTATTTCTCTAACATTTACCTACACACTTTCGAAGTATTCTCCCTCTGGTGAAATACAACTATTTCAACGACTTACCCATTGTTCGAAACACTCACTGAACCCATTTTTGGACAGTCTGTTCAGAATACCCAAGACAATATTGTTCAACTCCTTATCACTTTGAAAATGGCGACCACGAAGCTCCTGCTTCACTTTAGGGACGTGGTGAAAATCGCATATTGCGAGATCCGGAGAATAAGGTGGATGAGTCATGATCTCATTGCCCATTTCTGCGATGACATCTTGAGTTGCACGAGCTCGATGAGCAGGGGCATTATCCTGATGCAAGATCCATCCTCTCCTTGCGAGATCTGGTCGCTTTTCGGTAATTTTTTTCTTCAGTGGCCCCTTCAGTACGTCACAATAGTAAGCAGCAGTTACTGTGCGTTGATTAGTTACAACATGATCATACATTGTTTGTCAAAGAATACGAGATGCACGACCTTTCCTGCATTTCTCTGAACTTTTGCTTTCTTAGGCCTAGGGCTCGATGAATGTTTCTACTGCGAACTCTCCTGTTTTGTTAATTGGTAGTAATGTGGAACCAATTCTAGTCACAAGTGATGACCCTATTCAGAAAGTCTGGCTCCCGTCTTAATCTTCCGAGCCATTCTTGAAACGCATGGCGCGGTTCAGCACGTGAGGTACCCATTTCGCTGCAACTTTTCGATAGCCAAGATCATTGCGAATTATGTCGTCTACACTTCCAACAGACAAATGCATTACGTCTGCAACTTTTGAAATTGTTATGCGACGAACTTCTCGCACAATTGCGTCAATTCTGTAAACGTTGACTTCCGTTTTTGCTGTTAAGGGTCTTCCTGGGTGCGGAGAAAATTTAATGTCTTCATGACCCTCTTTGAAACGTGTATACCACTCAAAGACTTGTGTTTTGCCTAAAGCTTGGTCCTTGTATACTTGCTGCACCATTTCAGTGATTTCTGTAGGAGTTTTGTCTAACAGAACACAATACTTTATTGATGCGCGTTGCTGCAATTGCAGTTCCATGGTGGGTGCAGTAAATACGACCTCACGTATAGGGGTCTAACACCCAACTGATTGACTCTGCAAGACTGGCACTCACAGCCCTGCTAGAGGAAAGATTCACCTTTGCACCACTAGCAGCCATGGCGCTCCAGGGCGGTTTACTTATATACAATTAAATTAGTTCGGTTATTTATTGAACGACCCTCGTAGAATATGAGTTGGCATTTATTCTTAAATCTATGATTTTGTTAAAAGCGTTAATGTAACATTTGCTTTGTGTTGGAACTTGGCGCTCTAGTCCAGGCTCCAGGATAGCTCTAGTGTTCGATATAGCAGTTATCATAGCCATAGTCCAGATTCAGTATTACAAAAAGTACTGAAAACGTGCAGCAGGATTTCCAAAGAATGTTTTTATGGGATCTGTTTCGGGCCGTTAATCAGCATACTGGTAGTTACTTAGCCATTTTGAAATTACTCCGAATTACTATCTCACGTGTGAAGAGTGCCTTCTATCAAAACATTCCAACTTCAGCACTACTACCTAAAATAATGTTTACTCAAGCGCACACGTTTGTCCATATCTTGCATTCTTTCCTAAATCCAGCCTCAGCATCCACAATTATCAAAGGTAAACATAGTTGTCGTTCATCACGTTTCCGTAGATTTATCTTGCCAAAAACAATTCCACGGTGTTATAAATTGACTTATGATTGTTATTTACAGTTTCCGTGGCTGCAGAGGAGGCGAATGTTTTCTGTCTTTCTTTGGTCACAGTCGTTATGTGCCATTCCCACGCACAATTGTTATTTTAGGAAGCCGTGCTGTCACAATAACTGTTTAGAAATCAGAGATCGTTAAAAGCCAATATACATCACAAAATAGAGGTTTTAGAAGACCAATTTCGGACGAATTTAGCTAAAGAGATTAAAACACTTTGGCGTATCAATGAGGAATTATTTCTAAAACGAGTACTCTTTGATTCTTGCAGCAAAGTACAAGCGTTCTTTTAAGACATATTAAGAGATGCAATTCCCCTCCTAATTTATATAATTCATTATTTCGATGCATCTATGTTACTTTTAAAGACTTGCACTTTAAGGATACAAGTATCTGATTTTTTATATTTGCATGAATTTCTCCATGCACTATTCTGCAAAATATTTTTATAAAAGGCTTGTCATACGGGCTTAGCAGTTAAGAAAGAGAATACAGTATTTTAGAATTAAAATTAATTTTATGTTGCAACTTTGGAATATAATGAATTTGAATACAAATTTCGTAATTCATTTGAGATATTTTTGAGCATTGTTATTCACACATATACAAACACCACAGATTATGTGGATGAGCCTTTGTGAGAAATTATTTTATTTCATGGAAATTAATAGTTGTTTCACACTAGCCGTGTGTAGGACGCACTATGAAAGGGTAGAGCCAGACTGAAAAATTCAATGCCATAGCCGGGATTTGAACCACGGAGTCATTTGGAGAATTTAATGTAATGTTGGCACGTTGGCCATAGTAGCTCAATGGTTTAGAGCGGTTGGACGGAGACCAGAAGATCCGTGTTTCAAATCCCGGCTATGGCATTGAATTTTCCAGTCTGGCGCTACCATTTCATATTTTATTTTAATTTATGGATTTTCAAAATATCTATTTCAAATGAAAATTCGATGTCAGATTTTGGTCTGTAGAGAAAATAAAAGTTATTTGAAAATACAAAGCAATAAAATCAATAAAAAGGAATATATCGAATTGTGCTTGTTATAATTTATAGTTTAATGAGAACTAATTTTTTTTGCGACTTATGTTTCATAATGAAGTGATTTTCACAGATTAATCGCAGAATATATGACCTCTAATTTAATTTTTCTTGTTAATATGTAGTGATATGTATGATATTTTGATTAAATCATAGCCGTGAGCAAATAAATTAATATTCTTCGTGTAAAAGGTATTTTAGGAGGGGGAATTTCTTGTAAATCTTCGTGTGGCATTCTTTCAAAGGCGCTTAACTTAACACCACCAAGTGTTGGTCTGGGCCGGGTTGACTTTGGACCTTGGGATCAATAGGCCCCCCCCCCCACACACACACACACATACATACATACATACGCCCGCCTTGGTAGCGTGGTGGTAGCATGTCATCTTAAGTTCAAGAGGTCCCGAGTTCGAATCTCGGTCAGGGTGAGTTACCTGGATAGGGTTTTTTCGGGGTTTTCCCTTATCCTGTAAGACGAATGTCGGGTAACTCTAAGCTACATGGACCCGGACTCATTTGAGCATCATTTCATCCATTCCATTCATCGTGTGATATGACTTAATGTTTGAGGACGTAAATTACAACAACAAAAAAGAGAGAGAGAGAGAGAGAGAGAGAGAGAGAGAGAGAGAGAGAGAGAGAGAGAGAGAGAGAGAGAGAGAGAGAGAGAGAGAGAGAGAGAGAGAGAGAGAAAAAGAAAGACGAATACGCTCACTTTATTCTCGTTCAGCCGGCCAGGTGAAAAGATGATTAGATATCAACGTTTCTGGAGTGTGCATCTCTCGCATCATCAGGATATTTATAAAATGTTATAACCACAAATGAAATACTGGATATAACACAACTATAAACAAAGACAAAACACTGTCAAAATTCGCATTACTGAACAAAAGACTGTTTTCAGTAAATTAAATTCCAGGTCAGGAGATGGCGTCAGTATAGAAAATTGTTTCAAAGAAACGTAACTACTTAACTTGATTATCAAGCTCTATTGATCTTTGCTTCTTAATTTGACGGATTTCCATTTTGAATGCCGGTTTCCAAGAGGAGCTGGAATGAAATCCAGCATCACGACTAAGCGTGCTCCTTTCAGAGGAAATCGCCAAAGCCTCCTTAATTCTCCGCTCCCAGTAACTGTTGCATTTTGTCAAGATGGTCGTCTCCCGAAAATTGGCTCTATGCTCGTTATCAAAATAAAGGTCTGCCAGCCCAGACTTCTCAGGTTGCATTAAACGAATGCTCCGTTCATGTTCGATTATTCTAGTAGTGATGGTCCTTCCGGTTTGTCCTATATACGGTGTCCCAGATTCACAGGGAATGCGGTACACTTTCGGAACTTGGAAGTCCAGTTTGTCTTTCAACAGATGTTTTATCTTTGGAGGTGGCTTGTGGATGGTCCTGATGTTGTATTTGGCGAGAATTCTGCCGGACAGATTGCCAGTAAAGGGGATGCAGGCTGTAGCGTTAGGCTACCATCTCTATTTTCAGAGAGTAATTAATAGAAGAAACTAATAGCGTTCCCTTTCTCGCACATTGACAAAGAGAAGGTAAAGCTGAAAAGTAGAATTACATTTGAAAAACTAATTACCACAGCCGGAAACCTAACCATGAATGTTCGGTTTATTGCGCCAACCTCTACTATAAAGCTATCGTCACAGACGTATCTGAGCGTGCATCGAAGTTTTTTATTTGGTTCCTAAATATCCTGCAGTATCAGTTAATTTAAGGACGGCCATAAATACTTTAAATACTTTAATATCCGGCCTTCTTCGAACATACAATAATGGCGTTTAATGTAATTCACTTTCAAATGTTTTAGACATACTGTGTCTTTGTGTATGCTGAACATTTCATTAACTTTCATTGATATTTAAATCATTGAATGACGTATGCATTGGACAAACCGACACTGATGGGTGCAAACTAGCATTCTCATTACCGAGTCTAATATTAGTTAATACGCCGCGCACCCGGCAACCCTGGCTAGTCACGACGGGTACCCGGATCATCTCCTAACCTTAGCAATGAGAGAACAGGAATCCGTGAGCCTACCTTCTGGCGGTTCAAAATTGAATGACTTTTATTTATTTGAGTTCATGATAATTCACATAAATAATTATACATCGAAACATTTTATATATTAATAATTTTCATAATAAATGTAATCACTTATAACTTTGTAACGAGATGAAACAAACACATAGCAAGCTTTATGTGTTCAGTTTTACTAGATCTTATGCATTGGAAGGTTGTGAAGGAAAGCAATCGCAGCATTAGGGTGATCTTCATAACGTCGAATTTTTTTATTTTGATATTGATTTTAAGCAACTAATAAAGTTACCCTTACCGAACTTAATCCCGGCTTCACATTTATAATTACACCCATTTTTCATTAAATGCTGCCATGCTTCTGCTCCCGCTTGTCTATTGTCTGCCTTTTAAGTTAAGTGCAGAGGGTCTACCCAATTAGTTCAAAGACCCTTAGGTCCTAGGACCCTGGTCTCCTTCAACTCGGGGGTGATGGATAACTCCGGGGGTCTTTCCATAGGGCAATACCTGATTTCTTAAACCCCCCCTCTGTTGACAACAACGTCAAGACGGGATGGAGGTGGATATGCCACTTACGCGCGTCAACCCCGCAGGGAAGACTACCGGAAAACCTCGGTGGGGTCACCTGGTGATCTAGCACACCTTCTACTAGCTCTGCAGGCTAGTACCCGGAACTTACGAGGCAACCCTCTACCCCCTCCGGGCGACCATAGCCTGGCCGGAGGTACCCAATTCCCCGTGGGTGTCGGGAACACACTGCCCCATCGAGTCCAACCCAATCCGAACAACTCTTCATTGGGAGGGGCTCGGCAGTTCGGCCCGAGGTTCCTATAGTAAAGTCAGAGGTACCACGAGTGCTAAGGGACCGCAGCGCTCGAACCACAGCAGCTGAAGGGGACGGATCCCTTTACTTAAGGGAAATTGCCTGCCTTGAGTCCAATAATATTCTTACGTTTCCTAAGCAATTTTAATACTCTTTTGGAATACAGTAGCAGTAATCAAAATTTTGGAATGTTCTCTCTCTCTCTCTCTCTCTCTCTCTCTCTCTCTCTCTCTCTCTCTCTCTCTCTCTCTCTCTCTCTCTCTCTCTCTCTCTCTCTCTCTCTCTCTCTAACCTCCTATCTAATGTTATCTGTCCTTTGTGCACAACTAATATAATTTCTCATCAGAAAAGATTACAATTTATATAAACTCGCCAAACTTAGCCTGGCTCCAATGGAAAATGGCATATTATCTTTGCTGAAGTGTATGCAAGAATAAAAAGTTAATATGCAATGTTGCTATACTAATATTTTATTTTTTTCACATACTTCAGCAGTAAAACAAATCTTTTCGGAAGATGGGATGTAGCCTGTAAGTTAGTGGAGTATATAATACTCAAACTGTGTACCATGAGCCTGTAAGAGATTTTAATATAAAATGAACAAAAGTGATTTGACATTTTGTATTTCAATTGCGAGCAAAGTATACATGTCACCTTAAGGAAGTCTCACCAAATCAGCTTGTAGCAGCAAAAACACAGCATAGGTCAGTTACAAACAAAACTAATTTGAGCCTAGCATCAGGCCCTTTTCGGAATGAAAACGAATATCTAGTCTGTTTCATAATTTATGATATAATTATTCTTAAAGTAATGAATAATATGAGCATGACACTGTAGTGCATTTTCGATGAATGAGTATGAACCACTCAGTCTTATAGGAAGGATATTATAATTCTACCCAGTTCGCTAGTAGAACAAACAAAATATACATAAGAGGAAGAGCGAAAGTGCAACCATTCTGCCTAAAATTCAAGTCTGAAGGAGCATTTTCAGTAAGAGACGAATAAAAAAAAATCTTTTTCTTCTTCGTCCTCTGGATAAGTGCTCACTTTGGCCTCATAGATACCTGCAGTGGTTCCTGTATTGCACCATTTCTTTTCTTTCTCTTACTAGTTAAATGCTGCTTTTGGATATTCATTTTCTTCCAAGTTTTACTGAATAGGCCACCCACTTCTACCATTTAATATTTATTAATTTTATTTTAATCATCATCAACTTCAAGGATTGGGCCCTGTGACCCGTTCCGCTCTATTCAAGAGCCTACTGATCCAGCGTAAAGCTGGGCGTCCCATATCTCTCTTTCCCAACGGCTTATAATCTAAAACTCTTCTTGGAAGTCGTTCCGCGTCCATTCTTAAAATATGATTTTTCCATTTCTTTTATTATTTTACTGTTTAAATTAAAAATCCCAAGCTCTTGTCATATCTTTTCGTTTCTTACGTGGTCTATTCTTTTATAACCTGCCCCGCTTCTCAAAAATCTCATCTCTGCCGATTCTAGCTGTTTGCGTTGGTTCTTTGCCAGTGTCCATATTTCGGAACCGTATGTTAACGTTGGGACTGCCATTATCTTATAAAATTTCATCTGTGTTTCCTTTCGTGTTTTGCTGTTCAGCGTTCTTATTATAGTCCCACACATTTGATTGAATCTGTTTAATTTCACCTCCATATCCTTGTAATTTGCTACTGCCAGTGTGTAGCTTATTTTATTGTTTATAACTATTTTTGCTCTTATGTTGTTCTTTCCTCTAAAAGCCATTACTTTAGTTTTGTGTTCTGAGATTGAAAGGTTATATGTTTCCGCTATATTGTTTAAACTATATACTGCTCTTTGCATGTCATCTTCTGAGTGGGATATTACCATTTGATCATCAGCAAATAATACTGTGTTTAAAATTATGTTTCCATTCAGTACATTTTGTTTTATACTTTGCTGCCATTCTTGTACCATATTATCAATATAGATATTAAAGTGTTTAGGCGATAGAGGGCATCCTTGTCGTAATCCTTTATTCATGTCCACTGTTTCTGTTTTCCTTCCATTCTTTATTATTGATATTGTAGTGCTTCTATACATACCTTGTACACTCGCTATTAAATGTGCTGATATTTCTCAATTTTCCATCGCTATCCAAAGTTTATCCCTTAAAACCGAATCAACATTAAATTCTTTGTGTTTTTCAATTATTTGTTGAATTATAAATATACTATCCGTGCATGACCTTCCTTTTCTAAATCCGTTTTGGGCCTCATGGAGCCGTGTTTCCGCTATTGTACTTATTCTTCTTGCAACTATTTTAGCATAGAGTATATATATACACTGAGCACAGTGTGTTTAATATTATACTTCGCTTTGCTTATTCTTTCTAACATATTACAGCTTTTAACTACTTGAGAGTAAAGATATGTCCATTCTATTACGTTTCCTTTTTGTCCTACCCGTACGGATGACTCACAATCCCAGGACTTACAAGTAGGTACCTGGGATCAGACGATTGTCGAGGAACAGAGGAACGCTGAATCCGAAAGAATACCCAAGTTGACGGATCAGCAAGACAGCTGCTGAGGATAAAGAAGTAAATGAAAGGAAAGCTGATCATGGGTCAGCTGGTGTAATGAACGCTTGGAGAAACAGGATGAAACTTGTACAGACGCAAATTTGTTATCCAAAAGTGGCACATACTGATCCCTGGGATTGACACCTGGCGAGGGGTCCAACCATTTGGCCACATTGCCGCCGTGTGAACATGTATCATAGATATCAAATGAGCAATGTTGTTTTCAGCTATCTTACTCTTATTGTTGCAGCAATGTAAAATAAAATGATATAAACAGATTCATTTAACTGGAGTAGGTTTCAGTGAGGTAGATTTTAACTCTTCTATAACATAGGTTTACTAAATTTTTTTAAAGAACTGCCTAGTAGTGAACATTATTTAGTATACACTACAAGAATTGAAAGAAAAAAAATTAAATGGCTTAGAGTAATTTGATTCAGTAGAGTGCATTCACGTAGTTTCCTTTTGAAATATAAAATGACAGGGTAGTTTGTAATTGTATAACTACCCTAAAGGCACTATGTGCTAGCACAACAAGGTCTAGGTCGGTACGAGTGTGCCAAGAGATCTTGAATATTCTCTGTTCACGCCGACTAGTACACGTCTGCTGGTTTCCTGGGCATGTTGGAATCAGAGGAAGTGAACTAGCTGATAGGCTAGCAAGCGAGGGCTCGGCCAACGCGTTTATTGGTCCGGAACCTGTCCTTGGTATTACCTCAAGAAGTGCCAGATGCGAGTTCTTGATTGGGTATCACTTCAACATGGCACTTCATGGCGTAAGTTTACTACAGCTAGGCAGGTTCGGTCTAAGGACCTAGCAAGAAGAGCAGCAGAATTTTGGTAACCTTCAATCGGGCACAACTTAGAAGTGCTATTGGCCTGTTGACAGGGCACAATATCCTAAAGCATGTGATGAAGCTTAGTGCAGACTCCACATGCAGGAAGTATGGTTGAGAGGATAAGTCTTCTCTACATATTTTGTGCGAATTTGAAGCACTCGCCACACTTAGACACTTCATCCTGGGTTCAGACAAACTGAGACCATATGATAAAAGGATTACTCATCCAAAACTTATCCTGTCCTTTTTGAAGGCTATGGGACTTGAATAAGCACTCCAATAAGAGGAGCACAATGGGCCCAACATGCGGCCTACGTACAAAGAACCGAAAGGGCCCAACCCATTTACTTTGATTCATTCAGTTGTACAACTAACATTTTCCCCCACTAGCTTTCTCCACCCCAATTTTGAGCTTATGGTGCAGCTAATGACATATACTGTAGGCGTCTGAGGAGAAAATATCTAGAAGTGGTGTTCTGATTTCTGGAAGGGAAAGGGTAGAACATGGTAGCTAAAGATGAAGTCATTAGGATATTGCCATCCGAACGTCGGGACTTTCTGTGGAGCCGGCCGGGGGTGGGGTCGGACGGGAGGCGTTCGGCCACGCCCACCCATTTGTGTTATAGCGGTAACGAGGGGTGGCTGGAAAAACATCACTGTGCCGTCTCTTTCCCCTCCCACTGAGTTCCCGAACATACAGGATATTTCATCTAATCCGGAACCTTCTAGATTGGCCAGTTGGTCCTATATAAGCAACGCGTCGGGCTGGAGGAAAGTTGAGTTCTTGGCGAGCAGCTGTGAGGAGCGCCGGACTGGTGAACGGACTGAAAGACGGTGTACGTGTATTGGAGGAGCTGTACGTAATTGTGAGCGTGCAATGGACCTGTCACAGACGAACTGGTGGATTGTAATTGTGTGCATTACGTAATTCTGTGTAATCGGCAAGTGTTCCGATTGTAATTCGGTGGAAATAAAGAACATTTTTGAGTGGTGCAATTGGACTTTTAATTTCACGAACCCACAAAGTCACAATATTCACTATCTACATTAGCTACTGATTTTTCTTATAAGAATTTAGCACTAAGGAATGAATGTTTGCAGTAAATAACTCTAGCGTCTTCTGAGAAAGATAACTGCTAGAGTTTCAGCATATGAACAAGGATTAGAACTCATTAAAAATATTCACTCTTATACTAGCAATGGTGGAATACTAACATCGCGTGGAGTTGTACATTCTCGTGAGAGGAACACAGAGATCTACCTCAATTTTTCTCGTAATTAATGTTATAAACGACGAGATAACATGCTCTTATGCGACTTTAAACAAGAATCAGATATAGTTGCATATTCCAACGTTAATTGCTTAGTTTTGAAACTAGGAACCTTATTCATATCACTGTTATAAAACCTTCCATTGTTCTCATTCAAGTGAATCCCAAATCACCTCTTAACGTTTGTCCCATCAAATGTTTTTGTATCGTTTATAATTACCTACGTCCTGTCACTGAATTAAATACAACACTGTAATAGCTTTTTGTCGTATATGAAGCCCTAAATCTGTGGAGGTACCTATAATTAGAAAAGAAGTGGGCACGGCATATCTGCATTATACATTTTGTGTGGCACCGCCTTGTTTTCACATGTGCTGACCTCCACCGTACAGCACCCGAGGCACTTCGAATACAGAAGTTCCTTTAATATGCGCTGAGTCCAATCGTGATTCTGCGAGTGTTGCAGACGTAGGGTGTTTCAAAAGTATTAGAACATTTTTTCAGAATAAAAATAAATTCACAATTAACATTCATTTAAGCCTATCCACTTTCTTCTATTTGTAAATAGTATAAACAGCTAAAGAAATAATTTCCATGCATATTTTGTTAGACATAAGGGAATACATTAAGCGATACAAGGGATATATTAAGCTGAAGTGGCTGGCTAATGCTGGCTCTAAAAGTCACTCTTTTATTTGGTCATGAATAGTGATAACATTTAAAACACAGAAATAAGTCTAGATTATTTTGTTTAACATGCTTTTGTCTTGCTCTTCTGCTTCGCCGGTTAAACAAAATCGTACAAAGTTCGCTCAAATGACGACCTCGCGTATTTTCCCAGATATGTTGGATATGCATTTTCTCTGCCATAAAAATATCTTAAGTAAGTAGCTTCATGGTATTTTAACAAAAAACAAACAAACAAAAAACAAAAACAAACACAAAAAAAAACACATTAGGCCGCGCCGTGGCTGAGAGATTAGACCGCTCGGCTCTCATCAAGGCGGCCCGGATGCGATTCCAGGCGACTGAAAAGTGAGATTTGTCGTGGACAACACGGTGCTGCGGCGGGTTTTATCCGGGATCTCTGGTTTCTCCCGCCATCACATTCCACCGATGCTCCATCTTCATTTTATGTATCATTATTATGTTTTTAATTCTTTTGTAGTTTACGTCCTCCAACGTTAAATCATATTGGACGATGAATGAAATGGGTGAAATGGTGCTCAGTTGAGCCCAGGGTCCATAGAGCTTAGAGCTACCCGACATTCGTCTTTCAGGATAAGGGAAAACCCCGGAAAAAACCTTATCCAGGTAACTCACCCTGACCGACATTCGAACTCGGGACCTCTTGAACGTGAGGCCGCGCCCTGGCTCAGTGGTTAGACCACTTGGCTCTCACCAAGGCAGCCCGGGTTCAATCCCAGGCGACCGCAAAGTGAAATTTGTGATTGACAACACGGCACTGGGGCGGGTTTTGTCCGGGACCTCCGGTTTCCCCCGCCATCTCATTCCCACGGAGCTCCATCTTCATCTCATGTATCATCATTGTTACCGTCTGCGGTGCCGTATGTATTAAAAGCGGGCGTTAGACACTACACATTTTCTTGAACGTGAGGCAGAAATGCTACCATCACGCTACCGAGGCGGGCAAATATGTATCATTAGTGTCACCGCATGCAATGCCGTATGCAGGAAAACCGGGCGTACACACTACACGCATAACAGAAACATTATTCGAGGCATTTTTAGAAAACAGAAATAACGAAACTATTTAAAGAGTAGTTCGATGCAGAAGGATTTTCTTGAAAAATCTTTCTGTTGCAGTTTAAGAAGACACTGCCTTAAATGCTTATTTGGCTTAATGTGCACTCACGGTAGTAGTTCTAAAAATGCTTTACCGATTTATGGACTCAAAACAAGTGTATCAAATGAAATTTGCTTTCACAATTACTTTATTGCCCTCCTTCATGGTCGTCCTTAAATTTAATGTTAGGAGTTAGACAAAATTCACTCGCGTTAAGCTATTACATAGAAATAAAAGTTCTTAAGGAATTAGGATACCTCGTTTACCTTTATTCTTACGGACATATTGGAGCATAAAATTGAGAACTTTCTCATATCGTGTGCATATACATTCAGGAGTTACAAGCAGTCGATTAGGATACCTCTGAACTGTAGCATAGCACCACACGTGGACCATATTTGTCTCACTGTATGTCCAACGTGACCCTTCAGAGAAAGGGATGAAGGAAAACTCCGAAGGGCGAGGTAACGGCTAACAAGAACTGGGTCTCAAATTATTGCAACATGACAACCGTCCTGATAACGGCTATCCCTACTGTCTACCCAACACAAGAAGGCAAGGCAGAGGAATGTATAACGCAATCACTTTTGCTGTCCTTATGCACACCTTCCAAATATGATAACATGCTAGGTTCATCTGAAATATACAATGTTGTCACATAACTCATCCATGCATAATAACTGTCACTGCAGTTACTGAAATGGGTATTAGATCTGGCAGCATAGGTGACTATATGCACTCCCATACGCATTTCTAAGTAAGCAGTTCAAGTCCCTCTCACTCTTTGGGTCCCGCTTGCCTTGTTGTGGTTGGTAGACAATACCTTAGGCAGTCTATAACTTTGAGGGCTAAGGTACTCGAGCACAGTCTCAAGAAGAAAGGGGAATCCACCATTAGGGAGAAACTGCATAGCGCAAATTCCATCCAATGCTGAATACACCAACCGCCGTTACCCACCTCCATGAAACAAAGATGTGAAACAGATTAAAGGAAATGATGGGGACTGAAAATTTATGGTAGAAGAGCCTCACCCCAGAATTCACCTATCGACCCATAGAAACCATATACAGCTTCGGCCAGAGAGACTGGTCTGGCTGGATTCGAATCTGGGACCTTCCGAATGCAAACTTCATACTTTATTGCTTAGCCATCCCACTGGGTGGCATAAATCTTTGCAAAGTGTCATATATTTTATACTTTACCAACAAATTTCTGGAATTATCGATTTCTGTAATAAAAGTGGGGACCATTTTGGTAGACGCCCTGTTCCTCTGTTCTCATCTACTGGAAGAGCCTCTCTATCGACTAGGACTGGCAGTGGGATGCGACTGGCAGGACCACTTGTTAAAGGAAGCTAGTTAGCATCTTCAGCTCCCCCATCTCATCTGGTGCTTCAAGAGCTTTCTTCTCCTTTTTGGTGCTCAAGTTCATTCTGCCAACGCCCAGCACCGGAAAAATATTTCCGTTGTATTGCGAAACAAAGTGATTGCAATCAGGCTCCGTAATGTGCGAAGTTCAGCAGTAGGTTCACTCTTCCATTGGGAGACACCATGAACATTTCTGTCTCCTACGAAATGCATAGTAATTGTTCTGAGTATTAGTAAATGTGAACGTGAATAATAAAGAGGCAAGCCTTGCATTTTCAAGTACTAGCCGTAAATCTATCATAGGCTCATGCCTTCACTTTCTGAAAAAGCTTTTTTATCATTCTTTTAGCTACATCATGTTTACCCAGAAAGAGGTTGTTGAGGATTTTTATGATGGCATGAGCACAGATAATAATGAGAACTTATTGCACAACCTTTGAGTTACTCGAATACCGAAAGTACAAAACCACGTGACCAAAGTTTTGGGTATGCGTCACCTTATGAAATACATTTATCATTATGCCACATACATACACATGTTATCTGTGAAATCCTCACATCTAATTTTGTGTTGGAACGGAGTACTTCTTCTATTTACTTACTTAAGTTTAATTAATTAATTAATAGGTCTGAGATGTTCCATTAAAGGCATGTGCCTCTTACTAGAGGGGAGCTCCACGCGATGAGTTATGCCGCGTAAAGTGTTCATTTGTCGCGTTAGTGTAATATGTCTAAAATTGTGTTCCTGTGAATCATCATTTGATTATTGTATACATTTAGCACTACAACAATTTTCACTGCACTTATACGGTACGTGGCTTTCGCCACGTACTCCTAGTTTTGGCATTGGTGGACAGTGGCTGCCTGCTATCGCCGTGGAGAAGTTGGCCTATATGCACCTTGGCCTACCTCTGTGTCTTCTACCTACGCATAGGTCCTAAGTCGTGGTGTGCTGCGTCCATTTGTCGTCGTGAAGTCTGGCCAGATGACCGCCCCAGGTCCATTTAACCTCTCGACTTGGTTAGTAATGTCCGTTCATGCTTTACTTACATGAAGGGACTCATTGGAAATTTTGTTTTTGAGAGATAGGTATATTCAAGATTTTCCTGTGGCATGTTCTGGCATAACTTTCTGGATTTGTGTTTGCTTAGATGGTGGAAATAGGGCATAAACTCCAAAGATGTACTGTAAATGGTAATGCGTGGTATAATTTAAATTGCCTTTTGGATGTTAAAAATGGTCACATTAAAAAATACAATATCCATATAATTAAAATATAGATTAATAAGGTTATAAAAAGGAATAATCTAAATATCTGTAACTTTATGCTCCTATATTTGTCCTAAGTGTTTGATACCAGAGGTTTGCATGTCCTCAGAAATGTTATAGACATACTTGTGTAAACAAGAGTTGAGCAATTCAAGACTTCTGAAATATTGAGCTTTGTATATAGTGAAGGCTATTTTGTCTGAAACTATTCATTTTTATACTTATCTATGACATCATCCATATTTGAACAATTTTTAATGGAATGCCACTGAAGAAAGTAATTAAATATTTTGTTGACCATTTATTATATGTTTATAATGATGAAAATTATATGTTGGAAGCTGTTTTGCACTTTTAAACGAAATAAGCTAATAGTATAATTTAAAAAGATTAGTATATAAAATAATGGAGACTCACTTATATTGTTGGCTAATAGTAATGATTTAAAAATTACAAATACATTTTTTAGAAAAAAGATATCAACAAATATACCTTGAGTGCTAGAGGTTCTAGAAGTATAATAGATTATGTTTTAGCAAACAAAAAGATCAGCAAGCAAGTACAAGATGTAAATGAAGAAGTATTTAAAGTATATTTATTACAGGATGAAAGTATCAAATACTTATATCAGACCCGCTTATCTCAACGATTACAAGAAATGACAACTAGTGATGACGTTGAAGAGGAATGGAGGAATATAAAAGGCTGCATAGAAGAAGCTGCCAAAGAAGCAATAGGTAAAAAGAAAAAAATAAGAAGAAAGGGAGTAAGAATTTGGAATGAAGAAATTGCAAAGGCAGTCGAGGAAAAAAAGAAAGCTTATCATAGATACTTACAATTAAATACTGAGGAAACTAAACAAGCATATAAGGCAAAACGAAATATGGCTAAGAGTTTGGTGAGGAAGTTAAATGATGCATCTTGGAATAAATTTGTAGGAGATGTGGAACACGACTTACATGGAAGACAGCTCTTTGCATATAAACTGCTGAAACATTTAAACCAAAATGAGAAAGATACAGCATATTTAAGTATAATACCCGAGTCTAAATGGTTAGAACATTACAAAGCTTTATGGTATGATGAAAATGCAGAGATAAATAACGAAAACGCAGAAGGCAACGTCACATATGAAGAAGATTTAATTTTAATTGAAGAATTAGAAGAAGCACTCATAAAAACTAAAAATAGGAAAGCAACGGGCCAAGATGGATTAAACGCAGAGTTATTTAAATATGGGGGGTTATTGCTAAAGCTCCGACTGCTACATTTCTATAATATGTGCTGGAAGAAGCAATGTATCCCAGAAGATTGGCTTTTGGCCCAAACCATCTCTATCTTTAAGAGAGGGAAACGAAATGACTGTAGCAATTACAGAGGAATATGTTTACTGGATACGGCCTATAAAATATTTTTTGTTAAAATAATAAACAAAAGGTTGCAGAATATGGCTGAATGTCTTCTCTTGGAAGAAGAAAGTGGATTTAGAAGAGGCAGATCCTGTGCAGATAACACTTTTATTGTTAAACAACTAATTGAAAAACATAGGGAGTGTAATAAAGAAACGCATATGGTGTTTATTGACTTTGAAAAAGCCTTCCATAGGGTAAACCGATGCAAAATGTGGTAAATATTGGAAGAACGAGGATACCCATAACAATTAGTAAAAATGATACAATGCTTCTACTTCTAAACAAAAATAAATGTGAGGAACAATGGTAAAATTTCTAAAAAAAAAATCTTTCTAATCAAGGTGCCAGACAAGGGTTTACTGTATCACCTACACTTTTTAGTATTTATATTGACGACCTAGTGTGCAAATGGAAGGAGCTAGTGAATGTAGGTTTTAAAATTTCAAATAAAATTTTTTAAAATATTTTATTGTTTGCTGACAACTTAGTTATTATACAAAATAGCGAGTCTGCCCTGCAAAAATCTATTGTTAAACTTAGTGAACTTTGTAAGCAATATAATATGAAAATTTCTTTTATAAAATCATTGGGAAAGAACCAATTAGAACAAAAATAGTTATAAATAATCGTTGCGTTGAACACGTAAGCCATTTTAACTACTTGGGAACTGATGTTAGTTATGTCAAGGAATATGATAATATGCAAATTTCAAAGAGTGTGTGGAACAATAAATAGAACATTTAGAAACAAAATACGTAAAGAAACAAAATTAAAGTTCTACAAAGTTATGGCTGTACCTATACTGACATACGGAAGTGAGACTTGGACGTTAACTAAATAGCAACAGAGTAAAATACAGGCTTCAGAAATTAAATTCTTGAGAAGTGTGAAAGGATGCACGAAGAGGGACTTAATAAGAAATGAAAATATAAGAGAAGAGCTGGAAATTTTTAGTATGAATGATAGGTTAAAAGATCTCAAACAAAAATGTAAGGAACATGTTCAAAGAATGCCAGATAATAGACTTACAAAACAAATATTACAGTATCATCCTAAAGGTAGGAGATCGGTTGGCAGACCTAGGAAAAGATGGCTGGAGGACTTCGAAGGCGAAACAGGCACTTGATTGCCTATGCCATGAAGTGAAGAAGAAGAAGAAGAAGAAGAAGAAGAAGAAGAAGAAGAAGAAGAAGAAGAAGATTGGTATATGACAACATATATTAGAAGCATTATTGGAAGCATCTAATAAAAAACTAAAATAGGCTACTGTTACAATCAGCATTAAGCTATCCTGTCCAAATTAATTTAGATGTGGGTTAGACAAAAGAGTGGTATCGTATATAAAACCTATTAATGTTCAACTTGTGTTGCAAGAAACATGTGCTAGTAGCCCCGCTAAAATATAACCAACATTAGGGGCATTTGCTACGTGGATATTGCGTCGAATCCAGGTCGCTCAATATAAGCTTTTGGCATGCAATTGGCACCCGCTACAAAAGTACAATATTCCACGGAAAGTTTATTTTATTAAGACAGTGCCGACGAATAGTCCACTTTAAAATTACATTATGAAGCATAAGACAATTACAATTAAGAAGAACGTGAAAGTGAGGGTGTCTGGCCCCCCCTCCTACCTTCGCTTAACTGAAGTAGAGTACTCGTAGGTTGGTATCTCGTCTCCATGTCCCTTTATTTTACTTTACGTTTATTATTTAATTTTAGACAATTACAGATACAGAATATTATCTCCATGTGAAGTAAATCACGTATAGGAGCCGGTTCCGCTTCACTGACCTAAATATTGTAGTTGCGATGTTAGTGCAATTTTAAAATGAGCTACCATTCCCTACCATTCCCATTAAGTTGTTAGAAAACATGAAGGTAGTTATGAAATGTACGAGTGACCAGTAATTATTGTTGCGAGTTTCAAGATTGAGGTGATATGACCGTCATGTATCGCGAGACAAAGGGCAATGTTGCAACTAGCAAACGTGTGGTAAGCAAGAATATTTGCAGTAAGACATCCATGTGAATAAATTACATAATACATAACTACGTAGTACCTCCTCATTGATTAGGTGTCTCCCACACCGAGATCCCTATTCCTTCATACGAGTATAGGCAGAAGACTGTTTTTCCTCACTGGCACTAAAAACAGAGAACTGCTAATTAAAGAATAAGGCAGAGTAAGAAGGACGACAGGACATTAAAACAGATGCGAAATCTACAAATCCTAATCATAAATCTGTACCCTGTACGCCCCACGGGATTTGAACCTACAATCGCCGAGTCTGGATTTCACTTTCTGGCTTTGACTTCTGCGAGAGGTTGCCAATGTCCAGCCTCACCTACAGGAACACGCACCAAACTTCAATTATATGGTTACGAAACAAGGTAGTAAAGAAAACAATGTAAAATTAAACAAATTTTCAAACAGTTTACTACACTATGGAAAGATATAGTCAGCCTGATAAATTCAATGCCATAGCCGGGATTTGAACCACGAATCTTCTGGTTGCCATCCAGCCGCTCTAACCATTGAGCCGCTATGGCCAACATGCCGGCATGACATTAAATTCTCCAACTGACTCATGTTTTTCCCGGTAAACCACTTAGGAGTTCTCATAAACACATGAGACAACTACTTTAAAGGCGACTTACTATGCTGTAAGTACTTTAAGGCCCAGACTTTATAGTGAACAGCTATTAGGTCAATTAATGGAAATTAATTGTTCTTTCACACTGGCTAAAGTATAGAAAGATAGAGTCAGACTGCAAAATTCAATGCTATAGCCGGATTTGAACGACGGATCTTCTGGTTGCCGTCCAGCCGCTCTAACCCTAGAGCTACTATGGCCAGCGTGCCGACATGACATTAAATTCTCCAACTGACTTGTGCATTTCCCAGTAAACCACTTAGGAGTTCTCATAAACACATGAGAGAACTACACTACAGTGTAGTGTTTACTACACTATCCACAGAACGCTTAAGGGAGAACGTTTTCAGAATAATAAATTTCCTTTTCATATATCAGTTGAAAGAAGATAAGTATGAAGAAAACGAAGAAAGTTCTTCGAACGTAAATTACAACTTTATATAGTTGCAGTATATAAAGACCAAAATGTTTGACATCTGACTAAAGTTATTAACTTTACTCAAATAAATGGACCAAAATATTTGTTTTAGAAATGATTTCTCATCTTAATAGCAAGTTCTAACTTGTGTTCAAAAAATGGACTTTAACAAAATGGACTAATAGTCATTATTATAAGATTAGGAGCCAACGTAAATGCATACTTTACAAAAATGAAGTCCATTAATGTGTAGCTTGTATATTAATTTTGTGACAGAGTGACATTTTTATGTTAGTTTACATGTTTGCGTATTGAAGGTACAGTCTCGAGATGACACCAAATGATGGAAAAATGGAAAAATAAGTAGCCAAAATTTTATAAAATAGTAGGGAAGGTACTAAAACCTACGCTGCTTAAGTGTGTTATACAAACGGGGAAAAGTGTCCGCATTGCTTGTTTTTGTTATTCCACTGTGATTAAAAGTTAACGAAGACTATTAAAGTACCCTAATTATTTCAGCATATAAACAGTTATCATAATAAGCTCACGGAGCCAAAGGATAAAGTAAGAAATAAAATGCTTGAAGGTGTTGTTTTCGAAGTTTTGAAGATACCTTTAGCAAAATGATTAATTTACTTCTAAGAAACAAGTGGTAATAAAATCTTTGTCATGCGAGAGTTATGTAGAGTATTGAAGAACAACGTGGATAAAGAAGTCTTCGACAAGTTTTTGGCAATCAAGGCCTTTTTTTCTCTTTCTGGACTCTTGTCTATAACAGGTTTTAGACCAGCTCCTTTTTTGAATATCCTTTAGTTAAACAAAATGTTTTTCTTAAAAGAAACAGAAGAAAGCCTGTAAGGGTCAAACATTCTTTGTGTGTATTTGTTTTATTTGCTAGGCTTAAAGGATTAGTTCTTGAAGACGCCAACACTTTTTTTTTCATTATCTAATCGCCATTATGCGGATTAAATTAATAAAATGGTCTGAGATATAACGGTTGCATCACCTTCACTACCATGGTAGTTCGGTTGTTTATTATACAAGTTTAAACGTGGAATTTTGTTTTTGAAATAGAAAGGTTTGTGGGATGAGTCTGAAGAAATGAATCAAGATGCGAAAACCTCTCAACAGAAATGAATGGAACAGCCTGATATATTGTTGAACAGATATCCGTAAGAAAGCTCTGCACTCTTGTTCAAAAGTTAGAAGAGAGTTCAAGGTCCCAGACTCCGATGAATAAAAGAATAATCGGGACGGCACATATCGACTGGTCTATACGGCAATGATGATAATGATGATGACCACTGAAGAAATCTGCATGTGCAATATCGGATAATTTCATCAACTTCTTTCTTATGAATTCCAACGTTTTCCTCCTCGCTGCTTTCAGGTAGTCCACTATTAAAATAAACGATGTCACGATTCCACTTATATTCCAATATATGAATTCCGTTTGCTTCTTTCAGGTGTGCTTTAAGGTTTCGTGGCTCATGGCATGCAGGACAGATGGTGGGGATACTTGCTCCAAGGATACTTCCTGGAATATAAGAAGACCAGTTAGTCGACAGGTCGTCATAATCGTCTTGTCTAACCAACTCCAGGAGCAGGGGAGGTCTTCGAGCTGGAACTTTTAGGGACTTTCAGAGACTTTAGCGTGTCTCTATGGCCTATCTATTGTCTGTAGGCTCCTGTGGTTCCTTCACTTTATCTGTTCTTCCATGGGTGGGGGGGCGGTAGCCACAATTTACAGAATTTTAGAAACGACATATATTTATTTTGTGCTTGTTTTACATTTAAATCCTGATCATACATCTAAACTCTCTTCAATTAAGCACATGCTTACCTTGACGTTCAAAATGTTTGGAACCTATTGGATGGGTGATCGGACCACTGCTCTATCGGTCGCAATGCTCCAAGGGTCCCTTTTCGTTGCACAACCTATATTGGCTATAAAAGAAACCTCGCTTACAAATGGCTACAACAAGTAAGTCTTCGCAGGTCTGAAGGTGCAGTTTGTGATTCCAGGCAAAAGGTGGTTAGAAACATCGCTATATTACACTTGTATGGAGGTTCTCTGATAATCTAATAAATTATTCACAAAAGTCTTGGTATAATATAAACACTCAACTGTGATAATGTTGAATATTTATAACCATTTGTTTGGCGTAAATATGTTATTTTAATGAGAGCAATATATTTTCCTTGGAGCAAGTGTCTCGGCCATGTGTCCGGCATGCCATGAGCCACGAAACCTTAAAGCGCACCTGAAAGAAGGAAACGGAATTCATATATTGGAATATAAGGGGAATCGTTACATCGATTATTTTAATGGTGGATTACTTGAAAGCAGCGAGGAGGAAAACGTTGGAATTCATAAGAAAGAAGTTTGTCTATTTCTGTGGTATTCCAGCGAAATGAAATTCATTGAGAAGTTAGAAAAAATCATAGGCAATTCAATTTTGAATTGCCAATTCTTGTTGCGGAGCTGAATTTTCATCTCGCCATCATGATGGTGAAGTCACTTGAAGCCGTTTGAAGTCTTTTTTTTTTTTTTTCTAAAACATTATCTAAAAAAATTTCTAAATAATTCTTATCGCCATGGCTGTTGCATGGAATTTCTTCTCAGGCGTTCGGCATTGGATGGATGTTGCAACTATAAAGATTTTTCATGATTGAATATTGAAAAAAAAATGAAATAATATAATTTCCAAGATTAACAACTTGATATAGTCGTTTTAAAATAAATACAATTTTAGAACTACACCTTTACCATAACTTTTGCAATAATTTCTTTTATTTTCGAATAATTTAACGTCCTTTATTCTCTATCCAGACATCTAACTTCCACCAAGCCCAAGCTTCTAATAAAACCTCATCCCTCCAGTAACTATTAAATTTTCTCACCGTTACCTTTAACAACCATTTCATTTCATTTGAAGTCTACATTACATGCTAATACATATAATCTTCTTTCTTTTTCAGTACACTGTTTAAATATTCTCACTGTTTTATCACATAAATGTTTTAACACTTTTACAATTGGATCATTATGTTCAATAAACAAATAAGGTAAAAAAATCTTACAAAATTGATAACTGTTTTTCTGTGGCTTAAATATATTACAAATAATCAGTCTTAAAATGCCGCGCCAACACTAGTCCTACAAGAAAATAGATATATACGTTAACTAATTATTAGTATAATTGAAAGAATTACGAAGTAACGGAATTATAGTTAGAAAAAGAACCGATTACACATTAGGCACTTTCTATTACATGGCAGACAAAGTAAGTAAGGCAAGGCATGCCTCAAAATGGATCTCCATTATCTTGAAATAATTAACTGCATTTTAAATGGAAAAGCCAGGCTTCTGATTTTCAACTACTGGTGTTAACACAGCGGTACTTACAATTAAATTACTATATGCAGATTCTATACCGAACGAGAATAATGATAGATACTGTAGTAAAATTTAGATACAGCCCGAGGTCATATTTCTTATTGAGAGGATTAACTAAATCCTAGAAGTAAATTTCTAACAGTCCAATAATATTTAACCAAACAATTATATCAGTCGTTCCCCAATTGTTGCCTGATGATAGTATTACGGTAGTCTTTTGCTTTGCTGAAACCAGTTGCCTTTTTCCTGATTTGCAAATCTTTACACGGACGAATTGAATGAACAGCTCGGACGACGAGGAGGAGGGTTGAAGCGATCTGATGACTGCTGCCATGACTCGCAGCGACAACTCGAGGAACTACGGTCCTCCTGACAAACATTACCAAAGTGACGGGCGTAATAGGCGTTAATCACCTTCTAGATATATTTTGTTCCAGATATATTTTTTACTGATTTGAATTTTCAGGCGTTTTATGCTTTTGTGAAGTGCAATTCGCTATTCTTTTTTTCTCTGCATGTTTTATTAAATGAAAGGAGAACAATGTTTCAAACCCATAGTGTAGTTACCGGATTTAGCTTTGTGAATTCAGTCCATTAACGAAGAGTACTAGGTAATGTTTAAAATTACAGAAATTTTTCACTTTATTGTTGTCTTTTAATAATATTTGCATTTTTATGTGTAGCAAACTTTGTTCAGGGACAGCTTCACAAATAAAATACAAATTTTATTTCTCAAGTGAGATGAGGTATTCTAATCGGAAATTAATACAGTAAAATTTCAATTGGAGTATGATATTATTTTCCTAAAATTCTTTGTTAAACAGCTTTGAAATGCAACTTTAATATTTATAACAAATATACTTTTGTGGGGGCGGTGTTATGCTCTAAACGTGCATGCAGACTTTTGCTGGAGGTCCTGTTTTCTTTTATTTTATTGAATGAACTGAAAACGCGTAATTTTAATAAAACGTTGATATTTAATTTTTGCATGGAACACAATATTTCCTCTGGTTAATTTAGATCAGTAGAAAAAGTAAATATGAAAAATAAGTGTGATACATGCACTCGAGTTTCTCCACATTTTAATTCGTTAATTTTATGTAATGTTATTTACCTAAAGAGTGATTATTCTATCCTCGGTACGTCACTCAAGATGCATTTTAACTTAAGCATGAGAGTTTCAACGTGCGAAACAGCATTCAAATGTTTATTCGTGAGATAAAAAGAAATTAAAAGGAGCAGAATCCCAAACTTTCGAACATGTCTTTTAGGTGACGCTCAAGAAATATCTAAACTTACAAATTGGAAGAATGGAAAACGACTAACGCTTCGTAAATAAAATACACATACCGACTGCATTATTAATAACTCTGTAATTTTCATGTAGTAAGTTTTGGCATATCATTTAAATTCTCCTTGCTACATAGAATTATACACAGGACACTTTTTTCGATTCAGGGATGCGCACATGTGCATTGCCGATGGAATACAATACTTACTGTTTCGTGTCAGTCTCTTCAGGAGCCCACATGAACAAGAGTTTGGTCTTGAATTCCAAAAGAGGAGAGGAGCGGGGATTGTATGTAATGTGCTAGCAGCATTCTTTGGCCGAGAATTGCCCATGGGAAATGGACAGGTTTCAGATATTCTCTTTAGTGGATATCCAGCTATTTTATGCCCTAGAGGAAACTTGAGGAGTTTTTTCTGTACTCACTGTCTATATACTGCGTGAAGGTATATCTGTACAGAACTAGAAAGTTAGTGACATTCTTGCCTGTGGAAAAAAATGGTCTTTTCTTAGCTTCAGGGGTGAGGGGTAAGGTCTTTGCAATGTAATCCTTTGTTTCGGACTAGAAGTACACGTTTTAATCCCCAGTGACAATAGAGAATAAGAACTCTCGTCTTCATAAGCCCCTGAACGATCTGTAGGCAGTATCGACTTTTTGGTACATTTGTTTCTAGGGCTGCGTTGCTTTAATTAAAAGATAAACGCCAAGTTTACATTTATCTAAAATTATAATGATGTAAGATCACTAAACTGAACTTCCTTGAGTTGTGGTGTAATTATATTTCGTCAGGTTTACTACCAGATTAAAGAATTGTAGACATCCAAGTTTTCGAGGGCAACTTTATAGCTAATCATTAGGGCTCAATCAATACTTTTCATCCTAAGGAGTTTTATTCATAGAAATATATTTATCTGCTCCTCTCTTTGTTACTCTCTTTCTCATTTTCACAATACAACACATTTACTTGCTTACTAATGTCTTTTTCTATGTATTTTGCTATAATTATATTTCACTTTCTTCTCACTCACTAGTCTTCCAGTATATCACTTAGCAAGCAGGTTCCTCGGTTCCATTGTTCTAGTAAACCTCTTTACCTCTACCCGTTCACCTTTATCATTCTTCTTCCTTCGACCGCTCTTAAACACCAGCGTTATTTCTTATATACGAGAGCTGTTCAATAAAGAATGATTATAACCATTTACGGTCATAATTTTTGCACTAAAATTCAATCGTATTATATTCTGTAAAATTAATTTAAACAAACACGCCGTAGTAGTTTCATTGTTGGTACTCCTGCTCCCCGCCTATGAGAACCAGGCAAGTTCAGACATGCTCAGTATCGCCTACCGCTGCAATGGAAGTAACATGCAGTTAAAGTTGATGTTAGAGGAAGATCCGGAGTTTCTTTCAAACGTAATCACTGCTGGTGAAACTTGGCTACATCATTTTGATCCTGAGAGCAAGCAGCGAAGCTCAGTGTGGAAATCTCCTTCATCACCAACCTCCAAAAAAGCAAAAGTGGTTGCTTCTGCTGGGAATATTATGGTCATCTCATTCTTTGATATTCATGGAATGGTTTATCAGCATGTTGTACCTGCACACACATCAGTAACTGGATAATACTACAGGGATATCCTGAAAACATTGCAAGTCCATATGTGGCGCTAAAGACCACATTTCCATGAAGCAGGCTGGATGCTGCACAACGATAATGCGCTGCCGCATATTGCCAATGTTGTTGCTGGATATCTTGCAAAAATCAACGTGAAGTGCATCCCTCACCCTCCCTATAGTCCAGATTTAGCCCCTTTGTGACTTTTTTCTATTCCCTAACTTAAAAAAACGTCTTCGTGGGAGACATTATCCATCATCAGAAGCAGTGGTGAAGGCTGTGGAGGCGATTTTGAAGAATCTCTCAAAGATTGGTTTCCAGCATGTCTTTGAAGACTGGCAGAAACGCTGGGACAAGTGCATCACATTCAGGAGAGACTATTTTGAGAAGGACCATCAGAATTATGAGGATGAGTAAAGGTACGTTGTCAAAAAAAGTTGTCATCACTCTATATTGAACAGCCTCGTATAAGTGTAATTTATTATTAATTATGCTTAATAGTTTGATTTGGTTACCTAATCATCGTAAGAATGTTGGCTATAGAGTAAAAGGCTTCCCTGTTTCTTTGCTCGACTTATCCCTACGTACATAAGTTACGTAAGCACAATTGGTGCCTAGTAATAACATTTTGTTTTGTTAAGAATCTATCAATTGACTGAAAGTGTCGGAATTTTGCACTGCAGGATTCCTTTTATCTGCCTGTAAATTACTGACATGGGGTTCAGGCTTTTAAGCACACTTACAGCCATCCATTTGGGCCGGGTTTCTATCCACGTCACTGAGATGAATAGGCAGTGCCTAACCAAATGAGTAACTCAGACCACCTAGAGTTTGAGCGTGACATACGTTGTAGTGAGACCAAATTTCACGGCGATTGTACAGTAGAATTAGATACTGAAGTTCTTGTTTGACTAGAAGCACTGTACTTTCGGCATCTGGGTTTTCTCTGTATTAAAGAACAATTAACACAAATCACCACCTATTTCCAAGAGGTGTCGGCTTCCATTCCTTGGTTGGTAGAATCTTCTGTACTGGAATCAGAACCTCTGAAGGTTCTGGAACTATAAGAGTACGACTAAATGAGACTGTATTTTATGACAAACTAAATAAGAAAAATTAATATTAAAAATATACAGTTGAAGTTATACTATCAGTTAAAAGCCTTCAATATTACAGAGGAAGTCAAGGGGCCTTACAAGTTAAAAAAGAAAAAGAATATTTTTTTGCGAAAGAGACTTAAATGTAATGTACTGTAGTGCAAGGTTTTTGAGTTAAGTCATACCAAGTCTCCTTGCATGTGATCTGTTATGAGTATTTTTGTTGCGTTTTAAACAAAAAACAGCTTTGGGTAGCACCAGGTAGACATTGAATTAACGCTATTTATCCTATTGATCTCCGGGACTTGTTTATGAGTATTATTCCTTTATGTTCTTAATTAATCCGCCTATATTTTTCTGAGCACTCCCCAACCTCGAAATTAAAAGGGATAGTTTTTCTGTTTCCGTTGCATTGCACCTCTCAAAAAGTTATATATTTGAATTTTTAGATGTTATGTCTTATTGTTAAGAGTAAAACAAGCTACATGCAGTGTCAGTAAGCGCTTTCGAATGTGTTACAGAATTAATGAATTGATGACTTTACTTATTGCTCTTTTAATTTCTAATACAGAAATACAAATATCTGAATGTATTGTTCGTGTAACAGTGACAGTGGAACAATGTTACATACGGTATTTTGTATCCTATTAACCACACAGACGTACATTTTAACTGTCATTAACTATCTTAAAAATTTTAAAATATTTTAAAAAATTATTAGTGATATTTTTCATAAAATAAGAAACTTCGATGAATGTTTTACGTCAAGCATAGTTTGGAGTGGGGATATTTTCTTGAAAATCTTTGTATGGCATCTATGGAACCTAAATATGAGGTTTGTACTTATGGGACATTTTATTTTTGGATATGATGTTCCCACGTTCACATAAACGCTCATGTAAATTTTTGTAAAAGTACATTTTTCAATTTTAAGGACTCAAAGCATGTATTTCTGCTGAAAACTTAATGTCAAATTGTTGGTTTAAATGCAATAGGTGACTAGTTGGATATACAGAGTAGAGAAATTTAAAATGTAATGGTGCTTGTATTCTATTTATAATACTCTTTGGTTTTCAGGGCTTTGTATTTGGCCAGTCCAGTTGGGTATGACATTCAGCCTCATGATGCCCTGCTAATTTATGTGAAGTAGAAGCGTGTCGAATTTTCAAAGTGCCAATGAATGTTTTGTTCGTTTAAAATAATTTATCGTTGGCGCAGCGCCTCTTTTCCGTTTTGTAAGACAGAGAAGATGTTTATCTTGTGGAATGATTTGCGGAACACGACGCTGGATGCATTATCTGAACAACAACCGATGGAGCAATTAAATGTTAAATGGCTGTGCTTGGACTCTCTATCGGACCTAAATTTGCATATAGCAGATTCTTATTTAATGCCCCAAGTGAGGACATAGGGAAGGAATGTGCCAGCGACACTACATTGCTTTCTGGAACCTTGTGGAAAGCTCTTCAGAAGAACATTGGCATATATTTTCTCCTGGAACCGTAAAACTCGCCGGCATATCGCTAGCAATTGCGTTTCACGTTTTTACAAGAACAGCGTGAAGGTAGATGCCAAATCTGATAAGTACGCTATTAAACGATTCTCTCGCGCTTCGTGGTTCATACTTCTCCGGCTACAACGACAATAGATAAAAGCCTTATGCTCTAAATTTCATACACATCGTTTATTTCGTATATTGACACTCAAGCACCATCCGGCTCATATATAGGTTACGGTGCTCAATCGCTAGTGCTTCTCTGATATAGTTTAAAATCTGAACATCAAATAGGTTTCTTTCGAAAATTACCAGAACATTATACTGTTGATGAAACATATTCTCTAAAGCTTAAAATGAAGATCTAAATGCATAAGATTATTTGTGTGAATATAAATAAAATTAACTTAAGATATGGGCAAGTATAACTTTAATTACGATTACATGGTATGGCTAAACAAGAAGACTCAGGCCTTCATCTGTATTAAATGTTCTTTATAATGCGATATCGCGCAACAAAGCATAGTATTGCATTTTACCGCTGATTTGTCAGTTGTTTATATTAAATTGTCTATATTTCAATATGTTTGTATTACCCTTGCGTGCAATGATGTTTCTTGAGGCGTCATTTTTGGCTTCTGTTTTTGTCATTTCTATCTTACTTCATAATTCCTTGTCCTTTGGACCGTACAATTTATAAGGATCAATACATGTATATATGTAGTTCAATAACTGCACCCATTTACTAATTTATTCAGTTACTGGACCAAAACACTATACAGCCAACTTTATTTGTTCACTTTCTTCTCGGGCAGCAAGCCAGATGAAAAGACGATTAGATACCGACGTTTCGGGAGTGTACATCTCTCCCATCATCAGGATATTTATAAAATGTTATATCCAAAAATGAATTACTGGATATAACACAACTATAAACAAAGACAAAACGCTATCAAAATTCGCATTACTGAACAAAGGACTGTTTTCAGTAAATTAAATACCAGGCCAGGAGATGGCGCAAGTATAGAAAATTGTGTCAAGAAACGTAACTACTTAACTTGATTATTAAGCTGCACTGATCTTTGCTTCTTAAATAGACGGATTTCCATTTTAAAGCCGGTTTCCAAGAGGAACTGAACTGAAATCCAGCATCATGATTAAGCGTGTTCCTTTCAGAGGAAATCACCAAAGACTCCTTAATTCTCCGCTCCCAGTAACTGTTGCATTTTTCCAAGATGGTCGTCTCCCGAAAATTGACTCTAAGGTCGTTATCAAAACAATGCTCTGCCAGCCCAGACTTCTCAGGTTGCATTAAACGAATGCTCCGTTGATGTTCGATTATTCTGGTAGCGATGCCCCTTCCGGTTTGTCCTATATACGGTGTCCCACATTCACAGGGAATGCGGTACACTCCCGGAACTTGGAAGTCCAGTTTGTCTTTCACTGATCTCAACAGATGTGTAATCTTCGTAGGTAGCTTGTGGATGGTCCTGATGTTGTATTTGGTGAGAATTCTGCTGATTCTGCCGGATAGATTGCCGGTAAACGGGATGCAGGCTGTAGCGGTAGGCTTATCTGACGCTTGATGTATTACAGGTTTCCTTTTCCTAGCTTTGGTGATCGAGGCTTCAACGTCATATTCGGAGTAGCCGCTTTGATGGAAAGTGAGTCTCAGGTGCTGTAATTCCTGTTTTAAATGGCTGGGATTATAGATAGACAAAGCTCTGTGGGACAGTGTATTGAGAACTCCCTGACGTTAAGACTTATGATGGAAACTATGAGCGTTCAGATAGAGATCGATGTGTGTAGGCTTGCGATATACAGCATGCCCCAGTGTACCGTTGCTGTTTTTTGAAACAAGAATGTCCTGGAATCTAAGAGTTCCATTCTTCTCCACTTCTATGGTAAACTGTATTTGAGGTCGAAGGCTGTTGAGATGCGCATGAAAGCCAGGCAAAATGTCTGATCCATGTGGCCAAATTACAAATTTGTCGTGAAATGGTTTAAGTGCAGCTGTGGAAAGTATTTCATGTCCTAGGTGTTCCTTATAGAAATTAGCTATAGTTGGATTATAGAAGCAAAGATCAATATAGCTTGATAATCAAGTTAAGTAGTTACATTTCTTTGACACAATTTTCTATACTCGTGCCATCTCCTGACCTGGCATTTAATTGACTGAAAACAGTCTTCTTTTCAGTAATGCAAATTTTGATAGTGTTTTGTCTTTGTTTATATTTGTGTCATAACTTCAGGTCTTATTTTAACTTTATCTGTGTTTTTATTTAAGTCAAATACCATTTAATGCGGTAGGTACATGGCGTAGGGAAAATTATGCAATAAGATCACCCTAAGGCATATCCTTAATTACAAGTATAGAAGACATAGAACAACAGTAATTAACTCCCCAAATTCATATTAACTCAAAAGTAGTAAAAATATGACGCAAATAAGTGACTACGGCGTTACTCAAGCGGATGGAACAGAAATTTATCTATGCCTGCCACAGATCGTAATATAAAGTGTTACATTGTGAGTTTACAGTTAAAATAAAGTTAAATAAATCCTAAAGATGGTATTGCCATAAAGTAGAGGTTTAACGCAACTTTATTCATTTTAGAAGGGAGATAGGTTTCGTTGTTACAACAGCAGTTTCGCCCAATTTATAGAGTACCAAATAAGTGAACTCTATAGTGTCTGGCACTATAGCAAATGTAGTAATTATCTAAAATCTCTACTACGTGGTTACAGTACGTAGAGGAGGTACTGCCTTCCAACAAAATATTCGGTACTGAGATTTCACCAAAGGAGTATGTTTTGGAATGCCCGAATACAAAGAAAATCGAGCAAAGAAAAAAAGGAAGAGGGGGAAAGAAAGAAAAAGAGTAAAAACATATTTAAAAAAGCTATATGTATTTGTGTGTTGTGTTTTTCGTGAGATTATATTTTAATAATGAAAAGTTATTTAATTACCAAACTTTGTATTTAAGAACAGAATTCAAGAAAATTCCTTCAACCTAACTACGCTTTTATATATAACATTTCGAAAGCATCAGTTCTATGAAAACTGGTTCTTTTCATTATAGCACCATATGTCTAAGATATATTCATACCAAGTGAACTGCATTTCTTGAACTTTCTGGCAATAGCCTTTCAAGCCTATTTATTCTAGGTGACTTGCACTACTAGAAAACGGGAAGGGATAGCAAAATCTTCCTTCGTAAATAACGTAGACCTCGTTAATACGCATTGTTAACAGTAATTTTTTGTATAATTAAATATTACCAACGTGTACCTTATTATAATTTCGCTTTTCTCAATCAGAAAGGAGTTTCAAAGCTGTCTGTAACAACAAGCCGTTAAAGAATTTGAGCTTCCTGATGCCTATGGTGCTTTCTATGTTTGTTGTGGCTAAATATGTTGTGCAGGTATAAAAATAGTTTTGCAGCGATTAATGAGCAACAGAGAGAAGAATAACTTTGTTGAGAATGTTTAGAGAAAATCTCGTGTAATACATCAATTTCTCAATTTACCCGACCTTTGAATACGTAAACGCAAGCATGAACATATATTTCTGTCATGCAGAATCCCTTTTTTAAGGAAACTTTAGATTATTGTTATTATTATTATTATTATTATTATTATTATTATTATTATTATTATTATTATTATTATTATTATTATTATTATTATTATTATTATTATTATTATTATTATTATTATTATTATTATTATTATTATTATTATTATTATTATTATTATTATTATTATTATTATTATTATTATTATTATTATTATTATTATTATTATTATTATTATTATTATTATTATTATTATTATTATTATTATTATTATTATTATTATTATTATTATTATTATTATTATTATTATTATTATTATTATTATTATTATTATTATTATTATTATTATTATTATTATTATTATTATTATTATTATTATTATTATTATTATTATTATTATTATTATTATTATTATTATTATTATTATTATTATTATTATTATTATTATTATTATTATTATTATTATTATTATTATTATTATTATTATTATTATTATTATTATTATTATTATTATTATTATTATTATTATTATTATTATTATTATTATTATTATTATTATTATTATTATTATTATTATTATTATTATTATTATTGCATTAACAATAATGGTTGTTGTCATAATGTGACTTTGTGGGTTCGTAGAATTAAAAATCCAATTTGCAGAAATTCTAAATGTTCTATATTTCCGTAGAAATACACTGATCAATTCACACGTAACAACATTACGTCACATACACACCACTATCTTCCAAGGTCGATAACAATAACAAACAGCGTTCAGTTTACATCAGCTCAGCTGTTCTCTGCTTACCTCTCGCGGCTCACTCTCTTTTTACAACTCCTCACTTCCTTAAATACCTCATTCATAATTCGAGACTGTTTTGTACAATCACTAGATGTTTCTAGAATAAACAAGGCATCTAATGACGTAATCAGAATATTCTATCACCTTCCAGAAGCGTGAAACCCTATCTGGGCCGGCAAGTCTTTTATCTCTGTGATACACTAACAGTCCGTTTACTTGCCGGCTCTTTTGTGTATACAAACATCGCTTATCTCTCGGAACCGAAACTTCCGTGCTTTTTTCTTCGCAACAATAAGTTGTGAATTTAAATGAAGATAAAATGATTAAGAGAGAGAGATCCATTACTAATCATAATATCTTTTATAGACTGAAAATATATTTTAAACTAGGTACTGCCGTTTCGAAATGTCGCTAAAACTCCTTTTCCATTGAGATATCTGCGGTATCGTAAATACAACAGAGATTTTACAATCACTACTTTCCTCTTTAAATGGTAAAACAAATTACAGAAATCTCAACAGGAGCAAGTGAAGTAAAAAGCCATTGCTATATTGGTAGGCATAACTATGATATATACAGAGAGAGGAAGTTGAACAACAAAGGGAAGAAAGAGAAGGCGGTGAAGACTTAGAACAGCATGACCAAACATAAGTCTTAAATCTGACTCGTAACAACCAAGCTATCAGGTGACCACACAAATTTGTTAACAGCAATAACAAGCACCAGCAACTCAGCAGGTGCTCTACAAGAAGAAGAGACAAAAACTCGTAGGGTTCGTTAGCAGTAAAAGGAAAATATTACCTGCAGTACATCATTGTAAATAAGGATAATTATTTTGAGTTTGTAAATGGGTCCCTGTGTGTCGCTGGATTGAGTAGAAACAAAGAGGTGTAACTGAGAACTGAGCTTCAAGTAATTCCTTCTGTACATACTGAAGCCAGAATCCTCATCGCCAAAGTAAATTTATGTTGCACTTAACCCCATGGGGTCAGTGACGGGCGAAATATTTTGTATGCAAGCAATGTGTGGAGGTCTGCAGAGTCCTGCCGTGCAGGCGTAAGGGGAGTCTTTTAGCTGCTTGGATTATTGTGAACAAGAACGTGACGTACCTTCCAAAAAGTTTCTCGGGAAGATTACAAAAGTGTGAGGGTTCAGGCAGGTAAGAAAGGCCTCCCTAGACAGTCATTATGTAATTGGTATGTCCGTATAGTAGCACTAAAACCATGGTTTGAAAGTTCGTTTTGTAAGCTCGGCAGTTGCTTTAGTTTTACATTCTTGAGAATACTAACGAAGGAACACAAATATATTTTTAATTTTTATATCCTATGAGGTTCCCGGAATGCTCTGTGAAGTTCAGCGTTCTTACAAGATGCCACCGCAAATGACTCTCTACATGTACAATTTTTCAATATCTCTGGTTTCTTTAAAAAACACCAACGATTAAGGTTAAAATGATATGCACTTGAAATATAAAATTTATAAGTGAAATTTCTGTGAAAGAGTTTAAGAGGTTTTCTTAACTAGTATGGAGTCCTCTATAATGTTTTATAAAGGACAATAACAAATAAACAAAAGCATATTACACAAATATGTACCTCTTGTCAAAGAAGTTTACTTCACATAAAACTTTTAGGAGTTGTTTATCGATTTTGATGTTCTGTTTACATTGTTTTGACTTTGAAAGTTTATCAAGTAGTATGTGGTCATGCAAGTACATGAAGTTTCCAAAACCTATTTTAAAAACTGGACCTTCGCTTTGCCCTACTGTATACACCTTATAGTACAACACCGCTTCGCTCTCACCTAGTCGGCCCGGGTTCGATCCCAGGCGACCACAAAGTGAAATTTGTGGTGGAAAACACGGCGCTGGGGCGGGTTTTCTCCGGGACCTCCGGTTTCCCCCGCCATCTCATTCCACTGGTGCTCCATCTTCATCCCATGTATCATCAGTGCCATCGCCTGCGGTGCCGTATGTAGTAAAAGTGGGCGTTAAACACTACACACATTATAGTACAACAATAAAATTAGGTTATGATTAGATTTTATGAGTAATCACTTTGTGGAATAGTAAGTGAAGAATTATGTGAATGCAACACAAAGTTGTTTAGAATGTCACTTCAGTTTGGGTTGGTAAATTCTTTTTGAGAGAGAGAGAGAGAGAGAGAGAGAGAGAGAGAGAGAGAGAGAGAGAGAGAGAGAGAGAGAGAGAGAGAGAGAGAGAGAGAGAGAGAGAGAGAGAGAGAGAGAGAGAGAGAGAGAGAGAGAGAGAGAGAGAGAGAGAGAGAGAGAGAGAGAGAGAAATATTGACGTAGTATATATGTCCATTCATGTATAATGGAAATTCAATTTATGAATTCCATTCTATCGTTTCAGGGTGATAAAGAGTTGCAAAACCAACCTTAGGAAATATTTAGTAAGGAAAATTGATGGGAAAATATGTACTAGGTAACTAAAATATGAAATTATCTTTGAATTTGTATTTTCAACGTATTATGAACATCAATATTTTCGTCCACATTATAAAAACAGTGTTACTCAATCAGTCTTTATTGAACTCTTGGAACGTTTCCACATTAATTTCTCTCAAATGAGCAGGCAACTTTCTCTTTACTTTCTTTAGCTTGGCGAATGAGAGATGCAATTACTCTGTCATAGAAGATAGTAGAAATTGTCTGATTTCCTACGAAATCTTCATATTAATTTTTGTTAGGGATACAATGCTTCCCCTATAAACAATACACAGAAAGGAGATATACTAAAAGGTGTTTCAGTTTTACTGATAAGAGTGATAACAGGAATTACAGAAATTGTTAGACATTACAAAGTTATTTCAATAGCTCTCGATTTTTTTTTTAAAAATCTTATTCGCTGATCTGAAATCACAACAAATACAACTTGTTAAGCAATTAAAGTATAGTAGAAAACAAGCATATCTCTACTTATCCATTTGAAAACACCTGATCTCATTAAGGAGTTGTACTGTGACTTGGTATAACAATCATCCAATTAGTTTCCAGAAAAACGTAACACATATTTTGCTCAGAATGATTGGTTGTTCGACATAGGTGGTCTCATCTCAATATTGGAAAAAGTGTTGAAGGTGGAAGCGTGTAAAGTATGATAATTCCTAAGCTTGTGTAGATAACTGTCGCTGTAACATATGGTGTAAATAAGACCGGCTTTGTATTTCAAGATAGGAATTATAAAACCTTGGAGAAAAAAGTTTAATTTAATAGAAGTGGTAAACAATAAACAACCAGTCACCACTCCTGTTTCGCTGTTCAGTTATTACAGTAGAAAAAAAGATAAACGATATTTCTGTTCGAGTTTTTGTTGTTGTAATTACACGTCCTCCAACGTTAAGTCATATCGAACGGTGAATGAAATGTGTGAAATGATGCTCAAATGTGTCCAGGGTCCATGGATCTTAGAGCTACCCAACATTCGTCTGTAAGGATAAGGGAAAACCCCGTGCAAAACTTTATCCAGATAACCACACTGACTGAGATTCGAACTCGGGACCTCTTGAACGTGAAGCAGATACACTACCATCTACGCTACCGAAGCGGGCATTCGACGGTTTAATTCCACAATCTTTTCTTGATACTACTGAAGCAATTTGGCTACCAGTTTCTTCAACAGATATGAAGACCATAATTAGTTTTAATAATTTGTTATTATTTTTTCGATATTTTTAAGATAATAGATAGGAATAAATAGATATAGCTTAAACAAGGCAGCGGCCGAATTAGCCTACTAGTACCTATATAGATCTGTTGTAGCTTACATTTCCCAAGAACAAGGATGAGTGAAGGAAATAGAGGAGACTAAAGGTCACAGACAAGGGAAGTCCCTAACGTTCCAGGTTCTATGACCCGTTTCACTGGTGGGGGTGCTTTAGAGACCAGTGAGGTACCCATCCACCAAGCGGCCCTCTAGTTTCCACAAGAGCATTCTCTTCTTTAAGCAAGCATCCCGCCATATGTCCGGCTCTACATAGCCCGTTAAATCTAGAGACAGATCTGAAAGAAGGAAATCGAATGAAACAGAAATAATGGAAAAGTTATTTTGATACTAGTGCTGTTCAATACAGAATGATCACATTTTTTTTTGACAACGTACCTTTACTCATCCTCACAATTTTGATGGTCGTTCTCGAAATAGTCTCCCCTGAATGCAATGCTCTTGTCCCAACGTTTCAGCCAGTCTTCAAAGACATGCTGGAAACTATTTTTCAAAATCATCTCCACAACCTTCACCACTGCCTCTGATGATGGATAAGGCCTCCCACGAAGGCGTTTCTTCAGGTTAGGGAATAGACAAAAGGCATATAGGGCTAAATCCGGACTATAAGGAGGGTGAGGGATGCACTTCACGTTGATTTTTGCAGGATATTCAGCAACAACATTGACAATATGCGGCCGCGCCTTATCTTGGTGCAGCATCCAGCCTGCTTCACGGAAATGTGATCTGTTGTGCCTGATATGGACCTGCAATGTTTTCAGGATATCCCTGTAGTATTGTCCAGTTACCCGATGTGTGTGCAGGTACAACATGCTGATAAACTATTTCATGAATATCAAAGAATGAGATGATCATAACGTTCCTAGCAGAAGCAACCACTTTCGCTTTTCTGGGGGATGGTGATGAAGGAGATTTCTACACTGAGCTTTGCTGTTTGCTCTCAGGATCAAAATGATGTAGCCAGGTTTCATCAGCAGTGATTACGTTAGAAAGAAACTCCGGATCTTCCTGTAACATTAACTTTTACAGCATGCAGATCTGTATGCGAATGTCCTTTTACTCGGAATCAACAGTCTTGGAACACATCGTACTCAAACACGTCTCATGTGCAATGTTTCTGTCACCAACGTGTGGGTAACACCCAATGAAATGTTCAGTAGTTCAGAAAGTGATCTTAAGATAATTCGTGCATCCTCTCTCACAATGGCAGCAGCAGTGTTGATGTTTTCTTCGGTAAGAGCAGTAACTGGAAAACCGGGTCCAATTCCCTTTCAAATTGATTGTCTCCCCTCTTTAAACATTTTAAATCACCTTCGAGCTGTGCTGTAGGGAAGAACAGACTCTCCATAGGCCTCCTGTAACATTGTATAGGCCTCAACTGAAGATTTGTTGAGACGAAAACACAATTTCAAAGCCGCATATTGTTCCTCGCGTGTTACCTCCATTGCAGCTGTAGTGGATGCTGAATATGTCTGAACTTGCCTAAATCTCACAGGCGGAAACCAGGAGTGCCAAAAATGAAACTACTACGGCGTGTTTGTTTCACATTAGGTTAACAGAATATAATAAGATTGAATTTTATTGCGAAAAATTATGACCGTAAAAAATTATGATCATTATTTATTGAACAGCCCTCTTAGATGAGAAACTACTCTACCATTTACCTACCAACCAGGGAAAGTAAGAAAAATGTCAAGGTCATAATGGGCGGTTGGCTGTAATCGAACCCGGGATCTCTCGAATGCGAGCCTCTTTTGTTATCGCGTAGCCATCTCGCTCGATTAGGCAATAGATACATTATCCTTCTTTGGGATACTAAACGTGTTTCAGTGAAAAAAATAATTGAATTTTCAACACGTACTTTACAAATGGTCTGTATCTCGCCAAAATATTCAGCTAATGAAGTTCTTTGCGAATTATTTTATGTAACATAACGAGAGCTTAATTATTTTTCGTATTATTTATTATTTTCCATAAATAAATTTAAGTAATTTTATAAAGGCAAAAGAGGTGACCATATGAGAAAGAATGCATTTTCATGTAATTACAGACGCAGTATTCACATTTCTGTGCTATGACGTAAGAGTTCTGCAAAAATATAACGTGATACACATTTTATTGTAAAACAAATAAGAAGGCTTTAAATTTATTTATTTAAATTTATTTATACCGCCCTCTGCTTACTGCTTTTAATTTAACTGTTATTGTATACATTTTGCCAGCCTGTTTATAATATATTTTCTTTCCCTTTGCCAGTAGCAGAAGTGAGGTCACTTAGACAAAGAATTTAATGAATACGCTACCACTTAATCCTCACTACTTGACATAGAATTTTAAGTTTAAACTTTAAAAAGCTTATTTACTTAATGCTTTTTATAGTGATACATTTATCTCCTTCAATTTTAATTTGATAATTAAATATTTACCTGCGGAGATATTACATCTCGAATATTGAAACAGGTTCTTCATCCTGATTACTCTTCGAATGCTATGTGATTTTGTGATATTGTTAGAATACCTTTAGCTGCGTTTTGTTAGCTGACATTTATAATTACCACATTCGCCTCTTCCAGTTATCTCAATCAACAGTTTGATTTTGCCAGCGCCATTCGTTTATCAGAATATAACATAAATGGAAGTTAGTTGTAACCTTTCATTTACCAACTGCATGACTATTTAATTATGGTATAATGATGATGATGATGATGATGATGATGATGATGATGATGATTTGTCAGCAATGCAAGGAACAACATTCCGTATTTCTAGTATGCCTACATTTTTTACGGGCTTATGTTTGTTGACGTCCCCATTTATATGCTATTGTAATTTCTGCTAAATTTATGCGCAATATTTCATTTTTTAAATTAAAATTTCGGCCTGTCACTTTTTATTATCTTGTAGGACACTTCTACCAGAATAGCAACTGTTTTATTAAATTCATTTATCAACTATATACATGGGGAAGAGCAGTGAGTTAGGAAGATATGCAAATTCATTTGATGAACCTCGCATCCAGCACACAGTCTTCCCGACTGTTCATGTAGTTTTGGCTGCGATACAATCCGCCCCGGACGTATTTTTTCCCCTTCTTAGTTCTAACGATAATGTCAAAGATAAGTGAGCAATTGTTGGTCTCAGCACACCTTGATAGTTATATAACTAGTATTTTTATTGGGTCAGCGTGCTAATTACTGTAATTAGTGAAGAAGAGATTGGCAAGATAGTTAGGTCATAAATTCTTATCCGCTGTAGCTTATGTTTTTATTAGGCATTGTTTTCATGGAGTTTGTGGAGAGAAAATAGTTTCCGCCCAGTTATCTCCACCTCCAAAATACCTTTACATTTTAAAGGGTAACAAACATCTATTTTGAAGGAAAATCACCTAGTTTTCTGTGCTTATTTGATGATTTTATTTAAAACAGCAAGATCACTAAGAACTTATAGCATCAACTGGATGAGTTTAGAATTTATTGAAGTGAAAAAGCATATGTTGAATTTTCTTGCCAGGAACCAATTTTAAATATTCATTATCTGTTATCCGGAAAATGTAACCAGTGTTTGAAAATGATGCAATGATAGGTGTTATGCTCCGTTCCTAAATGTTAACAGGAATCATTATAAATCTCTTGCTCATAAGGAAGATGCTGCAGAATAAGGTTCCGTTGAAAGTTCCGTTTTCCGTTTGTAAAAGAATATAATTTTCCTTTTCTTCTCTCAGATAGGTATGAAATCCATTACGTGAACTCTAGGCCCTGGCTTCGGGACAAGCGTCCGTAACAGCACCCATTGTTTCGTGCTAACCACTCAACTTACATCTCGTCAGAGTAACGTCAGAGAACTTTTCTAGTTGCTCCCTTTTTACTTCTCCAGCACAGAAAGGAAGAAAATCAGAGAGAAGTTGTGGGCAGATGACGTGGATGGTACGGTGAAAATTCTGTACGAGTTAAAGATATTGTTTCACACATTCGTGCTTCTAAAACATCCATCCTACGTATTCTTTGATCTTTACCACTTATAACGTTCCCAAACCGCTCCAACTTCACATGGTGGAACTATGTCACACATAACTGAGTTGTGTGTTGGTTGCCTTGAGCTACTGGTAAACACTTGCTAGGCGAACTGTTGTTCAATTTAATACGACTGTAATGCAATGCAATGCTCAGGAGTATATTAAACGTAATGTTTTCAAAGACTGCAACGAAACTACTGGAACATTCTTGGTGATTAATGCTGCATGTAAGATAAATATCTAGAAACAATGTAGGAGAGCAAATGAAAACTTAATTACAAAAAAGAAAGGCATTTAATTAATAAATTATGTAGCCAATGCAATTATAGAATATAAACTATTTTTGACAGATATTAAATTAATATTTTACATAACATGATAGTAGAGTTTCAGCAAATATAGAAGCCCATAATCTGTAGGTAATTGTTCATAGTTTATACTGAACTAAATAACAGTTAACATTTCAAACTAGAAAAGGATAGAAAAAATGGGTTTTCTTAGGTGGTTTAAATAAATAGAGTATGTTCTAATAAGACATAAAATAGCTTTACGGCGTAGAAAAGTTGCATTTTTTTAAGCCGTAGGTAGAAAAGTAGGTAGTGGTGTGGACTGCTCTTTCATTCCAATTCGTGTTTCGTAAACAGATGGTAACTCAAAATACTACAGTTACAGGCCACCTAGTTGCAATCAACAGTCAATCTCAACCTAATGTTTAGAGAGAACAAGGAGAAAGCAACTGGGAACAAGATATATTTAAATGCAGTGAACTTGTTTATGCATTCAGGAACATTAAAATTATAGTATACTGATAGCAAAATATCGATCTGGACTGAACTCAAGGTACATCCAGAAAGTAAGCTCTGTTGGGTAATACAATTAAATTGTATACAGATACAGAAAAATTATTTATTGCACAACATTCTATAACTCTTAAACTACTTTTCCACATAACTGCCGAAATATTGCAGGCATTTGCCATAGCGAGGCAGAAGTTTTTGTATACCTTCTTCACAGAAGATTACCGCCTGTGTCTTCAACCAGTTGGAAACATTTTCTTTCAGCTCTTCCTCATTGTTGAAGTGTTGACCGCCAAGGAAAGATTTGAAATGCAAAAACAGATAAAAGTCGCTAGGAGCGAGATCAGAGGTCTACGGAGGGTGGTCAAACACGCCCCAGCCAAATCCCTGTAGGATGTTTTTCGTCGCATTTGTACTGTGTGGTCGTGCGTTGTCGTGAAGAAACACAACACCTTTGACAACATTCCTCGGCACTTATTCTGTATTGCGCGGCGCAATTTCCTAAGTGTCTCGCAATAAACTTCTGCTTTCACAAGCGGTGGGACTTTCAATCAACACCGACATTGTAAACAAACACAACAAAGCGTGCGTGACTGACAGCGATCTCACAATGCACACGTTTCTTCTCCCTGATACAGAGCGTCTACCGCGCATGTGCGGAACTGCGATCGCAGCGCTGCAGCGGGGATGAATTGAAACAGATCTTACTTTGTGGACGCCCCTTGTATGTAATGCTATTTTCGTCATTACATTCTTATCATAAATTGAAATTATTATATACCGGTAACATTTTCCATCCAACAAAATGCAATATTTGACGATATATTTTAAGTTTATCGCTGATCACTAGGATGCTTCTAAAGTTTTGCTAAAAAATACAAAATTTATTCTCATATTCCTTTTGAAAGATTCAAATTGGTGTATAGTGTACAAAATTGCATAGACATTTTGTATTATACGCCTGTTTCATCACATTGTTATTAGGAATGTGTTGTAATGTCACAGAAAGTCATAAGGAAAGGACACGTTTCTTTCAGTATAAGTGCATTTTTCTTTAAATTTATAGCTATCTCTGATATTTAGAATTTCAAAACTGCTGGAGCATTATTATGCCTATGGTTATCACTTCTTATTTTGTACCTTCTAACATTACATAAGCGCGCATATAATTATTTTGTGTGGAATTTAGACCGGAGCTGTTACAGGCCAATTCATCATCAATCTTTCTGGAAATGAATGGTAATGAGTGGTTCATTACCTGGTAGAATGTAAGGAGTTAACAAATTGCAGGAGAAAAATATGGGATAAGAAATGGGACAGTGTGAGCAAAGAGGTAGTTGCGTTACGCATGTTAACGGCGGCGGCTGGAAAGAAAAACAGATGTATAGGAGAACTCTTATACAGGTTAAGAGAAAAGTGGATAAGGATAAAAGAAGCGAAGGTCAGGAAGAAATGACAACAAGCTGCTCAGGAAAATTCTCGGTCAATACAAAACAAAAGCGGGAGTAGTATAATTAGAATTTATTTTTCCCCCAATAGCGACGCGTATTCACTCACAGGAAACATTTTCAAATGTACATAAGGCAAGAAATGCCCAATTGGTGAATACTTGGGGAAATGCGGACTGATGTCACAGATATGAAAGTTAGCAAAAATATAACCAATGGAAATAATAAGCACGGCTATAGGAAACGGAAAGTAGACAGAGTTTACTCACAAAAACTCAGATACCTGCGTCGAGGACAACGTCAGAGATACCATATGACCAGGGAATAGGTACGTAATTACGTCGCTTAACACAGACACTGAAAATTGTGTGGATCAAATATACATAACAGTATTTGTTCGCAACGTATGTAAATTACTTACAGGATTAATATACGATTGAATTGTGAATGAGGACTCTTTCAAAGGAATTTAACATATCGTCCCTAAGTACGTGACGAAGGGGATCGACAGAGTAGCGAATGCAAAATGATATGGGAAGAGTATATGCAGCAGCGTAGAAAGGGACCAATAGTGCAAAGTATAATGGACCCTACATAGGGTTTTAGTAGAGCTATAGTAAGTGAGATCAAGCATGCATCAGAAAATGGAATATGATACATGATCTAATATGCACATTTCACAAATTATAACAAGCATTTTCCACGATATGCATTGTTAGCTTTCGATTACTTCAGACTTAAGATATTCATTTGACTGATAGATACTGTTTTAAATTTAGTGTTTTTAAATTATTGATTTTTAAACTCTGTGTTTAACAGTAACTTAGTTTCCAAAAAAATGCACTTTGGAATGTCATATATCAATTTTTGTCATGCCATGTAATATTTACAGCGTTAAGTGTCTAAATGTTACATAAATTTTGGACAGAAAACTCGCAGGTTTACATTTTGCTTTCTTTCGGAATAATCTTTATTTATTTTTAAATTTATTTTCTTAGTTAAATTTATCTGCCCAATGGAAAAGCACATGTATCTTAAAATAATTAGTAGCTTCAATTCGCATACTGTGTTGTTGAGATTGCTTATAAAGTTTCGCAGTAATACCTTAATAATTACATCGTAAAGAATACTTACTTCAAGTTTTAAGCACATAAAATGAAGAAAACAAATTTAAAGGGAGATTAAAGGCCCTTTCTCACCGATGTTAAATTTTCTGATCTATTATATTTGAACCTGTATCAGATATTAGCCTAAAATGTTTGCAGTATGCATGGCTTTTAAGTAAAATAGGTTGCTTTTAAATACAAAATTTATTTAAGAAAATAAGAGTATATTCATAATTACGCGATGCTTTGTTTAATATGTCCCGGTAATTTTGTTTTCTAAAAATAACAAACTATACTATTAAACATAATAATAATGATGATGAAGATGATGATAATGATGAATCTACCTAAGAAGATACGCGACAACATTTATAAGCTGTTTTCAAACACCTCAAATTTAGTATATCTTACAAAATGTTTCCGAAAAATATAACTCATTTATATAAAAAATTTAACGCACAGAAAAATCTGTACATAGCAAAAATGCTGGAAAAACCCTCATGCATATTTGAATAAGAAAAAACTATTTGAGCAAGTAGAAACTTCCAAATAACAGTAATAGCAGTTTGTAGAGAAAAAGCTCCCCTAAGAGATTCGCTACTGTTAAATATTCTATTCCAAGCTGTGTAGGTCTTTTTGTTTTGCTTTGCTGAAGTGTGAATTCGCAATAAAGTACAGATTCAGTAGCATTACTTAAACATATATTTAAATCATAAGTATTGTGTGTTCAATTATAAAATGACTTCAAATTAGACAGAAAATACGAATTGATAAGAAAGCAATGTTAATTATTTAGTGTGCTCTTTAATTACGGGACATATGCTCAACCATTGCAAGAGATACTTAAATTTTACATGGCAGATCAATTTCACATATTTTCTAAGGATAACGAAAATATCCCCGCCGAACTACAGAAAATATTTGTATAACAGCTAGATATAGATTTTTTTGACCATTTGTTGTCATTTTCCGTCGATCGAATCTGCTAAGCTACGTGATCTATACTAAAGTGTGGCAATGCTCTGCATATTTAGCATTTTGTTAGGCATTCTCATTTACTTAAGCTTGTGCAGCTAAGAAACTTTCGCACTGAAATGAAAGAGGCCCTATAGTTATCAAATGTATTAGTAATTCATGAATAAATGCATGACTCTCTCAGCAAGGAGTTTCATCATTTGAAGTATTGCTAGATATAATGCTAGAGGTGGTTAAAAAGAGAATAACAAGTAGGCAAAAGAACAAGCGCCGTACAGGAAAGAGGGGATTAAGCCATTACTACGGCTGTTGGCACTTGATGATAGGTGCTATTATGATTCATGTGCAACAAATCACAAGGTTCGCAGGTCTGAAGTGAAGATGTGCGAATATGAACACTGCTGTGTGCAATAAAATGTGCGATTGACAGGGGGGCGTGTCCCGCTATATCAGCTGAAAAATCAAAGCTGCTAAGTCGAAAGATTCAGGGAGAGAAAAGCAACAGCAATAGGTTGTTGTGTTTCTAGAAAAATCATAAGAAATTATTCCAACAACTTTGGTAGTGATACAGTTTTACTTCCTCGACTATGGGCTAGGGTAAGTTTTTGGAAATACATGCTTTGAAGTCTTGAGACCAGAAAAGGCTGACCTCATCTATTGTGCCCCTACTAGTGTGTGAACAGCATAATGCAAAAATTGAGAATAATGATCATGAGTGCCTCTCTTGATTGGTCACTTGTTAACTTCTAAACCCCGAAGTGTTGGGTGCAGTTCTCTATTACGATTGGTGAAACTTTCTTTAATTAAAATTTTCCTCTGCTCTCAATCTGCAAATGTGAAATTTGGAGAGAATGTATATTAATCTAAATAAATAAAATGAACGTAAATCTACATAAAATGAGTTAAAAGATCGTCACTTCTTTTTAAAGACAATGTCTCAGTTATAACAAAAGAAGTTAATGAATACTATAAAAATAAAATTATGATAAAAGGAACAAGAGCCTAGAATTTTGAAATTTATAGTTTAAAATGTGGGAATATAAGTTTGGGAATTACCTACATTAAATTATTTGAGAGTGAAGAACAGCAACTTAAAGCACTTTTACTCATCCCTAAAGTTTATGAGCTAAGTTTTTTAAGTTATTATAAAGGTGTTAGGAGTAGTTTTCAAATAATCAATTTACAGTTACCATTTAATGCCTGACTAACGGTAGTTGCTATGCTGCGAACGCGCCACACACACACACACACACACACACACACACACACACACACACACACACACACACACACACACACACACACACACACACACACACACACACACACACACACACACACACACACACACACACACAAAATCCAATGTGTAAGTGCAACCAAAAAGGAACAAACTGTGGACCATTTAATCTTCGAGTGTAGTATGTTAGACAAAGAAAGGGAAAATATAAAGAAAGCAATAACAATGGCTGGTGGACGCTGGACACTAGAAAAAAAGGAACTTACACAAAAACACACCAAAAATTTCAGTATATTTGTAAGCAGTATAAACTTCGATAACCTGTAAATAGTGAAGTAGGATGCAAATATTTATATTAGTTTATAGAATTATAAGTCTCGAGGAAATCTGATAATATGTAAATCAATAGTGAAAACAAAACTTAATGTAACTGTGCATCCAAGCGTATAATATTACTTACAATGTAATGGAATATGCTGTATAATAATTAATAAACACACACACACACACACACACACACACACACACACACACACACACACACAAAAGCATGAAGGCAGACGAATGAGTTTCTAAAAGAAGGTCCCTTTATTATTCAGAGTACAGCAAACGTTTATTTCTCATGAAGATTCGATAACTAATATTTCTTTCGAATTCATTGCTTTCATCGCCTTTTGTATCTAATACAAAAAGTAAACAACTTATGTATTAAACTGACATGATCTTTCCTCCCCCTCCTCTGCACACAATTCTTCAACTAGTTTCTTTGTTTACATGTTAATAAAGTTTTTTATAAAAAGTTTAATCAACCACATGTTGCATTGTAGATACAAAAATGATGCAGGGGTGAAAAGAAATAGTCAGATATTTAAAAAGTGTGCAGTTGCTGTGAATTTCAACTTCTTACACGATCTCTAGAAACACAGTGTATGGTGTCTTGTAAAAGTGTCTTCACAATAGTATGAACCAGTAACATTTACTTCATTAGCGAACAGTGAGGCTATCAAACATTTGTTGATATGGAATGTGTATGAACTAAGTTTTTCTTGTAGTAATTATTATTTGTCCGCATATTAACAGCTTTCTAGTTCTGCAAAATTGATTCCTAATGTGTTGCACTCTTTTAGAAGTGCTGCTAGTATTTGTCTGTGTTTATCATCTCACGTTGTTTTTACAACCTTCCTAGCATCTGTTACGTTCATCATTTGCTTTCGGTGTAGGTATTCAAAATAGCTTCACAAAAGCAGCACGACTCTAACAATAAAAAAGGTAACAAAAGTAGGATTTTGATGTGATTCCATTAATTTAAAAGTAATTTATAATAATCGTTAGTTATAAGAGAGCGTAACCCTTCATGGCCGGAGTCAATATAACTAAGAGACGCTACTCAAACTTTTTCGAGGAGACTACAACCACGACCACGCCACTGAAGATGTCCACAATAGTAGTGGACGAAACGTCTGGAAAATCCAACTCCAGCAGACCACGGCGTAATAGCCCGGAAATAACTCTTAGTTAAATCTTTAGTTACATTCTTTAAATCGCAAAAGAATCATTTAAGAGTTTGATTTTTCTATATGAAATAAAAAAAACTCTTGTGCAATTAATGCAAATACAAACGACCTGTGAAGTGCTGTTGTGGGTTTACTTTGGGGACCGTCAAGGAATCATAAATGTAAACGCTCTACAATACTTCGTGAGAAAGAAGCATATAGTCAGAAAGTAACATGAGTGTAGAAGATTGCTGTTGTACAATAGATATGCATGCGGACTTCATTTATCAGAATTTAATTCTGATAAATGTATTCTAAATGTGGTAAAATTGGAACAGTTATGCTATCTTAATTTGATAAATAAACTTATGCCATAAAACTAAATAAGTAAAAAGATGAGGCATGCATTTAGACCAAGTAAAACTTTTTAGTCCGATGCCTTTAATAGTTTCTGAAGTAATTGGTTAGAAATTTATTAGGGTTAACATTGTGATATGGGAATCTTTATCTTCCTTTAAGTAAGAAACCAGAAAGAGTGGAAGTATTTATAACGTTGTTTTAGGAATACCAAAAAATAAGTTTACTTTTTCAATTGTTTTGGAGTATTATAATGGTATGGATTGACACTGGAGAGTTTAAATTGTAGTTTAGTTAGCCAAAATATCATGAAAGATAAAAGCTAGAACTATTGAGTTGGGAAGCAAACAAATAGAAAAAGAAATAAGGTACTGTTAAGCGCTGGTACTGGGATGCTGCAATACGCCGATTTAGCGGGGTAGATTCAGCCAGTTTTGATCCCCGGGGCTAGCATGGGATTATTCCACTTTTAGGTGACCCAGTAAATTGTACTCTCGGCTTCATGAGGTCTTTGTAGCACCAGCTGACTGAGAAACAGAAGCTTCCTATCTGACAAATCGAGGCTAAGATGTTATCGGCTGGAAATTCTGACCATATGCGTGGCATATGTAGACCTTCCCTCTGCCGGTGATCTCATATGTGGCTAGAGGCCGAAGATGTAGCATCCCTGAAAACTGTCTCCTAACTTGCTCCATTAGTTCAGAGTTTACACCATATAACACATTTGACGGCACTAATTTGTTTGTTTAATTGAATTACCAAATAATAATGTTAACTGTTGAGAATGATAAATAAGTATAATAGAGCGTGTATCATAAGTCCATACATTGATACATTCGAGAACTTTCTAGGAACAATGCCACACAATATTTTCTTAAACCCTTGTAAAACCCTGGTTGGAATTTCAACTTATGGACCTGTGATTCTGACAGTATGACCTTACGGTATGCAATACAATTGTCCCTTAGATACGAGACTAGATAAACGTTCGTCTTGAGTATTATTTATGACTAAGTATTACGAAATATCATTTGCATTTATACAGAGCAAGGAAATATCCCTCATTAGAAATTTGTGACGTTCATCTGTGTCATTACATGTTTTCATACAACCATATAAATTCAAGGTATTATTATCATCATAATCATCATCATTATGACGTGGGCAAATTGTTATTAAACATTAGAAAAGGCAAGTAAATACGGAAAATCTGTTCCCAAATAAAAATACGCATATAACAATTACAAAAATGGTTCTAATGTGGAAGATATTTAAATTAGCTATTTTAACTTATTCTTTAGGTTACCAGAAACAAATGCAAGCAATTTGACGGCCAATAGAGAGAATGGATTACCACAAAGGTTACAGCACTTTTCACTTGAACTCACTGTCAGGAATGTACGTTTGTATTAAGCGAAAAGGATTTACGTGCGGCGTGTTAACTTTATGCCTCATACAAGCATCTTGGTGTCATGGTGCGAAGATACAGCCGACATCCTTTCAAGTTTTATTAGAATGGCTCTGTACATCTTGCACAAGCGAAATACATGCGCGCCCAAGATTTCTTACCTCATTAAAGCTGCTTTCACCAGGGACAGTACAGAAAAAATATCATATAAAATTAGGGGCATTACTACATAGATACTCATTGGTGTGATGTAGGTAAGTCTTCTTGCTATAACCCTAACCTTTTCAGTACTATATCTGAAGAGACAAATGCTGTTCCTTTCTCATTTTTCTTACTGATTAATTCCAATCTTGCAGCATTACCGCCAAATGTGGTTCAACTCCATGATATACTTTAAGAGCGCAAAAGAAATCACGTGCAAATGAACCGCTCTGATCGTATCGGTAGAAATGTTACTTTCAGCTTTTATTAAAAAATTAAGCCGCAACTGAAACGAATATTTATTATTCGTGTCGACGCTCTGACGAAACCATTTATGTACATTACAACTTATCTCATATAAGGCGGTCTTGAATACTGTAAATGCAATTCAAAGGCATTTTATAAGTTTACATTTAATTTTCGTGCATTTTCATCTCTGTTTGATAAACCTTTTATTCCATACTAGCCATATATAGGGAGTAAATTTACTTAGACAGAAAAATGTCAATGTTTAATCGAAATACAGGTCTTCGGCCTTCCACGCATATGTTCAGATTGAATTGAATATCAGTGAGCACATTATTCCTCTGCAGTGCACTCAAGTGAAGGTGATAAAACAATGTTAGCCAGAGGAAGAAAGTGAGAAAATAGGTGATTTACACACGTTTGATTTAAAAATATGGAATTTATTACATTGGAGCCAAATTTTTATAAAAAAATACAAGTCAATGAATATTTTAAATGAAATATTAGCTTCCATGGTTATATTTATTTTTAAGGAACACAAATATTAAAAAGGAGTCTTAAGGATCCTATGTTTATTCGAAATATTATCAGCATTACTTGTAATTTTTTAATATTATATTTTTATTTATTATCCAAGTTTTTTATGCCTATTTTACCCAAAGGTACATTATGAATATAGTTTACAAATTTATGAATATAATACAATTTACAAAAAACATAACAAAATTCAATATCAAGCTGACAAACAGTAAACATCAAGATGAATCATTTAGCTTAAGAAATATTTTAAGAAAGCCATGAAATATTGATAAGTTTTGTAATTAATCAGAATATGTGTAAGCGCTTTTGAGAAAGTGTAATCTAAGGATTGAAGCAGTAATTCAAGTTCGTATATTTCAAAACAGAAATACGGGCAATCAAATAAAATGTGAGGGACATCTTGAAGATGATTTCCACAATTACAATGAGATGTGGATTTGATTTTGAATCGAAATAAAGAAGCTGAAAATTTGCAATGTCCAGTTAAGAATTGAGTGACAACATAGTTAGTATTTACGAATTTACATGTATGTCTGTCAGAAACTGTTGAGAAATATAAATCCTTAGTCAAAGCACCACAATCACTTCTTAGCCAGTATTCATTCCAGTCGTTGATGACAATCTCCTTTAATGTTTGCCTCAAATAAGAAATAGGGCATAGAGTGTAAGTCTGAGGAAGATTTGAAGTCGCAGCTCTCTTTGCAAGCTCATCTGCAAGTTCATTTCCGACATTCCCCACGTGCCCTCTGACCCATGAAATACACAGATAAGAACCACTTAATAATTGATTCCTTATTTCAGCTGCAATAGGAGGACTGCTGTTTTTGGTATCTTTTAAAGCTGCAATTGCTGCTTGTGTGTCACTGTAAATGCGAGCGGTACATTGTAAGTTGTTGCACCATTTCATTGCTTCACGAATTGCTAATAATTCAGCTTGAAATACTGAACACTCCTTGGCAAGTTTGAACATGGAAGAATGGCATTCTATGGAGCAAAAAATACCACAATATTTATTTAATAATATAAGTCAAGCACATATTCAAGTAGGTTACATGTACCTAGACGGAACTATTAATGAATTCTGATCTACAAGCATAATGTTTGTATGCTATGTCAATTTTGATGTCAATAATAATTATAGTTATATTTAATGCTTATTCTTACATAGTGTACCAATAAACAGAAAACATTCACTGAAACAGTTTAACGGAGGAAAAGAAGTTGTCAACTGTGAGTGCACTGAATAGGTTAAACCACGTTTCTCGTGTAATACGTAGGAAACCCTTTCTTTATCTTCTCTTCACTCTCCTACAATATTGACCATATAGAAATTTTTCTCATAATTGAGCATTACTTTCACTTCATATTTATCAGACTTTGATGTCATTTGCCTCTGAAGGAAGCTAATTGCTGGTCTATTGTACATAGCTCAGTTGCCTGGAATACTGTACTAGCCTTTCCGTTATGTTTCCTATAGCATCTAGATTATTTGTTATCCCTGCTGTTTTTACCTTCAAATCTAATACAGGAAACAAGAAATTTGTATCTCTGAGTACTCGTTGACTAAATGAGTAAATATCATTTGTCCACATATCAAGGAACCAAATTCTTCTACGTCTGTGTGGGAAGTTTTCTGAGCTTCAGATACATTAAGCAGGCCAATAAATGCTGGAACTTCTGAATAAGTGGTGTTATTATGACTGGCAAACAACAATCGCTTTCTGTTTATATCTTCATTAGTTTCAAATAATGTTTCATTCATAATATTGGCATTCACAAATAGGTGAAAGTCTTCAAAAAGCGTTCGAATATTTTAGACTGCACCTCTAAGTCTTGGCAAATATGTACCCCTCACACTATCCTACCTGCTTTCTGGCACTTCTGAACTCAACACATAGCCGTTCCTTCCTTTGGAGATGTTTCCTCTACGATGTACAACAGTTTTGGAAATTACTTCTTCAACCTCTCAGTTCACTGTTGGAAACTGAATGAACTTCGGCAAAATCGGGATCATTATCTGAGTAGTTATTCAGTTCCCCGGCATTTTCATCCAGAACCTCTTAAATGGCTTGTTCTAAATCTTCTACAGTTCCTAAAGGGTTTAAATTAACTTGTCTGTCCATTCCATTTGTCAGGAAGTAGCAATAATAACATTTATAATTTATTTGATTTTTTGCCCGGTTATAGTATGGAAGAAAAGTACATACCTGTCACTACAAAAAGCTCAAACTCAAGAGTCACACAGGGTATATTTTACCGCAGAATTCACAGCAACCACCCAGGATGAAATTCTTGATGGTAATAACCTGTAAAACGGTTGCGAGGCGATAGTGCCTTGGAGTCAATAAAAAGAAAATGAGGTGGGTATTAAAGCTCACAGCGTGATCATGGAGGTTTAGTTTTAGTTTTGAGAATTAAGGGCAATATTTTCTTCCCTTTGATGTTTTAAAACTTCAATTTTGTTTTACAAGGCCAATGTTCCACAAATAATTTTAATTCCGTCATTCACAAGCCTTATGTGGATATTTATACTTCTGTATTGCATAATTGTTTCGTTTTATTACAGCTATATTTTGGCAATTAATACTAATTTACAAAACTATTTCATATGCTTACGCAGTTCTTTATAATTAATAACGTTGTAGTTTCTAAAAGGAATTTAGTGCTTGAACCGACAAATATACAGTCAATTTTAATGCCACTTCCGTACCTCATGCACAGTGGCGGCTATTCATGTGAAAAGAAACATTTGGCTATTTAAGATTAGACTTGTGATAGCACATTAGTTTCTAAGTTAGAAGTTTCCATATAACTTTGAAATAGCCAGTATAAATCATGTCTTTATTTGGTAGCCATATATCTTTTCCCCAGGCCAGTCACCGTCAGACACAAGACGTGTATCGATTTCATAAAAGAACAGCAAGATTATTGGAGTTGTCTTCCACTTAAAACGCCTCCGCCGCCGAGATATAATGGTGATGCTTTCTTGTTTGTGGCGTTTCACCCTTTGTTGTCGGCAGTAGTCAAAGGGTATGCTTGTAAGAGAAACGTCAAAGTGTATCTCAATAATACCCAGAAGTTCTTTTTATAGGACTTATCACTGTTCAATTAATGTCTGTAACTCAGGACTTACTGCATTTGCATTTATTTTAAGATAGAGAAATAATTGCCTATCTCTGAAACATACATTACACGATTATAGAACATGCCCGTTAATAATTGCGGCATTAATGTTCACTGGTATTTATGTTTTTATATTCTGTTTATCTGAATGCTAGATCTCAGTTCAATCCCAAGCTGGGCTTTTAAATGTCATATTAAAATGCCAGAAGGTGAAGTGCTCAGTATTTTAATAGTTTAAAACATTTTGATTCTTTGGTAATTAGTTCACAACTGAAACCGCTATGACAAACACGAGTACATAAATTGTCTGTACTAGCGAGGATATAATTAGTGAATGAGTGAAAGTTCCCAGTTTGCTAGAACCTTTTACTATGTGACATACTTTTCTTTACTATTTATGTAAACATTTTCTAAATTTCTATAGACATTCAAACAGTTTTATTATTAAATTTTATACAGCTGAGCACATAATTAATATTTAACTATATGGACAAAATATAGCTCATAAAATACTATGTTCGAAAACTTTGCTGCTCTTAGTTTGAATTTTTCAGACTTTACAGCAGCACATTTTTAAATCTTAGAAGTAAAGTAGAAGTGTTTTAAAATATCCGTAATAAAAGGTCGTTATAAAATATATTGGTAATGTGTGCAATCAATGGTAGTTATCTATTGGAATCTTGGAATTTGAACGTACAACTATAGATTTTTGGTTTCATTTCTGCATCTTTTTTCCACCGAACTATCGCCAATACTGCTTTTAGATACCCAGGTGAACAGCACGTGGATATTTGGAAATAATTTTTAGAGATATGAGACAGTAATTTATCTTGCACTACTGGGCAGTTGTAAGCACCATTGATCAATGAAATAAGCTTTCCAAGAGCAAGCTTTCAGTCGTTCTTCACCTCAGTATAATCTGAATGTTGAGACTATGTTAGAAAACTGATCTTTCATCATGAAAAATCACTGACAAAATGATGTTATTAAGGAAAATACACTTTTACAATTGCAAATACTTAATATTATTATTTAATTTTAGAATAATGTAAAATTATCATTCAGAAATCATATAACCGTTAAAATGTCCTGGAGTCTAAGAATTTTATCACATAAGTATGTAAAATGACACTTGTTTTTTTCCAATACAAACGCTTTCACTTTTTAAGATGAATCTCTGAAAGATTTTACTTGAAAAGTCGCTTATTGTTGGGCTTTAAGTTTATTGATTAATCATATTAAGCTGAAAGTTAAATTCGGATACAAGAAAGTACTGAAAAATAATGCATCAAGAGAATGGACTTCAGCAGTGTGAAAATGGACCGTAAGTTGGTATTTGGAACCCTGCCGCTATTTTCCAGCCCAAATTCAGTGTAAAGTTTGTGCTGTGAATCCTAAAGGTGGTGTTATAAATTTAGTATATTTTCTCACGTGGAAGTGTTTTGAAAAGATAAAAGGCCCAGATAGAGGAGGGCTCCTCTGCAGTAAGTTGAGGTGGCTCTAGTAATCGCAATTGTCGGTTCTTTAGTTTTAAATTGGAGACGATCAGGTCTGCAGTATGAATGGTTTAAATGTTCTGAAAGAAGTTGTAAATATGTTAGAAGAGGAAGGTCATGTAACTTCATTTATTGTAGAAATGGAACGTGAAGTAGCAGAAGTGTGCGAGTTGCTGAAAAACTTTTTGTCGCAAAATATAGATAAGTACAGATCATACGCTAGATGTTGATAGTACTGAATCAGAGAGTGATGACCTTTCTGACGATTTAGTGTCCAAAGAACAATTACAATCATCTTCCGAGGGAGAGATCAGTACTTCTGAGGAACCAAGTCCACTGTGTGCACCATAACCCCAGAAAAAATCAACGAGCATTAGTTTCAAAGCAAAGAACAAATCTATTTTCTATTGGCTACTTCCAGCCTAAACATCACAAACGAAAGTTTAATCACAGTTCATGGACAGCACTGAAATGTAGCTTTACATGGTTAACAAGTGAAAGATAATTATATAAAAAGAAACAATTTATTGACTGTGAAAATGCTTTAAAGGAAAACAATGGAGAAATTAAAGAATGATACATTTCAAGAATTCCTGCAGAGTCGTTCAGTGAATGCAATAGGAAAAGACTGTGATTTGAAAAATATCGCAACAAGACAAGAATATAAAAACAATTTAAAATACAACAAAGATAAGAAAAGAAAAGAAAATATTATTAGTGTTATTATTAACATTCGAAAAGAAAGCATGTTTCACGGCTACCTTCTATCAGTTTTTTTCTCTCAAAACCGGATCCTTGCCCGATCAATTAGAACACTCGCGATTTCTTTTCCTATCCCTTCAGAACGTTTGCGTTTTAGTTGCATAAACTTTCTTTCGTCATTCTCTTCACTTTATGAATTTCTGTTCTTTGTCTCATATTTAACAATTTGTGCATCTACTGGCTTCATTTATTCTAAAAAATATCCTCGTTTGCCATTCCATCCGATTAATCTATTAGGAAGGATTTTTCTGGTGTAATAACCAACTTAGTTTTCTTTTAATTGTATCTCATTTTTACGTACAAACGATGATAACTATTATGTGTTTCAAATGGGAAGGGTTCTGGAGTCCAGCTAATCAGATGCCGTATCACACTCAGCGTTGCCAGCTTGTTATCCCACTCCTTTTATATTTCCCTCTCTCTCGCACACTCATACAACATTCAGGTCTGTTTGGTACAGACCTAAGGGTAAGCAAATTATATTTTACAAACTTTTACAATGATGCAGTTGCCAAAATCAGAATTGGAAAAATATTTTCAAAATTATGTACATTTTTAAACACTATAACTATAATTATAGTTTATGAATCACCTGTTTCTCTATTCCAATGGAACTGCCAGCGGCTCATCATATCGTTGTCAATGTCACTTCCGTTAAGAGACAATTCGTCATTGTCACTGTCTTCATCGTCTGAGTCTTGCAAATGTATGATTACTGGTTTCAAAATCTCGCCACGTGCTATTTCTTTCTTCAGATCGCCTTCTTGAAGGTTTTCTGCAGTCCTTACGCAGTTTTCCCATTCCTGCTGTGTGACCTTGTCAATTTCTTCGTGAACAATCGTTCAACATCCGTCAGTTTAAAAGTAATATCTCTGTTTGCAACCCCAATAGCCACACCAACTCAATTGGTTTATATTGGCAGGGGTAAGGTAGGCGTATTACCTCGTGTCCCATTTTAATTGCAAGTTGATCCAGCTGATACACTTTGTCCGTGTTTTTAAACGGAAGTACTCTTTGCAATAACTCCTTTTTAGATCCTCTTTCCAAAAATTTTTTGAAGAATGTGGACACCTTAAAAATAATACTTCCAGCCTCATTTCGCAATACCTGCCTTTTTCACTCGCCACTAAATTCACCACAAGAAGCCACTGCACTACTTAACTCTTACTCTACTGTTGTGTAAAGAACAGCTCAATGGTATTGATCTGAACTCTCCAGAGTAAATAAACACTTCTTATCCAGTATTCATTCATAAACATAAGCATACAGCTTTCCACAGGCTTACAGGAAATGAAGTGTTTGCTCTTTCTCGAATTTAACACCTTGACTTATTCACAGTAATTCTTTTATCCCGTTATATAATTAGTTTAAATTTCAGTTCTGAGTAATTAAAAGTATATTTACATACATACAGACCAACCACTGGAGTAAATAGAGATTACGAACCATTCATAAACAGAGATATAATGTAACCAGACACGTTCTGTCAGGGCAGTAGGAAATTTATTGTTTCCTCTCGCTCGAATTGACTTATTCAAAGTAATTCTTTTATCACGTCATGTCAAACATTTACGTTTCAGTTCTGAGTAATTACAAATATGCGTACACGCATACATGCCAACCAATAATGATATTCATACAGCATTTACATCGCGATTTACTGTTATAATGCAGGTAATACTGCTTTATTTATTTGTATTAGAAAAACTTTTTTAGCTAAAAATATGGAGGTTTCATGGTTATGTTAGATACATTACTCTCTACCTTCCACATGGATCAGTTTTGGCAAAATCTTAATTTTTTTACCGCGAATAGTATTTATTAGAAATTGATTAGTTTGGCGCTCGTCATACACCACTTAGCGGGAATGCAATGCGACAACACCGCAGGACTCCGATTGGTTGCTCACCTAGTTGCACTCAAGGACAAACACCTTCCCATTTGAAATACATAAATCAAATCTTTAGGACAAGTTTCATCATAGAGTTACGCAGAATTCTTTTTATTTTTTCATTTATTAACTGGGTATCAAAGATTTGTTCCCCCATTTCAAGTAACTTTAATAATCAAAAGGTGAACAAATTAAACAAAGGCTTTGGGACAGGATTTTGGGCATAACCGAATTCCATTAAACATGGATGAACAGCCTGATCAAGTATTTGAATCACAAACCTTTTATACTGTAAATCACTTCTAAGGATCAAGGACATTAAGGGAGAGCATCAGTACAGTGGTCTATCTATTGCGCCCATTTAAGCTCCGGGTGAAAGTGGTGGGATGCCTATCGCCTCCGTATCTGGTGGTGACAAACAGCATAGCGGAATCTTTACACCTCTACCGTTGCTGGGTTGTGTAGTCGGCAGATCAGCCCGATACCCCTCGTATCTACAAGTTCAGGTGTAGGAAGTTGGAGATACCGACGCCTCGATAGAAACGGATCTCACTTCAAAGTACATACAGTGTATGCGGTGTATGTCACTGTATTTTAGCATACCTGAATAATGAATAGAAAATTGTAACTACACGGAGGATGGGTTAGAAAAGTTCGTGATGTGCAAGAATCATTAAATCCATTTGCTTAAGGTGAGACCAAATGGCGAACATTACCACAAATATTAAATTTTATTATGTTTCATATTTTAGTTAGAAGCAATTCATTAATTATTTTTATCCTGACTTACAAACTATAGTTCCCTCATTGCTTGATGCTTATTTTACAATTAAATGTACAATACGTGTATTTTAATAATTTTTTCAAACTATCCTGACTCTGAAATTATTATAGAATGAATTCTGCAGTACTTAAAAAAATAAAGAAAGAAAAAGGAAAGGTAATGTAACTTCTACACACATCGAAGAACTAAAGCAAGCTTTAACCTTTTTGTTAAAATGAAACGGAACGACTGGACAGAAACCAGAAGATCCGTGGTTCAAATCCCGACCATGGCTTTGAATTTTTCAGTTTGACCCTATTCTACAAGTTAATTCTACTATTTGATATACGAGGGCTGTTCAATAAAGAATGATCATAATTTTTTTACGGTCGTAATTTTTCGCACTAAAATTCAGTCTTATTATATTCTGTTAGCTTAATGTGAAACAAACACGCCGTAGTAGTTTCATTGTTGGTACTCCTAGTTCCGCCTGTGAGAACCAGGCAAGTTCACACATGTTCAGTATCCCCTACCGCTGCAATGGAGGTAACACGCGAGGAACAATATCCGGCTTTGAAATTCAGCTTTCGTCTCAACAAATCTTCAGTTGAGGCCTACACAATGTTACAGGAGGCCTATGGAGAGTCTGTTCTTCCCTACAGCACAGCTCGAAGGTGGTTTAAAATGTTTAAAGAGGGAGACAGTCAATTTCAAAGGAAGGTGGATCCGGTGATCCAGTTACTGCTCTCACGGAAGAAAACATCTACACTGCTGCTCCCATTGTGAGAGAGGATCGACAAATTGCCTTAAGACCACTTTCTGAAGTACTGAACATTTCATTGGGTGCGCCCCCCCCCCCCGCCACCACACGTTGGTAACAGAAACATTACGCATGAGACGTGTATATGCGCGATGGGTTCCAAGACTGTTGAATCCCGAACAAAAGGACATTCGCATGCAGGTATCATGCAGTTAAAGTTGATGTTAGAGGAAGATCCGGAGTTTCTTTCAATCACTGCTGATGAAACTTGACTGAGAGCAAACAGCAAAGCTAAGTGTAGAAATCTCCTTCATCACCAACCATAAAAAAGGAGGTTGCTTCTGCTGGAAAAGTTGTGGTCATCTCATTCTTTGATATTCATGGAATGGTTTATCAGCATGTTGTACCTGCACACGCATCAGTAACTGGACTATACTACAGGGGTGTCGTGAAAGCATTGCAAGTCTATATCAGGCACAAAAAGCCACATTTCCGTGAAGCAGGCTGGATGCTGCGCCACGATAATGCGCGGCCGCATATTGCCAATGTTGTTGCTAAATATCTTTCAAAATCAACATGAAGTGCATCCCTCGCCCTCCCTATAGTCTGGATTTAGCCCCATGTGACTTTTATCTGTTCCCTAACTTGAAGAAACGCCTTCGTGGGAAGCATTATCCATCATGGGAAGCAGTGGTGAAGGCTGCGGAGGCGATTTTGAAGGAACTCTCAAAAATTGTTTTCAGCATGTCTTTGAAGACTGGCAGAAACGCTGGAGCAAGTGCATCGCATTCTGGAGAGGCTATTTTGAGAAGGACCATCAAAATTATGAGGATGAGTAAAGGTACGTTGTAAAAAATAAAAAACATAAAATAAAATTGTGATCATTCCTTTTTGAACAGCCCTCGTAGTAACTCCTGTGTGTTTAATCCGGGTGGTTTGGTGAATATAAGCCAATTGTTCTTTATATTTGTTTTGAACAACTTTTTCTTTAAGGGACATTAAATATAATTTCTTTTTACTTTTTTGAAGGTAGATTAATCCATACTTTATTCTTAATTTCAGGTATTACAGCTTTATTTTTACTTTTATCTCTTCCAGTTCTTGCTGGAGCAATTACTATACTTTTAACTGACCGAAATCTTAAGATGTCCTTCTTTGATCCAGCTGGACCGTTTTTTCCAGAGGTATCTTTAGGTACCTAAATCAAATTTCAGACTGATGAAATAAAAGTTTAATTTTATGCCTTGTTAATATGTTTGTGTTTTTGAACAATCATTATTATAAATTTTAATTAAATGATATTACAAACGTATTACATCCATATGAATTGATAAAAGTTCACTAGTCAATATAAAGCCATTCATACACACCCGAAAAAAATATTAATCTGGTGTTTTATTAGTTTCTGAGATAATAATTTATGAATTTATATTTTACGGAAGCGCACTTCTAATCTCCTCTAATGACGCGGGAAAGCCTAGAAAAGGTCCTTAAATTCGGTTCCCGGTATATGGGTTTTCAGAGGGAGTATCCCGCTCGACATACAAGCCTCATGCAGTTGAACCGAAGCCTGAGCAGGGAGTCATCTAATTGGAGTTATTGTTGTTTATGATGAGTAGTAAATTATGTTAAACAAGACGGATTCTCACTAAAATATATATTCTTCACCTTAATCTCACCCATTCATCCACATCACGGAAACCACTTCGTACGGACTAATGTGAACGACCGAATTAAGGTGCGCCAGTTGCAAGCTAACTACCACACTGCCCTTTGGGGAAGGGGAGATCAGCTGGTGGAGGACATCAGCACCACCATTATTCGGATTTCATGTTCCTTACCTCCTCTGCTGTTTGCTAGTTTATAACAGTTTTACTGCATTCTGCAGAGCTACACACCTTCTGGCACAACTGAACCCAGAACGAGCTGGTTTAAAGTCAATCAAGACACACCCAGTGCTATTACTTATCGTTGATTCAGAGAGTAGAAAGGAGCGGCGAGCAGGTCTGCTTGTTTTATATATTTGATATAAATGTAGCAGTAATGAAATTTATCACGTTGCATTTGCATGTAATGATAGCGGTGAGGTTGTCGGACGGTTAAGATATACGTCGAATGAGAGGGACGTTTACTGCCAGTGGCTTTGCAGTTATTTATGCGCTGAGAACGCACTTTTATGATCACATCAAATGCAATTCTTATATTAGGAACAATGGAATAGAGAACAAAGTGTTGGGAGTGCAGCCGTTTTGATTGTCTGCATACCTACGTCATTGTCCTGCCTGACTCTTCGCTTGTTTAAATTGTCTGTGTTTTATTATGTTTTTAGCTTTATTTCCACCTGCTCATTCGTGTACAAAAATGAGCAATTAGATATTATTAATTAAAGATCTATTAACAATTAAATATTACTAAAAAAAGCAAATATCTATAATCTCTCTCCTAGTATCTGTAAAAATATATCAAGAGAAGTTCCTTGAAAATATGTATAAAATAATATAAACCTCGAGACTTATTACAACAAATATAGGTGAGTTTTGCAGGAAAGATTGCTAGTTTTCGGTAAGAATCCGGAACAATTGCCCGCCTCGGTAGCGTAGATGGTAGCATGTCTGCCTCACGCTCAAGAGGTCCCGAGTTCGAATCTCGGTCAGGGTGAGTTACCTGGATAAGGTTTTTTCCGGGGTTTTCCCTTATTCTGAAAGGCGAATGACGGGTAACTCTAAGCTCCAGGGACCCCAGACTCATTTGAGCATCATTTGATCCATTTCATTCATCGTCCGATATGACTTAACGTTGGAGGACGTAAATTAAAAAAAAAATCCAGAAATCTTTTGTTACCATTAGCCTGGGTACCAAAGCTTATTGGCCTTTTCTTTATGTAGCGAGAGAAAAGAGTTTACTGCTTCTTCGGGGTAGTAGAATTGTTTGGGTACCGTTAGAATGCATAAGTTCAAAGAAGGAACCAATGAAGCAAAGCTGCAAATGAAGTAACCAATGGGAAGCTAGAAAGACTGGATTGGATTAGGAAAATTCGAAGGCTTTCAATAATTGTAGAAAAGTGTGTGTTGGGGTGAAAGTTTAGGCAGTTTGGCGAAGTCTCGTTCATGGTGAACTGATGTTCCGTAACAGCACCAACTGACGCTACATAATTTGCATTCTTCGTGCAAATGTCTTTACATTCCGCTAGTGGATCATGATGATGATGATGATGATGATGATAGTTGGCGCTACAGGCCATGTAGGCCCTTGGCCTCCCTAACCACCCTCTTCCATTGTACTCGGTCCTCTGCTTTTCTTTTCCAGCCTTTAACCCCCAACTTTCTCAAGTCATCTTCTACATCATCTACCCATCTTTTCCTGGGTCTTCCTCTTCTCCTTCTGCCATCCAGCTTTCCTATGAGTATCTTCTTAACTACACTGGTTTCCGGCATTCTCTGCACATGACCAATCCACCTTATTCTTCCTTGTTTAATTTTCACTACTATATTTGGTTGTCCAAATAGGCACTGTAACTCCAAGTTAGTCCGCATTCTCCATCCGTCCAAGTCTTTTATCGCTCCAAATATATTTCTCAGGATCTTCCTTTCCCACCGTAATAACCATTTTTCTTCTCTGGCTGTCAACACCCAGCTTTCTGAACCATACATTACTATTGGTCTCAATACAGTCGTATATATTTTAATTTTAGTATTCCTACTGACGTTCCTTGATTTAAACATATTCCGCAAGGCATAGAAACTCCTGTTACCACTTGCTATTGTTTCTCTAATTTCCACTGATGTTTTATTATCTACTGTTACTATAGATGCCAGGTATTTAAATTTTTCTACACTTTGGTATTCTTTCTCATGTAATTTAACTGTAGGTTCTCTTCTTGCATCCCTATAACCTCCCAGCTTCATATATTTTGTTTTACTAACGTTCACTACCAATCCTAGATCTTGGGCTTTCTCTTCCAACACTAAGTAGTTCATAACGTAGTGAAAACTTGTATACAATCAGCTAGAAACACGACACCAAAGGGTTAGGTATACGATTTTATTTTACGAAAAACCCCAATTCTTTCTACTAAAATGCACCAAGTCCATTATCATTAGCAGACGATAGAGACTCGTCGAGGAGAACCCTGAGATTGTACCACGCCACAACATCGATGAGTACGGCGAAAGACAGATCGTCGCTTCGATTATTACCGGAGGACGTAGTACTTTCATGAAAACGTGGCATATTTCACAATATATTCAGCTTCCTATATCAACTCAGTAATGCATGTTAAGATGTGCCACTTACATTGAAACATGCACGTAAATGTTTTTATGATTGAGTAATAATGTCTTATATTTGGAAGAGAGCAACCCATGTTGGAATAAAATTGAAGGTAGCCCTGACACTTTAGTTTTATTTTTTGCTAAGCTGCGTCGGTAGAGCTAAATACAAAGGCTCAGTACATGGGTGGGATTTGTAGCGGTATCTTCGGCTTTCTGTACCGTTTCTCTAACCAACTATACCGCTAGCAACAAGCAAGTATGACATTAAATTCCACAACTGACACAATTTTCCCGCTAAACCACAAGGCGTATCCAAATTATGAAAGTTCTGTAGCATTAATTACAAGTTTTTGTCTGTTTAGTTTGTGTGGTTTGGATGAATGTTAGCAAAAAACAGGGTGCCTTGAAATGTGAAGTTGGATAAATGCTTGCGCAAAAGCTCTTTACCCGGTAGTATTTTCAAAACAAAAGTGGACATCATTTTACACCCTTTTACCGTCTCTGCAGATAGCAGTGTTTAACAGGGATATAAAATAATTCCTAAGAAAATTTATAGGTTTGAAAGCCTAAAGGAACAGGGTTAGTGTCCTTAAATATGCTATCCGAGAGAGAGAGAGAGAGAGAGAGAGAGAGAGAGAGAGAGAGAGAGAGAGAGAGAGAGAGTGAAATATAATAGGAGAGAAACAGGGAAGGAGGGTGACAAATATATAAATGGGCGAATATCTTGTAGCTAAATTAACAAAGTTAGCTGTATTGTGAATTCGATACCTAATTAAGGAAGCTAAATTGCGTTTTTAAACGATTAATTTCGTTTATACCACGTTAACTAATTCTCAAATGTTTGGATAAATTTGTGAATGTATGAGATTCTTTATTTTTTCTTCTCTCTCTGTCTCTTTCTTAATTGCGCACCAAGAGCTACGATGTTGTTCTCAAATGTTTGTAAAAAAACTGCAGATTCACTTATCAGGAATACCACTCTAACAATTTATCGTATAATTCTCAAAACGCATGAGTATTGCTTAAAAATAAGTTTGGCTAACATTTTATCAATGCTGATATTATAAATCACGATTATTTGCTCAAAAATTAAACGATAACCTAATAATTGTGAAAGAACTTAAGGTCTAAAATGCAAAATCTACATAGTTCAAATCAGCCCCGCATGATGCGTCTTGAACATTCATGCGCGTTGGAAAAGTTGCTATTAATATTTGAGATATTTCTTTTTACTCCGATTTCAATTATCACTTAGTCGTTTAAAGTGCAACAAGCTGGAAATAATTGCAGCTGATTAATCTGCAAGAACAAGGATTATTAATGTAAAAAGATTCCAAATCCAATACTCTCTAGTCCAGCTTTCACTGATGCCCAAATGATTAGGGATAAACGTCAGCATTATTGTTTTTTATCTTTTCTTTTCCTAGCTTATAAATAATGACCAGCGACATGACCAATATGTAGTATCATAAACATACATTAACACACCACAAAGAGGACGTAAATAAATCATGGCACAGTTTATGACTTAATTACCATTCAGCATTGCATGCATTGTTAAAGGGAGATTGCTTGTGGTACCTCCAGTGAAAGTTTAACACATTTAAAGGGACCATTCTCTATATCTGGTGGCTTCAAATGTGTTTCATTTTAGGTGTAGCTTTAGAGGTTATGTTCCACGTCATTATTTACATATTATTATATTTCTGACGATAGTGTTTTTGATGAATATTCATGCTATTATGGTGAAAAACCAAATTTCTTGCATTCAGTGTTGGTAAACTAACCTCCTGTATTATTGTTTTCTATTTTAGTGCACATATGTGATTAACTAGGTATTTTAACGCCCACCTCAGTAGCGTAGACGGTAGCGTGTCTGTCTCACGCCCAAGAGGTTAAGAGTTTGAATATCGGCAAGGATGAGTCATCAGGGTAAGGTTTTTTTCACGGGGTTTTCCCTTATCATGGAAGATTAATTTGTGACATATCTAAGCTCTATGGAGCTTAAGTGTAGAGGTTCTGCCCAATTAGTCCTAGGACCCTGGCCTCCTTCAACCCGGGAGCGATGGCCCGGGAGTTTTTCCGTAGGGCAATGACTGATTTCTTAAAAAGCCCGCCCCCCGTTGACAACAACGTCAAGACGGGATGGAAGTGGATACGCCACTTACGCGCGTCAACTCTGCAGGGAAGACTACCGATAAACCTCGGTGGGGCCGCCTGGTGATATAGCACACTTTCTACTAGCTCTGCAGGCTAGTACCCGGGACTTATGAGGCAACCCTCTGCCCCCTCCGGGCGGCCGTAGTCTGGCCGGAGGTATCCAATTCTCCTTGGGTGTCGGGAACACACTGCCCCCTCGAGTCCAACCCCATCCGGACAACTCCCCATGGGGAGAGGCTCGACAGTTCGGCCCGAGGTTCCTCTACTAACGTCAGTGGTACCACGAGTGCTAAGGGTCCGCAGCGCTCACGCCACAGCAGCTGAAGGAGTCGGATCCCCTCCCCTAAGGGATCTATGGAGTTTCGGCTCATTTGAGCATCATTTTATTCATCGTCCGATATGACAACGTTGGAGGATGTAATTTGAAAAAAAAAGGGGCTATATTAACTAATTCTAACCCCGTGGCGCAACAAAATTTTCCAGGTGAAGCCTACCACTCCTACGCTGCGTGGCCCACCCCTGTTCACCAGAATTATGTGGCCTGTATAGGCGATCTTTGCAATCAGTAGCCCGCAACTTTCTCAATCAAATGGCTCCTGAATTTGCCTCTTAGGTATCTAATGAGGCGAAGAGCACCTCGAACCAGCGGAAGAAAAACTCAGTCCAGTACCCGGAATCCAACACTGGTGTCTCGCTTGGTAAGCGGGATTGTTGCCACTGCGCTTAAGGAGACGACCATGAACTAGTTAAATCCCTAAATTTTGTGCCCGCTTCGGTAGCGTGGTGGCTGCATGTCTGCCTCACGTTCAAGAGGTTCCGAGTTCGAATGTCGGTCAGGGTGAGTTACCTGGATAAGAGCTTTTCCGGGGTTTTCCCTTATCCTTCAAGACGAATGTCGGAAACTCTAAGCTCCATGGTCCCTGGACTCATTTGAGCATCTTTCATCCAATTCATTCACCGTCCGAAATGACGTTGGAGGACGTAAATTAAAAAAAAATCCCTACATTTTGTTTAGTAGCCTTACTATTGGAGATATGAGATTTAACTGTATTTGATAAAGTTTAGAGCTTAAACCTTAATTGGAGTTTTATTCTCTTTTTATGTGTGAATATTTGTTTAGGATTTTATTCATACAACAGCAAAGTATGAGCTACAGTTTCTAACCTTCTTAGGTCATCAATTAGATCTGAATAATTGATCACCATTTCGCTGTCTAGGTACACTTTACTGATCTTGTAACTGGAACCACGTATTTCACCGCTGTTTTTAGTAATTTTATTTTTATGTAAGTATAATCTCAATTTATTATCCTATAAAATGTATTATGCATATGTTAGATACACTGAAGGATCTAAGTAGCCCGACTTGTATTTTCATACTTCTCCCCGTATTTCTCATTCCAATAATGCCTCATTGTAATGCAATATATTGTGATAATAGATTGTATATTTGTAAAAAATGTGAGGAGAGCAAATAAAGCATGTGGTAATTGTGACCTTGAGAGTGAAAGGTTAGGTTTTGAGATCTTTTATCGTTTTTCTATCATTATTGCGGTGGAACTCTCCCTCTCGCTTTTGTTTGTGGTTGGTTCATCCCTTTGTAACGTGTAGTAAATTGTTTCGCAGCTGTAGCTTGTTATGGAGTGGTGTTAGGTTTCCAATCAACAGTTTAGCCACTGCTGCTTCTGTCACTGAAAGCTGTTCTCTCTGTACTGATTACATGTCCCAATTAATAGACTTTGTGGAACTGTATAGTATCGACCGCTTTAAAAGCTTTACAGTTGAAATAAGGGCAATAAGTTGTAAGCTGCCTGCTGTTTGACCAATGTGTTTATAAAGAATGGTAAAATGTAAATATGGTATTAAAATGTCACTTTGTGGTAAAAATAACACTCAAAGCCACTTCAATAACAGCTACTTGCATACTAATAACTTTTCTGTTTAAATACAGCTGGAATTATATTAAAGTATGAAATTATTCACGTATTATACATCTACTGACATGGAACCTTTAAGATTTTGTTCTGATTTCAACAGTAGGCTGGTTCAGAAATGCATAATGCCTTTTCAGAAATTAAAACAGCTCTGGTATAGTCAATGTGTGTAATTGATATTAAGAGCAATTACGAGGGTGGGTCAAAAAATAATGCTTCCTATTTTTTCCTTAAATAAGTAAGTTATGTGAAAACTCTGAATTTGGTGCAAATCCTCAAACCTTCTTCTCCAATCCCCTGCAGTAGTAACTTCCTAAGTCAACAGGTGACAGCACTGCATCCTCTTGCAGAATGGCTGACATCGATATTCGTATTAGACAGCGTTTTGTGATTGAATTTTTGACTGCGGAAGGTGAAACGCCAATTCGCATTCACGAAAGGCTAAAAAACGTGTATGCTCATGCAACGGTGGCATGATCATCAGCACTGTTAGACGATGCGTTCGTCGCTGTAACGAAGCTGAAGGGCAAACACCATTGGCAAATGAAAAGCAAAGCGGCAGGCCGGTGACTGCAGTGACTCCATGCAACATTCAGCGAGGTGATGGCATCATTCCTGGTGATCGCCATGTAACAACAGGTGAATTGTGTCGCATGACCTCCCTCTGTAAAGGCAGTGTGATGACGATTATTCAACAACTGGGTTACTCAAAAGTTTGTTCACGTTGGGTATCAAGAATGTTAACCACCAAAAACAAAGAAAGAAGTAAAACAATAGCTTCCGAATACTTGCAGCGCTTCAATTTGGAGGGAGAGGAGTTTCTGGAAAATAGTCGTTACTGGAGACAAAACGTGGGTTCATTTTTTGAACCTGAACCAAAGAGGCAGTCAGTGGAATGGCATTACGCAACGTTACCGAAGGAAAAAAATTCAAAACTCAGCGGTCGGCAGGGAAAGTTATGGCGACAGTGTTTTGGGATGAAGTGCGTGCTTATGAATGATTTTTTGGAGCAGGGATGCACAATAAATTCTATTCAGTACCTTGGAACTCCCCAAAAGCTGAAAGCACGTCTTCGCCGAGTTCGCCCAATAAAAACTGTGGCGAATGTTCTTCTTTTTGCATTAGAATGCAAGACCACACACCAGCCGTTACACCACTGCAGAAATTGAGAATTTGGTATGGCAAATCTTACCCCATACAGCCCTGACCTAGTACCATCAGAGTTCCATCTGTTCGGGCCACTAAAGAAAGCTCATCGAGGGATTTATTTTGAAGATGAGGAGGCTGTGAAAACGTCCGTACGTCAATGGCTTAGGAAGCAAGACCGTGTGTTTTACCACACTGGAATACATGCCCTAGTTAAAAGGTGGACCAAAACTGTGGAAAAGGGCGGATATTATATTTCGAATAGTGACAAATTAATCGTCAATGTTGTAGTTTTCAAGCTATGTAAATTGGATTGAATTTTCTTGGCAATTAAAAGAGAAAAAAAAATAGGAGGCATTACTTTTTGACCCACCCTCGTATCTCTTTCACCTACTTGTTTACATTGTCGTTTTTAAAAGCGCTAGCTGTATTTGTGAAGCTGTTCTGCTCTATGTGGTCTGCTTCCAAGCCTCAAGTTTGAATAATCGGTAATGTGCTCTACGGGTTGAAACAATGTAAAATATCAGAGTCTTAACAAGTAATCGCATTGGTAAGTGACTCCATAAAATTTGTAGTTTTTGCGATGGGACTCATTTATGTTGTGGATTACATTAATCAAGTTCTGCTGACTTCGATACTGTGGATTAATAAATGTGGCGATAAAACAGGCTAAATGTGGAAGCTCACAAAACCTGCATACTAAACACTATATATCAATTAGCGTACATCAGGAAACATTAATCAGAACTCATGCACTATAAAATAAAAAAATTAAAAAAAAATATGATCGTCAGAGTTAAAGTCTGCTTAAAAATAAATGAGTAAAATATTTTAACTTCTTTGAGGGTAAGACCCGAAGTTTTCCTGGCGACGAATACGCTCACTTCCTTCTCGGGCAGCCAGCCAGGTGAAAAGATGATTAAATATCAACGTTTCGGGAGTGTGCATATCTGCCACCATCAGGATATTTATAAAATGTTATAACCACAAATAAATTACTGGATATAACACAACTATAAACAAAGACAAAACACTATCGAAATTTGCATCACTGAACAAAAGATTTTTCAGTAAATTAAATGCCAGGTCAGGAGATGGCATGAGTATAGAAAATTGTGTCAAAGAATCATAACTACTTAACTTGATTATCAAAATGTAGTGATCTTTGCTTCTTAATTCGACGGATTTCCATTTTAAGGCCGGTTTCCAAGAGTAGCTGAACTGAAATCCAGCATCACGATTAAGCGTGCTACTTTCAGAGGAAATCGCCAAAGCCTCCTTAATTCTCCGGTTCCAGTAACTGTTGCATTTTGCCAAGATGATCGTCTAACGAAAATTGGCCCTATGGTCGTTATCAAAACAATGCTCTGTCAGCCCAGACTTCTCAGGTTGCATTAAACGAATGCCCCGTTCATGTTCAATTATTCTAATGCAAACTGAGAAGTCTGGGCTGGCAGAGCATTGTTTTGATAACGACCATAGAGCCAATTTTCGTTAGACGACCATCTTGGCAAAATGCAACAGTTACTGGGAGCGGAGAATTAAGGAGGCTTTGGCTATTTCCTCTGAAAGGAGCACTCTTAATCGTGATGCTGGATTTCAGTTCAGCTCCTCTTGTAAACCGGCCTTAAAAATAGAAATCCTTCGAATTAAGAAGCAAGAGCAATACAGCTTGATTATCAAGTTAAGTAGTTACGTTTCTTTGACACAATTTTCTATACTCACGCCATCTCCTGACCTGGCATTTAATTTACTGAAAACAGTCTTTTGTTCAGTAATGCGAATTTTGATAGTGTTTTGTCTTTGTATATATTTGTGCTATATCCAGTGTTTCATTTATGGTTATAACATTTTATAAATATCCTGATGATGGGAGAGATACACACTCCCGAAACGTTGATATCTAATCATCTTTTCACCTGGCTTGTTGTCCGAGAAGAAAGTGAGCGTTCTTTAAGGGTAATGGTTTTCTTGATAATATTTTTTATTGTGACCACGTATCGCGTTTCTTCCCAAATGAAATTCAATAAACAAAATAAATGGATAAGGCAATATTTATTGGGCAGGGTGGCTCAGACGGTAGCGTCTGTGGGTTCCATTCCCATGGCTGTTCTTCCTGACACATACATTTTTCGGGGTTTCCATAGATCGCTTGTGGAATTGTATCTCCAGAGTTTCCTATTTCTGGTTTCACCTTACTTTCTCTTTCTCATTTCATTTCAGCTTTCATCCTAGTTGGCTGCTTTAGGTTCTAAGTTTCGACGGGAGTTTCAAAGTGCATCATAGATGTTTTACTCTGTAAATTTTCGTGCTACGGATTGGGAAAGAGCTCCGGTTTATAGTTCCTCCAGAAGGTGGAGTATAGCCAATTTTACGAGACGCCATTGGAGACTTTCAACTTGTAGAACCTACTCTGCTGCCGTCTCACCTTGGCCACCCTTAGGACCACTCACCGCATCCATCCCTCCTGGAGGCGACTCATCAAGGATATAGGCACTTAAGATCTACAGCCCCAAGTGATGCCCCTCCTATGAAACTTGCCATAATCAAGCCAAATGTTTTGAGCAATCACTAAGAAATCAGCAAGTTTACAAAAGTTCCTCCACACTCATTATAAGGGGTTCCATTTGTTTACTATACAAGAATAGTGTATCTAAGCATAACTGCATATACTTCAAAATTAATTATGCTAAATTCTTCTTCCTTTAATAAAAATACACCCAAATAAATTGCTGAATAACTAAGCAGAATCATAATTTAATTTCACTACTATTATCATTTATCTCCAATTATTAATTGAATAAATTTTACAACAAAACTGTTTAATTTTCGGTACATGCTACCAGATTACCTTTATTGTGAACAGTAGCACATTTGCATAATCCCACTACAAGAGGGGCTTATTGAGGTTCATCTCACAAAGTACAAGTGTTTTGTGGATGGGTGTCGTTCAGGACTTGAAACGGAGTCCTAGCGGGGCACCTGTCACTCTCTCAGTGGGAGGTCCTGCTGAAGTGTGTTGAGTGCTACGTCAAGAATATTCAAAGGCTGTTACCTAGTGATTAAGTCTTTCATTGTCCAAAATATAATACCATCTTGGAGCTCAAGCTTTTTCCGAATTATTTATGTTTTTGTTTTTTTTTGTTCAAATTATGTGTGTTCAGTTCCCGCGTTTTTATCCATTTATTTTCGGACTTTTGTATTTATTTCCGAAAGCCTATTCTTTCTCCTTGAGAAACTATCAAAATGACTGTATTTCGGACAATAAACTTACTTTTATTTGCAATTATAATTTATAACTCGTACTTACAACAAAAGAATGGACTACAATTTAAATCACAAAAGGTAATGTCCTGACATTGATTTAGATGAATTACTGCCAGTCGATTTTCAGAAACTGGTAGCAGCGAATTTAGAAAGTCACTTTGCTCAGCTTTTGAGATTCCTTAGGATCAGAGAATATACATCAGAGAGAAATAGAGAAAAGGAAACTGCGAAAAACTAGTAAAGGGTATGGTTTCTCTCGTTGGCCGCTTATTATTAATCAATATTGCTCTGTATCTTTATAATTACCCTGCTAGGAAGGAGACCTAGACACATCAGAAGCTGTAGTTAGTAGGCCAAGTTAACCCAGGTTGCGATGCTAGGGGATTAAAAAAATGGCTCAAAAGGTTCAGTAATGTTAATTTAAGGAGATATTAATTTACTTACACATCTGATGTTCATATTAAACCTGTCCTCATTCGATATATACGTCATACATATGTGTAACGTGACGTCACCCATTGCAGTGAGACCTTCTCGTATATCTGTATGCATGCAACGTTTAGGAAAGAGTAATCACGAAGGAACAATTGTTATATCGCTTAGTATAAGCCATGCTGTCAAATGTACAATAACAACAATAATAATAATAATAATAATAATAATAATAATAATAATAATAATAATAATAATAATAATAATAATAATAATAATAATAATAATAATAATGATGATGATGATGATGATGATGATGATGATGATGATGATGATGATGATGATGATGATGATGATGATGATGATGATGATGATGATGATGATGATGATGATGATGATGATGATGATGAGAGTATCTACAAGGACGGTAAACCGCCCTCTCCTTACCCGGGAGCACCCGGGAGCTACCAAACTATCCCCAAATGGCACCGGGTGCAGTCCGTGGCTCTTTCCATTGGGGCAAGACCTAGAAGCTAATTAGACCCCCCTCCCATCCCAAGATGGGTGGAGTGGATACACCACTGACGCGCGTCAATCCCACAGGGAAGTCTACCGATTAACCTCGGTCGGGTCGCTGGTGATCTAGCACACCGAGTACTAGCTCTGCAGGCCAGCACCCGGGAATTTAAGGCTTCCCTCAACCCCGTCTAATAACAGACGTCTCCGATCTCCCACGGGTATCGGGTACCACTGACCCCTTGAGTACAACCCAATCTGAACAATCCCACAGGTAGGGGCTCGTACCAAGGTTCCTCTATAACGTCAGAGTTACCACGAGTGCTCGATGTCCGCAGCGCCCGCACTACAGCAACTGAAGGGGACGGATCGCCCATGTATGTCAGGTATGTCAGATGCACAATTAACCATAGGGATCTACGCAGGGCAGCTGTCGCTAGCCTCCCTCTCAAACCAGGGAGTTACCGAGCTGTACCCGAAGGGCACCTGGCGCCTCCGTGGGGCTCTCCGTAGGTCAAGACCTAGATACTAACAAGGCCCCCCATCTGTTTCGAAAACACAAGACGGGTGGAAGTGGATACGCCACTTACGCGCGCCAACCCCAAAGGGGAAGGCTAGCGATCAACCTCGGTCGGGCGCTTGGTGAACTAGCACAGCTTCTACTAGCTATGCTGGCTAGTACGCGGGAATATATGGCTTCCCTCATTCCTGACCGGAGACGTATTCGATCTCCCACGGGTATCGAGAACCATTGCCCCCTCGAGTCCAACCCAATCCGAACAACTCGCCTACGGGAGTTTCAGATGTACAGGCCAAATGGCAAAGATTGCCACTGAGGTGTGAAAATATCGTATAACGTAGTTCAAGAAGTAGCGCTGTAGCTCACTCGGTACTGGCCTACGAGGGATCCAGGTTTGATTCCCGGCTGGAAAGGGCAGTTTTTCTCTTGCCAAGATTATTCATCATTCTCTACATCGTCTGGAAATATGAAAGTGTGTGTTTGCATGTTCGTGTATGTAGATATAATGTGTAAAATCCAAGGAAAACCAATATGTACTTACCCAAATTATGAGGTGTACCCAATACTCATTACTTACCTTCAGAATTGTATGTGTTCGTAAAAGCGGCATATTTTGGGTGCACGTCAATGCATCAGTTCATGTATTTAAGTAAATCGTCTCTCTTCACTGAACTTGAAATTACCTAAGCATCTTCTACAACATCTAACTTAATAATTCAGTTTAAATCTATCAATCCAAATACCTGAGAGGATTTAAACTGTAAGAACTAATTCTTTGAAGTCAGTATACTAATTTAATAAAGTATTTCGATTATTACCTGGGTCAGTGTTCTAAAGCAAATCTTTCCTTACATGAGAGAAACTAACCCATAAGACCTTACCTCTTTCTTGCAGAGAACCTCAACTTGGTTTTATTGTCTGAGGTTGAATGCACGAGTTTATGAGCACTATATGGTCTTTGTGTGTCTCAGTCGTTAATGCCCTTAAGCATTATCTAAAGTCTCGTAACCACTGTGTGTGTGTGTATGCCCTTGGATTTCATTGTTGAGATGTGTGATGGAAGACCAGCCAAGGAGGTGTCGCTTTTACATAACCGCACCGTCATTGTAATTGATTTAGCGAGCGAGGAGGCGTTGTGTTGATGTAATGTTTCTTGTCTGGTTGAACGCGCGCGCGGTAATGACGTGGCGCCCTCTCATGAGCTCGCCCACCAAACGTGATCTTTCTTCTTCTTCATAACTTGTTCTTTTATACTTATTCTTTCTCAAGAGGAAGTATTGCAATCCAGTCAAAATTCTATACGTAGAGATCACCCAGATACAGTTTAAAAGTCCACTTATTTATTTAAGGGTACAAACATACGTGTAATACAAAACAGGGGAATTTTAAGATAGCAGGATTAATATCGGAGTAAGACAAGGGTGCTGTACATCACCCACTTTATTTAATTTCTATTTGGATAACGAAATCCGAGAATGGAAGGAGCGGCTATAGACTTTTAGTATTGCTTCTGATATCAAAAGAACAATTTGGTAATGACACCACTATACGCAGATGACCAAGTAATAATTTTTTATAATGAAGATACGCTGCAAAGAGCATTATTTGAGCTACATAAATTAATCCTTAATTACAATTTTGACATCTCAAAGTGGTAAAACTGAATTCATTGCATTTCCAGGAATTCGTCCGTTAAGATGTGATACCGAAATTAAGGTTCGCCATAAGTAAAGAATCATGATGGATGTCAAAGGAATGTTGGTTCTTTGTTAGAACACGTGCAAGGCCAGTTGAGGCGAATAGCAGTTGGGGGGTAAGTTGTTATAACAAAAGCAATGTAAGAAACAGTGTCCTTAGCAGATTTCTAAAGGGGCTCTCTTGACTTGCTGAATAGGGTATTCTTTGAACCATTCATAATGGCGACAATATAGCTACAAAGGGATCTTTGGTTGAAAAGGAGTTTTCAGAAAGTGAAAGTGATACACCCACGCGCATCTGTGGTCATTCAGACAAGAGTCTTCGGCGTGGAGCCGAAGACTCTTGTCTAGGAAGCCATTACAAGCCATCCTAGGAATGGCTAGGAAGCCATTACAAGAGTCTTCGGCGTGGAGCCGATTAGAGCACTTCGTGCCTAGGAAGCCATTAAAAGTCTTCGGCGTCAGACCGATTAGAGCGGTTCTAGGCGTGAGGGCGATTAGGGCAGTCCTCTTGTTCTGTCTTGGATATTTGTCGGTTCATATATACGTGAAGAACGAATAAAGTTTATCGAGTAATAAACATTCTTCCATCAGTAACTCTAAACAGGGATATTGGTAACCCTTGGTCGGCAACTTCAATTTCGATGGTCTAAAAAAAGAAGCAGTGAATAAATAAGTTGGAAACGGGCATTCCAGTGTCATTAAATATCCTTCTCACACACATCCACGCATACCCTGTGAGAAACCTCATTGTTTTACCCTGAGCCACACATTATAATAGCTTCAAAGTAGCATCAACGTGGAACCCTTGCCAATCATCTTAGTTACATATTGTCGCGATAACGTGGAACTTTGTTTGATACAAAACTTAGTGTATCAAATTGGCGTCCCAATTGTGGTAACTCTTGCTCGCCAACTTATTTGCCTGCCAATAATTATTGCTTCATATGTAAGCAGACAATAATATAATTGAACAAGTAAATACATTTAAATTTTTAGGATCTGCAGCATCATACATTCAAGCAGTAGATGTTGGCACTAAAGTTGAAAGTTTCTCAAAAACATGTGGAACAATTAAAATAACTTTTACAAATGAACTAAGAAATTCTATAAAACCATGGCAGTTTCATAGCTCTGTACAGATTACAGATGGCAGAAATTAGATTTTTAAGATCAGTTTTGGGAGTTACTAGAAGAGACAGAATAAAAAATGATATAGGAAATCAATTGCAGATATTAACATGAACGAAGAGATAGCTCATAACAGACAAAAGTTGCTAGAACAGGTAGATAGAATGAATGAGGAAGGATACACAAAGAAAATATTAAATTAGAGACCCGAAAGGAAAGCGAAACATCGGAAAGCCCATAAATCGATGGATAACCCAATGAAATAAATACGCATTTGGAGCACGCAACAAGCCTTTGTAGGTTTAATGCTTAAAGGAGAAGAAGAAGGCTACTTATTTTAAAGAAAGCTTAATAAAGAAAAAAAAAATAAATACAATTAGACAAGAAAACAATATCAGGAAAAAATAACTTTAAAGATTTTTCTTCCTTTTACCTTCTCTATTACGTACTTCCAGTAAGTAACCTGCCGCTGTGTAGTGGACTGGAGCGTGACAGCTCTTGTTACCGGCTAAGAAAGTTTCCGAGTTCCATCCCACACATAGCCGGATGATTTACCACTTTCTCTGAGAAAGATGTATGCATCCATTACTGTAGTCTGCTTTTTCTGTGATTATACTTGCTTTCCTCTTTCCTGGCAACAAAAACTGTTATGTACCTGTATTAACTTTTAGTTCTGTATGTGTCATAGACTCCATTTTTTGCTTTTGTTTTAGGTATTCATATTGATGCAGATTTTGTGTTTGCACAATAAATGCAGTTCATGAAAGCGCTACTTGCTTCGTTTCTTTGTAAGTGTGCCAGGTTTATTGAACGCTGAAATGACTTGCATTACCTTTCTATTAATAAACAAAAAGGACTTGCTTTTTTAAGGATGACGAGTAGAGAAAGTCATATGAGTGCTGCATATTTATGTTTTTGGAAGGTCTATGAATCGCTTGCATAGGTTCAGATAGTGTGGCATTTGTCTAATAGATTTTTAATTAATTTTTCCTTAACTTCTTTTGTTTTTTAGTATTCTTAGTTCTGTGCAACACATCAGATGTCATTTCTGAAGTTTATTATTTGTATAATGATATCTTTCATAGTGCATAAAAATACTAGACATTTAAAAGGCAATATTTGCTTAGTTATTATAATATTAGTAGACTCTTCTTAATGCTTTTCTCGGTGTTTATAGTTATCGAAAGCAATACCTCCTCTTGGTCGATATGAAGCAGATGTTAACTGGCTTTTCTTTCCGTCGTCTTATCTTCCAGTTTCTCTCATCGCCCCGGATACCAGTAAAAGTATTTGAGTGCCTTTCTACTATTACATTTGTATCGCGAAAAATGGGAGTTAATGGGCAATTGAGCTACCATTGTTGTGACAATGGAAGGAATCGTAGAGACTCACACTCTTTTAGCAGGAGATAGCTACCATCACGATCCGTCGTCACGCTGTGCGTTACTGTGCAGGTACCGTTCGAAATCTTTCCATACGCTCTAGAAGATAGCTCGAGAAGGATCTATCGCCAGAAGCTTCTGACTGTGTCCGACAGGTGTATAAAGCCAATACGAGGCTCGGAGGACAGAACAGTTATTGTGTTGAAGTTGGCGTGTTGAAGTTGTGTATTCGTGTGAAAGGAAAGTTGATTGCAAGTAAGCAATGTGCTAACAATTGTGGGTGGCAATAACGGAGTTTCATCTTTTGTGTTTTTGTCACAGTACAGACTGCTAGTCTGGAAACATATAAGTATAAATTTTCAAATGTGACTTTACACAACTTAATCATGTCACAGCTTTCCTTCGAGACTGTTTATTCCAACTCACCATCGACGAGACCAATGATGCTTTGACCATGATAGATGTCAACAGTTCAATGACTGAGATTGGAGAGATAAGAACACATCACAGTCAGCTAGGGATCGTGATTAAGAATAATTCATTTATGACTAGTATTATCATATTAATATTTTAAAGTCATGAAATATTCTGTATCTAAGAGCATAATTGTGTTGTGTGTTTAAATAGGGACATTCAATAACAAGCAGGCTGAATTACTAGGCATTCATATACGTTTCTCTTTGGAACTTTATGAGAAATGGATACAAATAACATTCATGTCAAAGTAAACAGTAGTTTTTCGGTACAGTTAAAATAAAATTTACTAAAAACCTCTGAAGGAAAACAGCTTTAAAATTTTGTGCATCAGAAACTTCTTACCTAACAATGAAGCAAAGGTTAAGAATAGGGGCAGAAGTCAGTCCTAAGCAACATGCACAAAATTCCCATTCTGAAGAACGTAAATAGCTAGTAGATGCAGATTAAAATACCTTTCTCTCATTTGTCATTAGAATGGGTTGAATTGGTATATGCATATAACTCATACCAGAGGACGAAGTGATACAGGGAGCTAAGAAAAGATTAAAAATACAATTAGGTGAAGCTGCAACAGCATAAAAGGTTTAATCCAGCTTATATGAGCATGTGTTGGATGCTTAATGTTGATATCTTTGAACCAACAAGATTAATCAAATGTCGTTTATGAAATTAAATGTTTTAGTTTTAAATTCTAACATGAGTTGTGAAAACAACCAAGAGAGGACAGAAGGAGAACCACCAGTGTAGATTACTCTGTATGATAATATTAATTAGAGGCCTTTTCAGTAAGAACTCCCTTCGAGACGAGTAAAGAGAAATGCCTTCGCATCTAAAACATTAGTAGATGGAGTGTGGAAATTAATGTCCTACATTAAGACAACATAGAAATGGAGTTAATAGCACAGAAATATTACTTCTTGGTTACTCATCATTAACTTTTATTTATACCAAACAAAGAGCTGTGGCGTGTCTTCTTTAATTAACTACTGCAGCTGGAGGATACTTTGTTTTGGTAATATAGTTTTTATTGAAAATTAGAATTCTTGAAAATAGATTTTGAGGTTGTAGATAGGTGTAACTCCTTAGTCACTCTCCACATCCTAGAATCACCTGGAATCTTATCCACAAGAAAACCGGTTTCCGTTCAATATATTCTTGTTTGAAATCGTGATCACACGGAGGACTGCTTCGTTACCGAACGCTACTGCAGTAGCCTTCTACAACCTCAGGGTACAGGAGAAACCTAGTATATTAATGCATAAGAGTGCAGCATAAATTATTATATTCAGCAGTAATACTCTTTTTTTATCCAGGCGAGTATAAGATTGTAATGGAAAGAAAAGTCTAATTGGTACTACAAGAAATCTGCTATTGCCTTTGTGTTGTTGCCAAAGACAACTTAGAGAAAGAGTACAAAAGAGCTTTTCAGAGACACGCTGAAAATGATAATTACATGGTGCTGAAATATGAATAAAAGGAATAGCTACTAACTGGTACTTACATATAATGAAGACAAACGTTTCATAAGATAAAAAGTCTGCATTTAATTGTTGTTCAACTTTTTCTTGAAGTTGTGATTAAAATTATACTCCAATAAAAGAAGAATTTATGAAGTGCAGTAGTGAGGAGCGTGAAATCTCGCCATTGCAGCACCATTCTACCGCGAATACATGCACTGAGATTCCCTGCAGCAGTGAACAAACACTACATCAGACGTTCAATAAAGCATTTTAATTACGGCTGAAAATTGGTTTTCATGAATTAAACATGGCAATGTTTTTGAGCAATATGAAGTTATATTAGGAATCGCAAATTGGCGGAATGCATATTCATAGAAGATACGGAAAAACAATTTGCAGAAAACTGCGGAGTAATAAGGCAGTACAAAACAACATTTGGTAAGAAGCACGGGGTCGCAGATGAAGTACAATAAAGCGCTGCATGAACATCTGACTGTATGAAACCTCTTCATGTGCCAGTCAAAACGAAATGTAATTCTCACAGTAAGTGTGCAGATATTGTCTCAACTAAAGAGTACTAGTACACTTTACTGTGCGCACTGCTGTTACTCTTTGTAGCTACTGAATGAGATGAAGCATCGGTTATTACTAGTGATCGGATTTTATGTACTAAAATTTTTAGAATATATATTTTTCTCGTTCTAATAATACTAAAAATATGTCCTAAAACTGTAGAACATGTTTTAAAGTATTTTAACTAAGTATAAGGAAACATGTACATTGAAGGACAATAAATATTGGAATTCGAATATGCAGCCAAATAACAGATTTAGACCTCCCGTTGTAGTTGCAGTGTTAAACAAATGCCATCTCCAGATTACGCATGACATAGGCTTGCTTATTATCTTGAGTAACGTGTTATATCGGGTGAAGGAACTCTCTGCATCACCCGATGGTAACCTTGCATAGTCAAAGAGTGCAATATAACTAATATAATCATTTTTAAGTTCACTGCGTTTGCCTACAGAACTTGAGACACTTTGGCAATAATTTGTTAGCCACCGTTTCTTTCTTTCTTGCTTTCCTTCCTTCCTTCTTTCTCTCTCTCTTTCTTTTTTCTTTCTCTTTCTTTCTTTCTTTCTTTATTTTTTCTTTCTCTCTTTCTTTCTATCCTTCTTTCTTTCTTTCTTTCCTTCTTTCTCTCCTTTCCTTCTTTCCTTCTTTCTCTCCTTCTTTCCTTCTCTCCTTCTTTCCTTCTTTCTTTTCTTTCTTTCCTTCTTTCTTTTCTTTCTTTCTTTCCTTCCTTTTTCTTTCTTTCTTTCTTTCTTTCTTTCTTTCTTTCTTTCTTTCTTTCTTTCTTTCTTTCTTTCTTTCTTTCTTTCTTTCTTTCTTTCTTTCTTTCT
>CM060951.1:65421857-65668898 GCA_030765055.1 Mantis religiosa | reverse complement strand
AGTGCCGTGCGACTTCAATTTGAGACAAGACGTGGAATTGGACAGCAGTATTGTCTCGTCTCTTGCGGTTGGTTTTCGTAAACATAATGTCGGTTGGAGAATATAATGGTACATGTAGGAGATCTATTCCTACATTTATGCCTTCATGGGAAGAGTTTGTTTTTTTATAGAAAGTGGGGGAATGGCAAAATGTTTAGTTTGTGGTAAGGTTTGACATGCAATAAGAAAATTCAATTTGCAAAGACATAACTCACGCGAGTGAATATGACAGTTACCAAGGAGAGGAACCTGCACTATCAGTAGGAAGACTGAAGGAAAAGCTGCTGGAAAATAGTGACGACCATAACACCAGTGAGTTGGCTATTCGCCTCAGTTTCAAAATCTACTTCCAAATAGCAAGAAAACAAACTCTTTACAGATGGTGAATTTATAAAGGAGTGTATCACCATAGCAGCAGAGGAACTGTGTCCGCAACAACTCTAGGAATTCGAGGCCATAAGTTTGTGACCTTCGACCGTGGCCCTTCGTGTGCAAGATTTAGGAGACGATGTTCAATTGCAACGTCTGGATTTTGCAGAAGTTTCATTTATGCATTATGCCTTTGGCTATTGATGAGAGTGGTGATATATCGGATACAGCCCAACTTGCAATGTGTATAAGGAGTGTAGATTCAGAGCTTCAGGTTAAACAAGAACTGTTAGATTTTGTTGCAAAGAAGGATACTGCAAACGAATCAGATATTCTTTTGTGTCTTGAAGAGCTCATTGAAAATTTTGGGGTCCCTTGCGATAAATTGGTATCTCTGTCTTCTGGTGGTGCTCCTTGTATGGTGGGAAGTCGAGTTGGTGTTTTTTTTTTTTTTTGTTCTTTTTTGTTTTTTTTTTTGTAATTTACATCCTCCAACGTTAAGTCATATCGGACGATGAATGGAATGGGTGAAATGATGCTCAAATGAGCCCAGGGTCCATAGAGCTTAAAGTTACCCAACATTCGTCCGAGTTGGTGTGGTTGGACTTTTTAAAGAAAAATTAAAGATTCTGAACACAAATAATGAGGCTATACCTGTACATTGTGTTGTATATCAACAGAGTGTTTGCGCCAAAAGCATTAAAATGAGCAATGTGATGAATGTTGTGACCAAAACAACTAATGAAATTAGTCGAAAAGGGCTCAGTCATCGTCAGTTTCAAAGCTTTCTAGAAGAGTGCAATAGCAAATATGGTACTTTATCATACTATTGTGAAGTTCGATGGCTAAGTCGTGGAAAGTTACTAGATCGATTCTTCGAACTGTGCAGTGAAATATTGCGTTTCATGGAGCAAAAGGAACACCTGTATAGGAATTAGATGACGAGAAATGGATTTGACACTTTGCGTTCATCGCAGATGTGACAGAACATATCAATATACTGAGTAAAGGGCTGCAAGGAAAACATCAACGCATCACAGATTTGTGTGATTCGTATCAGAGCATTCAAAATGAAACTATCCTTATGGGAAAGGCAGTTAACCTCAAAGAACTTGGTACATTTCCCAAAGCTCTCAACAGTTCAACATTTTTTTCAGGTCATGGACTTGCAAGAATATGTTCAAATATTAGAAGAGTTCAACCAAGAATTTCAGAAAAGGTTTCAAGACATGGTGCAATTAGAGCCAATTTTCCAAATATTTGCTGAGCCTTACTCTACAGATGTTAATAATGTTCGATCTGAATTTCAACTTGAACTTATCGAATTGCAATGCAATCGTCAAATTAAAAATAAATTCTAAAATAGAATTAGTTTGAGTGATTTCTATTCACATTTTCCAAGACTCGGCTATATAGAAATGACGCTTGTGTTCTGTGTATGTTCGGATCCACATATATATGCGAACAATCTTTTTCGCTAATGAAATTAAACCAAAAACCGCTTTAGAAGTCAATTGTCGGATCATAACTTAAAATGTCAACTTAGACTAGCTGCTGCACAAACATTGTTACCTAATTTGGAAAACCAGTATGTCAAAAGACAGAAAGAATATCTAGAAAACTAGGTTCCACTTCTGAGTAAAATGTTTTACTTATTGCTTTTCTTCGAGCTGTTATTTAATACTGCTGTATTGTAAGTAGATTGTCGAATATTTTCATTTTGTTTAAACTATCAATTAATTGTTCATTTTTTCAGTAAAATAAAAGTACATACCTAGTTGAATGATAATGAAAGAAATAATTGAAACAATTTATATAACAATTATATCTTTCATATTAAAATTAGATTATTATTGTAATAAAGTTGCACAGTAAATTGCGAAATCGGCATTCCGCCACTGCTCTGAATGCTACGGAGTGCACGGTAGCTATTCCGGCGTGCAACGGGTAAACTTGCACGACCTACTGTGCACACTGTGCATTGAGATGGTGACCACTGTGCTAGATGCTTAATTCTTAACGTATGTTGTACTTCTTTGATCTACACTAAGAGAATCGTATAAGGCTGGAAGAAGTTCAGTATTTTCCCATCCGTGGTAAAGTTGTTTTAAAGTCTAGTACGTAGAAATGTTAACGTTCACGTACACACAATCGCATTTTTTTTGGTATTTTAATTTACACTGCTAATTGATACAGGCAATTGCTGTCATATGATTTAGTTGTAACTAGTAATATTGAGTTCAGAATATCACGACATTGCTTAGCCATGTTTAACAGACATGTATTATGTAACCTCTCGGTTCAGTTCCTTACTCCCCGTTCACATATGCAACTGGATTAGTAGATATCAATTTACATAATACAAATAACTTATGAGTTCATAAGTTAAGAGACAAAGTTCTGTGTTCTAAACATAATGAGGAAAGCGCTAAGATATGTGAACTTGTAGAAACAATTATTGCATTTATTTGTACACATATATTATATATAAAGTAGATACTAAAATATGCATTATGAGAAAAGGTTTAAAAATATTTCTTCATATATATTATTTTTTTTTCAAAATATGTATTTTCATGTGAAATAACAATTTCAAAGTACGCTTCGTGAACCTACCTATATCGGTTATTACCTTACTAACCAGTAGGTTTCTCAACACTACTGTGGCATTCAATATCAATACATCTAGCGACAGTGACTAGTATTAAAGGTGCGCTTAATTTACATCTGACGTGTCACAAATAGGTTTCACAATAGAAGGCTCTTACTCGACAGATGTAATGTTGAGACATGTAACTCAGGGAAAACGCTTCTGTGATTCCTTGCTGCTAACTTCAAAATGATTATATTTTGGTGCTGCTATTCTGCTCTACATACCGAATACTATTTTACCACATCCAATGTACAGAAGAATGTACTTCTAACATTTTTATAGTAGGTACAGTAATTAGGCTATATTATACATTCATTTGACCTTTGATGTAATGAAATTTGTAGTGTTTAACGTCATGCAGCACTGCAAGCGGTGACACTGATGATACACGAGATCAAGATGGAGCACTGGTGGAATGAGAAGGCGGCGGAAACCGGAGATCCCGGAGAAAACCTGCCACAGCACTATGTTATCCACTACAAATCTCACTCTGCGGTCGCCTGGAATCGAGCCCGGGCTGCCGTGGTGAGAGAAGAGAGGTCTAACCACTCAGCCACGGCTCGGCCACATTACATATCTTACCGTCCATATACAAGGTGATTTTTCTACTCATGTTATCACTCACAAATTACCTTTGCTTGGGGATGATCTTAAATAAACTAAAGAACTTAGTTTGACTTGTGAAATCCGCATTCAAATATGTATTGCTGGAAGCAAACTGTTGTGTTTAGGAGAAAGAAAACAGAAACACAAAACAATCTCAAACTTTCAAGTATTTCTATTAGGTGATACTATTAAAAGCTACAGATGATAAAATTTATAAATTCAACTGTATGTGTGTAACACTTTCTCTGCTTAGTATAAGTAGAGCTATGAAAAATAATAGTACTGCACTTCCTTAGTTATGCAGTATAGTGATGTTTTTTCTAGGAATCCAAATGCATGGATAAGGAAAATACTTATATGAGTAATGTTAAATGCAAAGTTATTGTAGTATGACTATTAGCTAAGTTTCTTTCTTCTGGGGTTGTAGCCCTGGTCTAGAAGGTATCGAAGATACCGAGTTTCGCCAAATACTGCACTTGGCTCTTCAGGGTGAGATGATCCATTGTCTACGCTGGACAAAACTCTAATTCGGGTGCCCTCCGTCCGTCCGTCCATCCGTCCACCCGAGCTGCTGGTAGGCTGTGGTCATCCTGAGTATTCTTTCTGCGTACCAACCCTAAGCAAGACGTTTTACCACAAAATCCCTATCCTTTTAATTCCTACCAGCGGTTAAATGAATGCGGGAGCAACTGTAATGCGCTTGTATATTGAAAGTGGGCGAGGCTTATTTAGAGCCTAAAGTGCTGATTGGCTCATCGGTATCTTTGTGAAATGTTCTATATTCGATGCCTTCTAGACCACGGCCTACAAGCCCAGAAGATAGAAGCGTAGCTAATAGTAAAGATCCCTGTCGTGACAGCTCAGTTTATATACTGTTGTATTTTAAACAAAACAACTTAAATACAATATATATGTATAACTCTTTCGGGTATCTTCTAAATAAAAGGCTTCTGTATTATCATAATGCAGTAGCACCAACGATTAGAGTCATTACAGGTGGTAGTTGAATATATTTCAGAAAGGAAAGGAAATAGATTGCGGAGACATCATTGGTCTAATAATAATAACTCAGCTCTTATAGAGCATAATTCAAACTTCGAACTTTTTCTGAAAATAGTTCAATAAAATATTTAAAAACAAGTTGTAAGGGATTTCTTAATTTAGAATTGTAAACAGACACCATTAATTATCTATTCATTAGGATTTAAAGATGTCTCTTACTAATCCCTATAAATATATTAATGCTTATTAAAGTATTAATTATTTAATTTGTAAGATTAAACTAGGTTTCCAATTGTCACAACCAAGGTTCTTTCTGCTGACACACATGCCATTTTAAGTACCAGGGCGAGATATTCAAGGGTATTAAATATTGTCTTAACATCTTGAGAAAACCATAAGGCGATTTGGAGTACGTTTTAATACTTTAAAGGCGCTTTGCAATGGTGCAAATGTATTTTTATTCCCGGGAGTTCTAAAAAAAATTAAAAGCGAACTAGAGATTGAGGAGAATAGCCTATGTATTTATCGGCAATTTTGCTAAATAGATACAATGTAAGAACAACAATGCACATATTTAAAACAAATTAACGTGTTAGGTCAGTATGGATATGAAGTGTGTCAAACTGAGGAACAATAGCAAAACTTTCTATGAACAGACATAACAGAAGCCGAAATAAAAGGGGAAATTGTTGTCAAAAGTGAAATTGTACTAATAACACAAAAATTTCATTATCTGCCCTTTCTATATAATACTAATAAAAATGCTGCACTTATAAAATACATATTTTTTCTGTCCTTATACCTAAAAATTATTCAAATTAGACTTCATGGATTTAATCACAGGTTCAAATCGTAGATAATATAGTCAACTGTTTGTCAAAGGTGAGATTTTCTTCATCATGGGCTCAAGACTTCGTCACATTAATTGGCAACTAATTGAAACTTCAGACCAGCAGAAGAACTTATACATTTTTAAAAGAGGCAAATACTACCAACGGTTACTGGCAAAAATTGCACACGTTAATGAGTTCTGCGTATTTTCTCTACAACCATTTTTGTTACTATTTTATGATTTCTCAGTTATATAAATGAATATAAAATTCACAATTCGTGGTGGTTAGAATTCGTATCTGCCTTAGATGCAGATATATATTCCAGAGTTTGATATCCTGACCAATGTTAGTGGGGAAGTAATGATTTTATTTCACCTATTTGATTTATGGGTCATCTAATAAGATCCACCGGTTAAAAGAACTTAAACAAAAAGGATCGAGGAGGCAAAGAGCGGAAGAAAATTTGATAAAATGAAAATATCATTGAGATTGTGGCCATTGTCGAATAAGTAAAAATAATACTGGGTTTTATGAACTTGCTCCTATTCGTTGGGATACTTTGTGAAAACCTACACCCTGCATCCTTGAATAGTTCTGGACTTGAATGCTAAGCTTTTGGTTTATGTTGCTCCCTTCCTTGTTTCCCTGCTCTCTCTCTCTCTCTCTCTCTCTCTCTCTCTCTCTCTCTCTCTCTCTCTCTCTCTCTCTCTCTCTCTCTTTCTCTCTTTCTATTACGCTCGCACACAGACACACACACACACACACACACACACACACACACACACACACACACACACACACACACAACACCGCTAAAGGAGATCGTTAAGGCACAGACTCGTGAAAGAAAGATTTGAGCTTTAGAACTTTCCAGCCCTGTCCTTCTCAATGAGGTTTTCTCCAGGTTTTTCTCGGTCCTCATAATTGCCAATGTCGGAGAGGTAGGTAAAGCCAGACCTAGTACGCTTTTTTTCCCCTGAATTTTCCTTCCCAGTTTTTATTTCATGTACTTATATCATTACTCTGTAGTATAGTGTAGAGTAAAAACTGAAATGATATACCTTTAAAATAAAATAAACATACAGAAGCACACAAGTAGAGCAACACAGGTAGATTCTCTTTTTTTTTCCTTGCTGTAGAAGCGTGTGCATTTTCGCTGAAGTTGCGGTATAAAACATTGGTGGCGTACTATAATCCTGTAGCTAAGTGAGAAAGAAAGTGTGAGAAATCATTTAGAAAAGATAGTCACATTTGCATAACTTCATGCAAGATATTTAAAAAGTTGACAGTCATGGAAAGGAAGGGGTCTGAAAATTACATTATTAGGCTTTGGAAGGAAAACTTATTTAACACAAAATATAAATGAACTATGCGATAACTTGAAGCTTAACGTTTCTTAAAATATAAAAGCAGTGACACAATTTGAATGCTAAAATAGATTAATTATCAATGGGATAAATATTGTACCCCGGAAGTCGCAAACACGTGAACATGTTTATTTTAAATTTACTGTTCACGTAGAACTTAACGGAAAACGTTTTCTGGTAGTTCTACGCATCTGTATGTTTGGCTTTCCCCTTCAAACTTCTCTTTGTATACACAAACTGCGAGACTCTATAGGTTTTACTTCACATTTGAATGTAACCTTGTAACAATGAACCAAGCAAAGGAGGTGAAGCAAAATACTAAGTTATACAGGATATTTGGTAATTCCTATTACGTCTGTTAAGACCATTCTTATGGAATTAATAAGAACCCTTGACGGAACCTTCTTCTCCTTCTTCACATGGCCCTTCAGTCCAGAAACCATGTCTTACTATCCCGAGTTCGAATCTCGGACAGGGTGAGTTACCTGTATAAGGTTTTCCTGGGTTTTTTCCTTATCCTGAAAGAGGAATGTCGGGTAACTCTAAGCTCCATGGACCCCGGTCGCATTGAGCATCATTTCACCCATTTCATTCTGATATTACTAAATGTTGCAGGACGTAACTTACACACACACACACACACACACACACACACACACACACACACACACACACACACACACACACACACACACACACACACACACACACACACACACACACAAATCTTACCATGGTTTATTAAGTCTTCTAGGTGACTGTTTTCCATCCTATGGTGTTAGCGCTTGATATGTCATTCGAAGTACGTGCCCGTTCAATTCATATCTTCTCCTATTTACTCATTAATTTCTTGAATTTTCAAACGTCTCCTTATTTCTTCTTGTTTAACTCTGTCTTATTTTGATTTATAAAGGATTTGACTTGGGATACTCATCTCCCGTGTTTCAAAGATGTTTTTAATTTTATTGTATCAGATGTTGTCTCCGAGGCATAAGTCTGATTTGGCTGCACTAATATTTTGTTAGTTATAGCTTTTCCCTGAAAGGTAGAACTGGATTTGAAAAAGTTTTTGCTGTAGCCCAGATTTGAACAACGGATCGCCCGCCTCGGTAGCGTAGATGGTGGCGTGTCTGCCTCACGTTCAAGAGGTTCCGAGTTCGAATCTTGGTCAGGGTGAGTTACCTGGATAAGTCTTTTCCAGGGTTTTTTCCTTATACTTCAACAATAATGTCGGGTAAATCTAATCTCCATGGATCCTTGATCATTTGAGCTTCATTTCAACCAATTCATTCACCGTCCGATATGACAATGTTGAAGGACGTATATACTCTACGCGCAGTTACTAGAACCACTGAGCTACCATGACAACAAGCCCGTACGTTATTACACTCCCAGATCGATTCTCATTTTGCCAGCTGAGCAAACCGGAATCTCAAATCGATATTTCTTCTTCTTCAACTTTCCCTAATTGTACCACTATCGTGGTATTAGGGGATTCTTGTTCATCTATCCCCTTTAAGGTCGGGACTGAAGAACCAAAGCTATGGATCCCATAAAGAACCAGGATAGGTAATCAGCCCAATGCCTGGTGTGAAGGTGAAGGAAGTGGATGATATATTAGAGGGAAATGAATGATAAAACCGATATTTATTTTCCTTATATTCCCATTCCATATTTAAGTAGTTATTCTTCTGAATTATGCGATTCATGCAAACTGCTCTTCTGGTTTCTTTGGTGTTTCATGTAACTTCATTTCTATTGATTCCCAACTAGGTATCTCAATTGTCTAGATGATTACAAAACATGACTTGCTCACTCCATTTACTCGAGGTCAGTGGTTGGAAATCAATGACCAATGACGGGAAGTGATTTCTGTACAACAGATGCAATTTCAAACGTGATATTTTTGCCCCTGCCGGGCAAAACGAAGATAATAATTTAGCTAATTCAGAGTCAATAGTTTGTATTTTTGGTGTTTAGTTTAATATGAAATAGTAAATTTAACTTAACATTTTTCTGTATAACTTAATTTCCTTCTATTTACCTAATGGTGGTAAGTATGAAGCCTGGGACATAAGTACTCGTTCTTACTGCATAGTAAGTGCCCGCCTCGGTAGCGTAGATGGTAGGGTGTCTTCCACACGTTCAAGAGGTCCCGAGTTCGAATCTTGGTCAGGGTGAGTTACCTGGATAAGGTTTTTTTCCGGGGTTTTCCCTTATCCTGAAAGACGAATGTCGGGTGACTCTAAGCTCCATGGACCCCGGACGCATTGAGCATCATTTCACCAATTTCATTCATCGTCCGATATGACTAAAAGTTGGAGGACGTAAATTACAAAAAAAAAAAAAAAAAAAAAAAAAAAAAGCATAGTAAGTCGCCACAAAAATGTGTTTATTCTACTGATTTATCAAGAAAAGCTTAAGTCAGTTGGAGAATTTAATGTCATGCCGGTGTGTTAGCCATGGTAGCTCAGTAGTTAACAGCAACCGCATGGAGACGGGGAGATCCGTGGTTCAAATCTCGGCTATGGCATGGAATTTTGCAGTCTCTACCAATCCAAATACTTTAATTGTGTTTATCTGTAGTCCAGGTAATACCTGTTCGACGTAGGCATAGTCAAATTCCTTTTATAAGCAAGTTTTGGCCCACTAATCAAACGGGGTTTATATTGAAAAATTCAAATAAAATACAATTGTAAAGAGTAAGCTATTGAGCCGTGCCTTTACACTTGTCGATGATTAATCAGGTACATCAAGTACACACTGGTACATCAGTGAAATAGCACTTGAATACCATTGAGAACTGATGATGAATATTAAGTTAGTCATTTAACGATGTGCTCATTAAGCACCGGAAATTTTGAATACTTCGTTTGAAATTATTATATTTCGAAATGCTGTCTTCAGATGTCATTTAGTATTCAGTCATATATCCAGACATTTACAAGTATATAGCATGAGAAACCTATCATTTTATTTTATTCAATGCTGACAAATTGAGAGCATACTAGAAAATATTGAAAAAATAATATAATAATATGATATGAATGACCAAATTTCCGTTTCTGCTAAGTCCGCTTCAACTTATAGGTTTAACATCACATAATTTTAGAGCTATATAGAAAGAGAAACTTAGGTGTACACAGGATCTAGACCTGTGTAAATCACTGATCATACATATAAGCATTTTGGAGCAGTAATATTTTATTTCTATAAGTGTGATATTAGACTACAATTCGAACTTCCTGAAACATTAATTTTTGTTGCATAACGCTGTTGATTTTTAACCTGTATGTTGATATTACACAAAAGTATTCTAGGATAGGTTGGTTTCACTAGCCTCTAATTTCCCATAATTCTAAAAGATTTCATGTTCAACGTTCTGACTGGGTCCGTTGGTGACATTTGTGTCTGCAATAGGTTGCTTTTGGAAATGTAAGGTATACTAAAATTATCTGCCAAATCTTAGTATACACATTTGTAATTGGTTACGGAGTGCAGTATTATTACAATAGGTTTATGCTAACGGTTAACGGTAGAGTTTTTAAAAATAATTTCTATATATTGTATGGTTAAAAATAAAGTTAGTTAGTGATTGGAAGTTGTAAGGTAAACAGTTTTTTTCTACCAATTTTTATAGTAGGATTGCAAAATTTTATTACAGGATGGTGCAGATTTCTGTGTAACGAAATGTGAATATTGTAGGGTACATTTCAGAGAGTTGCATCGTAGCCTAATTTTGTTAGATTGTATAGCTTTAAACAGGAACTTCGGTCCTCGGATCAATTATTCATTTGATTGTGTATTATGTTTAATAATTATACATAAATTTGAGAACTGTAACTAGCTATATTTGTGAAAGTAAAATTGTAGACTTTGATGTAAAATATTGTAACGCACCTGGGCAGATATACGTGAGAAGCATTGCACTCCCGGACGACAGTCTAGAAAGAGCGGATGTTAGACAATAGAATGGAATGCTAGCTATTTTACTGTATCGTTGTACAGGTCAATATTCTCTTAGTTTTTCCTTGTGACGCCGTACTGTGTATATAGGAGGGTAGCAACCCCTATTCAGCCCTCATTGCTCATTGCCTCATGGCAGTTAAGTATGTTCTAAGCGTTGGTCTGGTGTATCAGATGGTCATTCTCTTAAGATGTGCCGCGTCCAGTAAAATGTATTGTAAAATGTCTGGATGAAGTGCAGTTATTTGAAAGTGTCCGGGTTCCACACAAGTGTAAGGACAAATTAAAGGAGATCAGAGATTATCGGATGTTTGTATTGTCTCAACCTTTACACCATGAGAACCCCCAAAAAAGAGTCCAGCCAGCAGACAGCAGCTAGAGCCAAGGGTAAAGCTAGCAGCCGACGATGACGTGGAGACCGAGGAAGGAGTCCCGACGTCGACCCAGGTACGTGCAGCCGTGAGGCGTAGAGAAAGTACTGCCGCAGGCTTCATGTCCGATTCGGCGATATAGTGTTGATTTGGTATTAGGTATTTAAGATTAGGTAGAGAATAGAGCCAGGATAAGGTCTTACAATGTGTAAGTTTATTATATTTTTAACATTGTAGAATCAAGTCTTGATCAAATTATACCAAAATACTGTCTAATAACGGCGGTAAATATTTAAGAGCCACTGATTGGGGGGGGGATTTTTTAATATACACACAATTTATATTAACTTCAGAAACTAGTTTTAAAACACTGCAAGCCTATTGGATGGGAAACGTAAGTCTAGGAAGTATTTAATTCAGAGATCTGCAGAATGGATATGTGCGATGAATATACATTTTAAGTGTTCAACTCAAAATGCCATGAAATATTTGGAATTCTCTCAGTATATACTAGTATTATGTCTCTTCCTGGTTTCCTCCATGTTTCTAATCAAGAAGTGATGTTTTGGCTATAACTGGCTGGACATTCCGATCTTCCCTTGAGGAAGGAACTGAATATGCATATGTGCACAACTTTTGGAGACACATGTAGTCAGGCATTTGTGGTAATCTAGTATTCATGTATACAGGAAAGTTAACTCCCCTTTCGCAGGGGAGCTGAAGTTTGAGACCGAGGTTCATATTCCCAACCAACAAGCGTAATTCAATCGAGCATGACATCGGCAAGGGTTTCTGTGTGGTCGACACAGGAAACTTTGCTGAGCCGTGGTTGTTTTGCCAAAATGGCTTTGATAGATTGGGTACCCGATATTGGATTCGGCTTCACTTGTTAGTTCACTGACCTAGAAGCTGTAAACGGCTTTGTCAAGTCTTCCCCTTGGACTTTCTTGAATGTTACCTCTCAGAGTTTTGATGAAATACTTTCACTCCATATTTCATTGGTTTACTTAAATACCATGCGTTTTTATATTCTTAATGATCATCATTTTTATTAAATATTATGGAAGTAATAATAAAAAGAAACGGTGTTCCTAATAAGGACATAACTGTTATTTGTAGAGCAGTGCAATTCCTCTTTCTTTCTCTGCAAACTCAGCAATGTCCTGTTTTTAGACGTCTTTAATTAATGTCTTTTGTATATTCAAAAAGACTAGATTACAAATTCTGTCTTTACTGATTTAATTATGAGAAGTAAATTTATTCATTTAAGTGTAGAAAAGCGTTCAATTGACGAATTTCTTCATCACCAGTTCTACAATTCTTCCAACATTATTCTCCCTGATGAAAAGCACTGTAACACTACGTTTTTTCACATTTTCGGTCACATTACAAATAACACTTAGTTCAGAGTGTAAAGCCACTATATTAAAAATAAGCATAAATCTATGTTTGAAATCAAAAGCTAATTGTGGGAGAATGCTCAGCAGTTTTTCAAAGTTTGTAAGTTTTATAAACTATAAGTTCTTAAAGATATGAAACTTGAAATTGTTTGTTTTGTATTTTGTAAGTTACCAGCATCATATAGACGAAGCTGTTTCCTTCTGGGGCCTACAATATATTTAGTGCACATTAACTCTTTTTTTTAAAGAATTCAAATTCGTTTATTTTGTCTAGTCTCGTTCCGTTTACGTATTAAATGTATTTCAATAGTTTTTTTGCTAATATATTATTGGTATTTGTATGCAGTATACTTTTTTCTATTACTTATCTACCTATCTATTGTTTCATTCATAATCCTTTTCGTTCAATGATATTAAAATTTTCATATTCAACGCTTCGTGAATCAATAGTACGTAGAGGAATAACTATTACATGGATACACTATTCATATCTATATTTATAATGCATAGCTATACCTTGAAGTCTTTATTCAGATAGTTCTTGGGAAAACTGGTGCCATTACAGGATAAAAAGGCTCGGTTCCAGAGTGCGACATCCCCTACACAAAACCTCTCCCTAAGTGGCCATTATAACTTGCTATTCAGTGTAGCTTTATTGATCAGTTCACACTAAGATTATCGGCTTTCCCTCTTAAGAGGAAGGGGATAAAAGAAGTGCAGAAAAACCAAGAAAGGAAGTGGGTTTTGTTAGAATAAGCTGCGTATGCTACCGCCAAGAAAAAGCTTTATGGCCCTGTCACACGCCTTAGTGTAGTATCTACCAAAATATTGATTTTTCAGAAGCGCCAAGAAGTTAAATCAGTTGTGAGCAACAATTATACTTTGTAATATCATTTGTTTGCTTCCTGAATTCTATTCAAGCACAGTGTGTCCTTATTTCCTAATACAGTTTCAGACAGCAGTGACTAAACGAAGGTAAGTCAAAAGATATTTATACCAGGAGAGTAAGAATTATGGAAGAATGCCTGTAACCCCGCTGCTGTAACTCTTTGAAGTGATGTTGTTTTTAGAAAATTTGTAAGATATCAGCATGCCTTCACACTGTAAGATTACAAATAAAGGTTGTGAATTAAATAAGACCAGAAGCTTTCCTGGCGACGAATGCGCTCAATTTCTTCTCGGGCAGCCAGCCAAGTGAAAAGATGATTAGATATCAACGTTTCGGGAGTGTGCATCTCTCCCATCATCAGGATATTTATAAAATGCTATACCAAAAATGAAATACTGGATATAACACAACTATAAACAAAGAAAAAACACTATCAAAATTTGCACTACTGAACAAAAGACTGTTTTCAGTAAATTAAATGCCAGATCAGGAGATGGCGTGAGTATAGAAAATTGCGTCGAAGAAACGTAACTACTTAACACACACACCACTGGCCATTGAAGATCTGAATGCCAGACCTTCGGTCTCAAGCCAGATCAGGGCTAGGCCCTCTACTGGCAGTGGAGTGTTTTGTAAGGAAGGATAATGTGCGGCAGAAAATAAGGTTGGAGTTATATATAAGCCATCTGATGTATTATTTTATGAGCCGAGAAGCAGTCTCGGGCGTTTGTAGCGCTCTCCAGGATCGATGTCGTACTCACCTAGACCGCGGATGAGGGAGTTGAAGTTGTGGGAGAGATTTTGATAGAAGAAACGTGAAGGGATATGGATGTAGTCTGTTATTGTGGGGATACATAGGTCACGTCGGATAACTAGGGGAGTACCAAGGGGAGTCTGTGGCAATGTGGAGGAACCGGGATTGTAGAATTTGAAGGCGGTGTAGCTACTCCCCATATTTCGCTGGCGTATGTGATGGCTGGCCGGAGTACTTGCTTATACAGGAGCAGTTTTGTAGTCAGAGGCATGACTGATAGTCGGTTATAGAGAGCGTATAGCATATCCATTCTTTTGCTAACTTTATTAGCCACATATGTAATGTGGTCTCTACACGTCAATTTGATGTCAAGTAGAATACCAAGATACTTAACGTAAGTTTTCCAATGGACATCCTCACAAAGAAACGTAACTACTTGATTATCAAGCAATCAAAATGATACATTTTTCTATACTCACGCCATCTCCTGACTTGGCATTTAATTTACTAAAAACAGTCTTTTGTTAAGTAATGCGAATTTTCTTAGTGTTTTGTCTTTGTTTATAGTTGTGTTATATCCAGTGTTTCATTTGTGGTTATAACATTTTATAAATATCCTGATGATGGGAGAGATGCACACTCCCGAAACGTTGATATCTAACCATCTCTTTACCTGGCTGCCTGCCCGAGAAGAAAGTGAAATGTTGTGAGTTATTTTAATGGCAACATTTAACTCCTCTAGTCCTCAAGTCTCAGAACGTACAAATACCCTTTCAAACAGAAATTTAAATTTACTAGGACTTAGTGCACGTGTACTGAGCAAAGGAAAGCACATAATTACTCAAAAATGAACAGCTTTTGAATTAATCAATAGAGTAGGCTACTTCAATATGTGGCTTTGGATTGAACAAATATAGATCGAAGCTTATCTAATAAGGACAGCAATGCCTACTTTATTGCAAAATATTCCAGATAGTAATTAGTCATGGTACAACTTATAGAAAGATAACGAATTGGAATACTAATGATCGGATATGGTGATAGTAGGAGGACTCAAGAAGAGGTTTAATAAAATGCATCCAGAACGAAGGATTACTCATTTTAAGGTAAGAAACATTTTGAAAAAATGTAATGAAACTGGAAGTGTTAAAAATAAGGCAGAGTCCGGAATACCAAAACAAGTTATAGATGGTGATAAAACTCTCGATGTTTTATTATGAGTGGAACAAAACCCACACTTACCTGCCTGCCATCCAATTATGGAAGGCAGTTGGTGAATTACTTAAATCTTGAATTTCCAGGAAGATGCATTGGAAGAAGAGGAAATATTGAATGGCCGCAAAGATCTCCTGACCTGAATCCCTTAGACCTATTCTTGTGGGGATATTTGAGGTGGAGGATTTACAAGTGTCGACCAAGAGATCTTTGAAAGTTAAAGCGAAGAATTGGTCAAGAAATATAGGCGATCAGGTGAAAAGTGTTGCTAATATGTGTTTCAAATGGGAAGGTGTTTGTCCTTGAGCGCTACGAGGTGAGCAGCCAATCGCAGTCCTGTGGTGTTGTCGTATTACATTCCCGCTAAGTGGTGTGTGAACGAGTGAACGAGCGCGAACGTCATCAATCTGTATGAAATATTATTCGTGTTAAGGCAAAAATTCAGATTTTGCCGAAACTGATCCATGTGGAAGGTAGAGAGCAATGTATCTAACATAACCATGAAAACCCCATATTTTTAGCTCAAATAGTTTTTCTAATACAGATAAATAAAGCTCTATTACCTGTGTTATAACAATAAATCGCGACGTAAGCACTGTATGAATATCATTATTGGTTGACATGTATGCGTGTACGTATATTTGTTATTACTCAGAACTGAAACGTAAATGTTTGACATGACGTGATAAAAGAATTACTCTGAATAATCCAATTCGAGCGAGAGGAAACAATAAATATCCTGCTTCCCTGGCAGAACTCGCCTGGTCACATACCTTTGTTTATGAATGGTTCGTAATCTCTATTTACTCTAGAGAGTTCAAAGTGGTTGGTCTGTATGTATGTACATATACTTTTAATTACTCAGAACTGAAATTTAAACTACTGACATGACGTGATAAAAGAATTACTGTGAATAAGTGAAGGTGTTAAATTCGAGAAAGAGCAAACACTTCATTTCCTATCAGCCTGTGCAATGATGTATGCTTATGTTTATGAATGAATGCGGGATAAGAAGTGTATTTATTCTGGAGAGTGCAGATCAATAGCATTCAGTTGTTCTTTACACAACAGTAGAGTAAGAGTTAAATAGTCCAATGGCTTCTTGCAGTGAATTTATTGGCGAGTCAAAAAGGCAGGTATTGCGAAGTCAGGCTGGTGTATACGTGTACACGTTCTTCAAAATATTTTCGGAAGCAGAAATTAAAAATGAGTTATTGCAAAGGGTACTTCAGTTTAAAAGCACGGAAAAGTGTATCAGCTTAATCAACTTGCAATTGAAACGGGACACGAGGTAATACACCTCCCACCTTACCTACCAGTGCCAATATAATCCAATTGAGTTGGGGGTTGCAAAATTAAAAGGGGGGTTGCAATCCGAAATAATACTTTTAAACTGACAGACGTTGAACGACTTGTTCACAAAGAGATTGACAAGGTAACACAATAGGACTGAGAAAACTGCGTGAGTCATGCAGAAAACCGTCAAGAAGACGATTTCAAGAAAGAAATAGCACGTGACGAGATTTTGGAACCTATAATCATAAATTTGCAAGACTCAGACGATGAAGGTAGTGACAATGATGAATTGTATCTTGACGGAAGTGACATTGACAGCGATATGGATGAGCCACTGGCAGTTCCATTGGATTAGAAAAATAGGTAATTCTTAAACTATAATTATAGTTATAGTGTTTAAAAATATACATAATTTGCGAAAATGCTTTTCCCAATTTTGATTTTGGCAACTGCATCATTGTAAAAGTTTGTAAAATATAATTTGCATACCCTTACGTCTGCGCCAAGCAGACTTGCATGTTGTATGGGTGTGCGAGAGAGAGGGAAATATAAAAGGAGTTGGGTAAAAAGCTGGCAACGCTGAGTGTCATACGGCACCTAATTAGCTGGACTCTATAACTCTACCCATTTGAAACACATAATAGAAGCGTTAACTAACTTCAAAGACAGACTTTGGCATTTTGAGCTACGTTTTGAAGTGAATTCATCATGACATAACACAGTGCCACTAACTTTGTTATGAATGTCTTTTCTTGGTTTAAATGTCATGTACTGTAATACATCCTGATAAATAATAGGAAAACATGCTGATATCTTACAGCTTTTCTAAAATACATCACTCTCCAAAATTAATACAACAAGGTTGCAAGCCTTGTTCCATACTGTTTACTCACCCCGTATAAAATAAACTATGAATAACATATACATGGATATTTTTGTAAAATTATTCCGAAATTCAAATAAGTGAACGTCACAAATTAAAATTCACCGAACTTTGTAATCTGAATTTGCGAAGCTTAATCAACACGAATATCGTCGCATCTACAATGAAGAACCACTACAAAACTGTGCGGTTAGATATTGTGACTTTGTGGGTTCCTAGAATTAAAAGTCCGAGTTGCAGAAGTTCTAAATGTTCTTTATTTGTGTAGAAATACACTTCGTGGCAGCACAATTACATCACAATCTACAACAGCGTTCTGATTACACCTGTTTACATCAGCTCTCGTTACAACACTTCACACATGTTTACTCCTCTCTTGTTCCCCCCTCTGTTTACAACACTCTTGTTACACAGCATTTGTTCACGACTGGCTCTTGGCGAGTCGTCGCCTTCTTAAATACCTCATTGATAAATTCGAGACTGTTCCAGAAAAATAAAGAAATTGAATATTCCATCACCTTCCAGAAGCGTAACTTAATCTATGCCGGCAAGTCCTTTATTTCAGCTTTCTTTGTTTGCCGGCTTTTTGTGTACACTAGCCGCGCTATCGTAGATAACGACTTCGCGACAATGTATTACAGAAATTGCATCATAAAAGAAAGAATAAGAGTTTGACATTTTCCCACTTTCTATATACTTAAATATTTGCATTCATATTATTTTTAGACGACAGTGAATAAAAGAAATAAAAAGTTACGAGCTGTTTAAACCACTGGTTTTAGTAGGCAAGATCACTTGCATTGACATTGGTGGTGAACTTGTTACGTTGGTGCAGCAGTTTATGAATTGATCCACATGCAGTGAGTATCAAGCACTTATTAAAATAGCAAAACATAGCATAACAAAATTTCTGTTTACGTGTTTAATTTAAAACTATGATTTGTTTAAAAGGAAATTACAAGTGTCAATAGTTAGCGAATAGTCATTAGAAAAGTTCAGACAATTTATTCTATTGGGATCACAAAGCATTAACACTTAGCACGGTAGCTAGGGCAAGACCGGTCATTGCCCATCTGCCCCGGAGGAATGCTTCTATGCTGAGACAAGTGACCGAACAGTTACAAGGATATTAAATTCAGAAGCTAAGCTTATTCTTCCACCTCTGGCTCACTGCCAAAAAATGCAGCCAAAATGCAGTCAAGGCAAAACCAAACCACTAAGAACACCTAAACAATACTACATACGCCACAATACCTACCGTTTGAATTAAATAAAGAAATAAACAGGAAGTATAAAAGTAAGTAATCATCAACTACCAATGCTTATCTAATAAATGTATATTACAGGATTAAATATACATGGATAATTGCAGCAAAGTACAGACAACAGGCCCCAGAAATGAGTTTTGAAAATTCGAATGTCCACCTCGACAGCATAAACAAGAAATGGGTAATAAACCACTGTGGTCGAAGAAATAACATTTTCCAGTTTTATCAAGGAATTTAGCAAACATTCAGGCTCTTCCACCAGAGATCCCGTAAGGGAGGGGATCCGTCCCCTTCAGCTGCTGTGGTGCGAGCGCTGCGGACCCTAAGCACTCGTGGTACCTCTGACGTTACTAGAGCAACCTCGGGCCGAACTGCCGAGCCCCTCCCGTAGGGGAGCTGTTCTGATTGGGTTGGACTCGAGGGGCAGTGTGTTCCCGACACACACGGGGAATTGGGTTCCTCCGGCCCGGAGGGGGTAGAGGGTTGCCTCATAAGTCCCGGGTACTAGCCTGTACAGCTAGTAGAAGGTGTGCTAGATCACCAGGCGGCCCCACCGAGGTTTTCGGTAGTCTTCCGGCGCGTTTGACGCGCGCAAGTGGCGTATTCACTTCCATCCCGTCTTGACGTTGTACTCAGCAGGGGGGGGGCTTTTTAGATTCCAGGTATTGCCCTATGGAAAGAGCCCCGGATTATCCATCGCTCCCGGGTAGAAGGAGGCCCGGGTCCTTGGTCCTACGGGTTCAGGACTAATGGCAGTAGAACCTCTGCGTTTAACTGTTCCTCGAGAGAGAAGTATAGCCATTAGCTTCAGTTGCGACGTACGTGACCAACGTTGCAACGTTTATTGGTGCATTTCTTCAATGCAGTGCAAATATATTTTAATTTTATTTTATTACGTTAAAACCCTGCCTTGATTTTACCACACAGTATATTAAAAGTTAATTCACCGAGGGCCCCCCTAATGCACTGTGACCTTCATATTTTTATTGTGATTATTACTCCCCAAGGGAAGAAGTGAAGGAATCATAGGAGACTGCAGGTCGCAAGTGGACAATCCACAGTTACTTGCGAAATTTCTTTAGACTTCCAGGGTCGAACACATGTCCTACTACTTGAGCTGCCTAGTGAGAGTGGTTAAAGTTGATAAGCAACAATCTAATGTCTACGCTCTGGTGTTTCCTTTGAGGAAGCTTCCGCGCCATCTGTCAGCACCGCCATTCGTCACGATAAGCACAACTGAAGAGTAAGAGAAATGATGGAACGGAATTCGTAGTGAAATCTCTCCTGCACTAGCCTTCGGATCACACGAACTACGAAAAGTGTAAGGTTAGAGTGACCATGACGGAATCGAACTCAGTAGCTCCCGAATCGAGGCCCACACGTTACCTGCAGCCATTTCTCTCGTACTCTACACCTTTAACAGGATAAATGCGTGAAATTAAAGAAATGAAAAAGAATTAAAGAAAGAGAAAGAGAGACAGAGAGAGAAAGAAGGAATTGCATACGAGGGCTGTATTAAGTATGATCACATTTTTTTGACAACTTATCTTTACTCATCCTCATAATTTTGATGGTCCTTCTCAAAATAGGCTCCCCTGAATGCGATGCATTTGCCCCAGCGTTTCTTCCAGTCTTCAAAGACATGCTGCAAGTCATTTTTTTCAGAGATCCTTCAAAATCGCCTCCGCAGCCTTCACCACTGCTTCTGATGATGGATAGTGCCTCCCACGAAGGCGTTTCTTCAAGTTAGGGAATAGAAAACAGTCACATGGGCTAAATCCAGATTATAGGGAGGGTGAGGGATGCACTTTACTTTGATTTTTGCAAGATATTCAGCAAGAACATTGGCGGTATGCGGCCGCGCTTTATCGTGGTGCAGCATCCAGCCTGTTTCACGGAAATGTGGCACCCAATGAAATGTTCAGTATTTCAGAAAGTGATCTTAAGGTAATTCGTCGATCCTCTCTCACAATTGCAGAAGCAGTATAGAGGGTTTCTTCCGTAAGAGCAGTAACTGGAACACCGGGTCCACCTTCCTTTGAAATTAATTGTCACCCGCTTTTAACATTTTAAACCACCTTCAAGCCGTGCTGAAGGGAAGAACAGACTCTCCATAGGCCTCCTGTAACCTCAACTGAAGATTTGCTGAGACGACAGCAGAATTTCAAAGCCGCATGTTGTTCCTCGCGTGTTACCTCCATTGGAGCGGTAGGCGATACTGAACATGTCTGAACTTGCCTGGTTCTCACAGGCGGGAACAAGGAGTACCAACAATGTAACTACTATAGCGTGTTTCTTGCACATTAAGCTAACAGAATATAATAAGATTGAACTTTAGTGCGAAAAATTATAACCGTAAAAGATTTTGGTCTTTCTTTATTGAACAGCCCTCGTAGATAGAGTCAGACTGAAAAATTAAATGCCATGGCCCGGATTTGAACCACGGATCTCCAGGTCTCCGTGCGGTCGCTCTTAATCATTGAGCTACCATGGCCAACGTGCCGTCAGGTCATTAAATTCAACTGACTCATATAATTTCCGATAAACCACTAGAGGCTCTCATATACGATGAGATACGCATCTTGGTATCTTTATAGTTACCACTATTTGATTAATTGATGGCAATATAATCGTTCTTTCGCACTAGCCATGTTTAGGCTAAGATTTGGATAGATAGAGTTAGACTGAAAAATTCCGGACAGAGACCGGGAGATTTGTGGTTCAAATCCCGGACATGGCATTGAACTTTTCAGTTTAACTATCCATCCAAATCTTTGTCTACACACGGCTAGTGTAGAAGAACGATTAAATTTCCAAGAAGGAACGAAGGAAGGAAGGAATGAAGGAAGGAAGGAAGGAAGGAAGGAAGGAAGCAAGCAAGCAAGCAAGGAAGTAAGAAAGGGAAGAGAGAGGTAGGAAGGAAGGAAGGAAGGAAGCAAGCAAGCAAGGAAGTAAGAAAGGGAAGAGAGAGGTAGGAAGGAAGGAAGCAAGCAAGCAAGGAAGTAAGAAAGGGAAGAAGGGAGGTAGGAAGGAAGGAAGTAAGAAAGGGAAGAAGGGAGGTAAGAAGGAAGGAAGGAAGGAAGGAAGGAAGGAAGGAAGGAAGGAAGGAAGGAAGGAAGGAAGGAAGGAAGGAAGGAAGGAAGGAAGGAAGGAAGGAAGGTAGGAAGCAAGCAAGCAAGGAAGTAAGAAAGGGAAGAAGGGAGGTAGGAAGGAAGCCCCTTCTGAACTCGGTGTTAACCGAAAATGGAATGCTACGATATTAACCACGCTCCATCCGAGATTCGAGCTCCATCTCTCTGTTATAATAATTGAGCGGGGCTTGCGTAAAAATGCTTCTGTTATTAAAGGTAAAAATTCGTTACACGAAAGTAGAACCCTATCTGATGAAACTAAAGCTGATTTTTCTAAGATTTACAATTGATTTGCCTTTCTATGCTTAGTACAGGGAGACGATATAAGCAACAGTGCCGCTTTAATATATTTTAAGTGAAATATGCAGCAAGTACCCATGGCGGAACATTTACTTCACATTTATACAGTTCACTGGAAATAACGCACAGTTAATGTCATTATACGGCGTTCATAATGCGCTAGGAAATTGCATAATACCAATAAAATTTCTCTAGCTATATTTGGGCATACGAGAGAAATGAGTTTCCATTAAGACCCTGATTGGCATGAACTAAATGACGTCCATAGGTGATCAATACAGGTGCTTCATATCCATCAAAGGATGCCGAAACTGCATTATTCATGTGGTAAATGTGTTTCATGGAAGAAGTTAATCTGGCAAAAATATCTGCAGCGCTCTTTCGCATATAAAAGCATTAGAGAAGATTACAGTTTTTAATAGATGGAACACATTATTCTTTTGGAAATGTGCTGTTTGATGTAGTTATTGTTGAAAGGACATACTCCACTGCATGTAATATGGCAGACAGAAGTATCATTTTGGGAGAGAAAAAAAGAGGAGAAACGAAGTGTTCATGAACTGTCAGTACTTTTTGTGATATTTTTGCATTATTCTCATAATACTTCTGTTCGAATCCAAAGAATTTTCAGCTTATTACAAAATTTAGATGCACTCCAAAATGTTCTTTCTCTCTGAAGCTTACTTTATAGATGAGATTCCTAAATTCTACACTTTTAATATTTTTAAATTTTGAAGCGTAAGTAGGCCACCTAGTCGACAACATGTACAGAAGCCCACCTCGGTAGCGTGGTGGTAGCGTGTCTGCCTCATGTTAAAGAGGTCCCGACTTCGAATCTCGGTCAGGGTGAGTTATGTTTATACGGGGTTTTACCTTATCCTGAAAGATGAATGCTCTACTCAGTGTTTATATTGCTTTAATCTTAAGTAAATCAATAGTTGTTTATTTTTGAACATCATTGTACACATAGGATGCTTAAAAAAGCTACACATATTTTATAATGGCAAATATTTCTTTATTTTAAGAGAAAACAGAATGATACTGACTCAAATTTATATAGTGCATCTTTTCAAGGTGATTTCATGATCGGCTCACCTTTTTTAAATTCCAAAATTTCAAGTTTTTATAGCTTTTTGGTTTTAAGAACAAGAACAAGCAACTTTTGTGTGTAACATTTCTTTTACTAAACCATTCATTTTATAGTGTTACATATATTTAATATGTTCGAAATGAAACCTAATAGTTCTTTTCTTTAAATTTAAATTAAATTACTAAAATGTAAGTTAATCTTTGTGTATTAGCCTTAGTACTTTTCCATTCTTTTCTCCCTCAAGTATAATAGCGTTCCATAAATTATCTACTTGAGCAGGTGTTTCTTTTAAGATAATCAGTGAGAAGCTTTAAAAAGGGTAGAAATGTACCTGCAATAACATTAATGCTAATTCACTGCATTAACTATTGTTTTAACACATAAATGTTAATTTTATAGTTGCACATCTGTTGTACTATGTGATATTTAAATAGTACCACATAAATTCTGTACCTTCATGAAATCTACATTTTGATATATAAAGATTTTGTCGTCTCTTATGGCTTACCAATTATAAAAAATGCTGATAATTAACAGTAGTTCATAGCCATCATCAGAAAATTCAATATATTCAATATATTTTCAATTGAAATATACTAATCACATGGTATTGACCCATTTTTGAGAAAATCTTATTTTTCAAAATATATTTTATGTGAAGAGTAGCTTGTGATGGGATTTTTCATGATAATCTTCGTGCCACATGTAGAATATGCTAAAATTAAGTACTAAGTTTGATACTCATCTTCTCGGTTTTGAGTTTAGCCGCAAACTCACACAGACACGCATGCCCTATTTTTTTTTTTTTTTTTTTTTTTTTTTTTAGAAAAAGGGTGTTTCTTGATTCATGGGCCTCGAAGCATGTATCTATGCTGAAATTTCGGTGGCGAATTTTTAGTCTAATACGATCTTGCTTTACTTCCTTTATTACTAGGTTTGAACAGTCTGTATAAGTTCGATTACTTTTATTTCCAAATACTTGTTCTCTTTATGAGCAATATCAAATTTAAAAAAATGTGTAGTGTTTAACGCCCGCTTTTACTAGGTGCCTGTTGATACAGGCAATGAAGATGGAGCATCGGTGGAAAGAGATGGCGGGAGAAACCGTAAATCCCGGAGAAAAGCTGCTCCAGCGCCGTGTTGTCTGCCATGCAGTCGCCTGGGATTGAACCTGGGCCTCCTTGGTGACAGTCAAGCGGTCTAACCGCTCGGCCACGGCGTGGCCTCTAACACATTCCAAATTAATTTTATAGCGATTTGGTATTTCTTTACTTTTTGTTAATCAAAGCCTTACATATGTATTCATCGTTGCTTTAACATACGAATTAAGTTATTCCTTGTAGCCAGGAATTGATAGGATTCTTAAGTCTTAGAAAATAGTAGTGCTTTGTCACTTGTGCGTTTAACATCTCTGCTACGATGCTACGAAGTTAGAACGCTACATTAAATAATGGAAGCCCAAGAATTTCCGCTAAGGTTATGTTAAATTGTGAACCGTGCCTTGTGGTCGTGTGTCAGGGGGAGGAAGTCGTTCAAGTGGATCGATGCGGAGTGTTTTAGTGCCCATCACCACCATAGAAGTTGTTTGAATAGTTTGCAGGGGCTTGTCTATTCACCCTTCATATCTGCAGATCGTTATGCACACCCGTGACACGACACACGAGGTTCTAGTCGAAACACAGGAGTTGAGAAAGACCTGAGGGTTTTCTGCAAACACCAAACCTGCAATCATTATTACTTCTGTTATTGCAACAAACACTTTAAACTAAAGTGATTGTAATTTATCAGTTTCTGATATTTATCGAAAAACTTTGCCGTATGACAGCCAGAATGCGATGAAGTTTACTTTGTGCTTTGATGCTTCAATTTAAAGGGAAATTACTTTAAACAGCTAATAGGTTACTCAAATGCTAGCATGTTAGAATGTTAGAATGCTACATGTAAACTTTAAACCTTAAAATGTGTTTCTGACTCCTCCGTTGCCTGTTATTCTTCATTATTTTTCATCTTCTGCTTCTTCATGAATTCTTTAAGGATTGGTAAATAATTCTCTTTCCGGCTTCATGTTTCATCTACTCTTTCCTAAAATTTTAATACCACGTGAATTTACACGTGTAAAATGTATACATTCAACGTAATCGTTATGCATAATTAAAATATAATTTTCCCATCTAACCCCATAGTTTATAAATGTTGTTCAAGATGGGTGGTGTACCTTACAAGGGGACTGTCATTGTGCCTACACCACTACACACCTGAACATTTGATGGGGTATGTGTATAAACCATGTGCACCAAAATTATGCTGCTGAATGGAACCATAAAGCCCGAAACTGCAGCCTGGAAATTGTCGCATGTGACCATTTGCAAGTAGCTGCTGGACATCCCTCAACAGCTCTGTTTATGATGTGCGGGAAGGCGAATGAGAATCACTTCTATATATGGAGCCATTGTTGGTCATGCATAAACTGCTCCACATGTAGAACTGCTCTTCACTCTGCTTTCAGGTGTACTATTAGACTAATTCATTTAGTGTGCATCTTTACTCAGCTGCCACATCAAGATAATTCGATTGTAACTATGCTGTGAGTAGGCCGCTATCCATGAGGGGTAAACAGTCCCTACCGTAAAATGCTGTATTCTAGAATTATTTCCAGCTATACTTCGCGCCCGATTTTTGGCAAACAGACCCCACATAAAGCAGAAATAATGCCATCAAACTCTCAAGAAAACATAGGTGTGAGCATATTGATTCTTGTTTGTGATACCATTCGCGGCTCTCACACTGAGGATCTGTCGTTTGACTTTGGTTCTGAACCAGCCTTTGCCTTTGACTGATTCATTTGAAGTACCTCGACGAGTAGAGTCTATCTTAAAGCTGTAGATCTTCTTGTTCCATCATCATATTCATTTGAGTTAACAGACACGCACACTGGATTATCCGGCTAGGTGGTGGTTCCAGCCATTCGTTTGAAAAGAGGTTCCTCGAAGGCCATTGATCATATTGAGCATGTTGAAAAAATATCATTTAATTCCGCGAAAGTACAACCAAAACTTGTATATTCTCTTTTTTATTTCTTCTAATTTAGACGTGCAACCATTCACCATTTCCTCTATTAACTTTACAGACGCCTCAAGTATGTAGAGCGTGTTTACATACCTCCTAGTGACACACACATTATTTAGTATAAATAATGTTTGCATTATTTGTACTAAATGGTGCTTTGAGTGTTCCCAATGCTTAATAATATCTATCTGCCTGTAAACATTTCTAACACAGAGCCGTCGGTAAGATTAAAACTGCGATACAAGTAAACCAATGACAATTTCTTGTATATAACTACAATCAGGGAACGGAAGGAACGACAGAGGAGCGCAGATACTCCAAACAATTGCAATATAGATGAGTTCTTAGACAATGAGCTGCTCACATAAGGGTACTTTACAGGGAACCGGGAAGAATCCGACCCCTCTAGGTGACTCAGAGTAGACAGCCAACTCACAGGGTCGAAAAGTTCAATGAGTTAACATCTGCGCCATCTATCCACACCACAACCTTTACCCGTTCGATATATTTTATCGCAAGTTATGTAGACATTGCATTATTCTGATTACATAGTTGAAATATATTTTTAATGTTCATTTAGAATCATTGTTCTAATGGGTTCACTGCGCTTTAAAACAAGCAAACGACTAAATGTTGCAGTTTTGTTACCCGGCATTTCAGCCTTGAATTATATTACGTTAATGATGTAATTCAATTATTTAAATTCCCACGTCCTAAGTTGCATGAAGGGAATATTTCTCCACAATTAGTATATTTATATTAGTATGACGTATTATTTAGATATGGGAAGGTAGAGTCAGACTGAAAAATTCAATGCCATAGCCGGGATTTGAACCACGGATCTTCTGGTCTCTGTCCAGGTGCTCTAAACCATTGAACTCTTATGGCCAACATGTCAACGGGACATTAAATTCTCCAACTGACTCTTCTTTTTTTCTGGTAAACCACTAGGAGTTCTCATAAACGCATGAGACAGCTACCTTAATGGCGACTTACTATGCTGTAAGGAATTTAAGCCCCGGGCTTTATAGGCTGAAGCGGCTGGACGGAGACCAGAAGATCCGTGGTTAAAATCTCGGCTGTGGCATTGAATTTTTCAGTCAGTATCTACCTTGCCATACTTTAGCCTACACACGCCTAGTGTGAAATAATAATTAATTTCTATTATTTAGAACTGTTATACATTTAGTTGCATCTATAAACTATGTTGAAAATGGTTAAATTATCTAGACTCTAAGAGTTTCAGTTTTCGTACCGCTATCATTACGAAACAGGCACATTTTGATTTTGTAAACACCTTCTGTGCATATCGTAAACCTGAAAAACATTTGATGCTCTGAATTTTACGACTAAGTCGCTAGTATGGAAAGCTCCTCGCTGATAAAAGATATTCTGGAAGATGGGATAAGCGTGTACACGTGCAGCGGGATTCTCATTTTGAACTTGTGGTGGAATAGAAAGGCAACTTCACAAACTCGGAAAGCCCTCGTAAAACAGGAACGGGTTGGGCGTGCTTGCCCATTGATTGCACTGCGTACTTGAAAACAATGTCCTGTTAAACTCCAGTTTCTAAATTCATCTACCTCCCCTGCCTTAGGTCGTAAATCTACGGAAGAAAGTAAGGAAGTTTATGAACATTCTTTGCACCAGGTTCCTCCAAAAGATACTTCTTTGTATTTGAAGGGAGAAATTACACCCTGATCAGTCCCTCAAACAAGTTCGCTTTCAGAACATCCCTCCACCCTTTTCACCCTTTAAATCAGGGATGGACGTCGGGAAACGACGAAGGCGACGTAGGGCTTTACGACGGAAAACTTGCCTCAACAGATGGTGCAGTCTTCCCCTACCTCCTGGACGATTACCAAATGAAGGGAGGCTTAAGCATAAGGACTGGAGGGTTGGAGATAGACCGTTTGATCTCATAAGGGTTGTAAATCTACAAGTACTCTAACTCAACTCTTACTGCCAGAAACCTATGAAAGGCTACACAGAGTTGGACTTAAAATATTTTTGGGTATGTTAAAGATATATGGAATTCACTTTTGCTGAAAACTTGTTCTTTTATTTTCAGAGAGACCATTGGATGCAGCTAAGTATTTAAAAGATCTGCAATAACATTAAATATTGCTTCACTGTTTTCTTAATGTCTTTCTGCATAATGCAGAATAAAGGGATAGAAAATGAGGGAAAGATTAGTCTGCTAAAGTAGACTCCACAATATGAACTTCAAGACGAAGAGTAGCGAAGCAACCAAAGACAAATTCATTGGAATTGAGTTATGATTCGCAGTGTTTCATTCTGCGTTGAGCTCTAAAGACCAATTAATTTTGCTCAGAGGCTCCTTTATCAGCCCTGAGTTTCTTTTACATGCCGTAAATCACTGGAACAGCGGCTTAATTTCCTTCCGAAGGTAGGTATGCTAAGGACTTTTACGCCCAAAAGAATGCATCAACCTCCGCTGAGATCGAACCCGAGACCTGAACAACCAGAGGCTATAATGTTACACTAAGCCACGGAGGAGTTGGGTTAAACTTCATGGTAGCCTTGTTTTAAGAATTCCTGTCACATGTTGTAAGCAATTTAGCACAAAACAATTTGTAAAGCTTCCCATATAAATGAAATAATCGTTTACAATTAAGATGAATTTACCTTCAAAATATTCTCCTTACACTGTATTAAATTAAAACGTTAAGTCCTTTCCATGCTGAAACCTACGCAGTGATAACTCTTAAGTTTCCTCTCTCTCTCTCTCTCTCTCTCTCTCTCTCTCTCTCTCTCTCTCTCTCTCTCTCTCTCTCTCTCTCTCTCTCTCTCTCTCTCTCTCTCTCTCTCTCTCTCTCTCTCTCTCTCTCTCTCTCTCTCTCTCTCTCTCTCTCTCATTGTGCCTCCCTTCTTGTCCCACCCTCTCTCCCGACTATCTACGCTTTGCTCCTTTCAATCCGTGCCCTTGTCTTTCTCTTTTTCTCTGGTGTGAGAAGCAAGAACCTCTTGCCTTTTATGCTTGGAACGAAGACAACAATTTTCTTATCGGAACTACATTGTCAATCAATTATCATGTTAATCAGAAAACTACAATATTTATAAAAAAATTGTGAAATCCAAATAAAAACGAAAAGTCCTCATGGCTTCTTAGACATTTTTGTACTGAAATTGGTATTTTTTTAATATTACGAGGCCTGTTAAATAAAGAATGGTCATAATTTTTTTACGTTCATAATTTTTCGCACTGAAATTCAATCTTATTATATTCTGTTAGCTTAATGTAAAACAAACACGCCGTAGTAGTTTCATTGTTGGTACTCCTGATTCCCGCCAATGAGAACCAGTCAAGTTCAGACATGTTCAGTGTCGCCTACCGCTGCAGTGGCGGTAACATGCAGTTAAAGTTTATGTTAGAGGAAAATCCGGAGTTTCTATCAAACTTAATGACTGCTGATGAAACTTGGCTACATCATTTTGATCCTCAGAGCAAACAGCAAAGCTCAGTGTGGAAATCTCCTTCATCACCAACCCCCAAAAAAGCAAAAGTGCTTGCTTCTGCTGGGAAAGTTATGCTCATCTCATTCTTCGATATTCATGGATGGTTTATCAGCATGTTGTATGCCTGCCTCGGTAGCGTGGTAGTAGCGTGTCTGCCTCACGTTCAAGAGGTCCCGAGTTCGAATCTCGGTCAGGGTGAGTTACCTGGATAAGGTTTTTTCCGTGGTTTTCCCTTGTCCTGTAAGACGAATGTCTTTCCTGGGCTCATTTGAGCATCATTTCACCCATCCCATTCATCGTCCGATATGACATAACGTTGGAGGACGTAAAATTACAAAAAAAAAAAAAACAAAAAAAAAAAAAGCATGTTGTACCTGCACACACACCAGTAACTGGACAATACTACAAAGATGTCCTGAAAACATTGAAAGTCCATATCAGGCGCAAAAGACCACATTTCCGTGAAGCAGGCTGGATGTTACACCACGATAATGCGCGGCCGCATGTTGCCAATGTTGTTGCTGAATATCTTGCAAAAATCAACGTGAAGTACATTCCGCACTCTCCCTATAGTCCGGATTTAGCCCCATGTGACTTTTTTCTATTCCCTAACTTGAAGAAACGCCTTCGTGGGAGGCATTATCCATCATCAGAAGCAGTGGTGAAGGCTGCGGAGACGATTTTGAAGGATCTCTCAAAAATGGTTTCCAGCATGTCTTTGAAGACTGGCAGAAACGCTGGGACAAGTGCATCGCATTCAGGGGAGACTATTTTGAGAAGAACCATCGAAATTATAAGGATGAGTAAAGGTACTAAAAGAAATTATGATCATTCTTTATTGAACAGCCCTCGTATTTTATTTGTATGAAAAGCTTTAATCGGGATCATTTGTTTTATAAGGTCTAATAAAGAGTGACAATACACAGAAAACAACACTTGGCTTAACAACCCTCGTGGGCCAAAGCTTGCCAACCGACTGCCGGCCTCACGTCCGCATACGCAGGGTATAGGTGAGCGATCATCTAACCGATACGGGATGGAGATGTGGTCAGTTTCTCGGCACGCCCAGCCGGAATGTTGACTTACGCAACTAGGACAGCTACCTATAGTAGCTCCTCTCTTTCCTAAGGATGCAGAGTGGGCACCGATCCTATAACCAGGACTTCATATCTGCAACCCCCAGTGCTGGAATCGGTCCCTGGTGCATTCCGTGGCAGGGAACCAAAGCATGACGCCTTTGTCCATATGCCACGGTGCAAGAATATACAGCTCGACCGGCCGTTCTCCAGCTCTGACATTTCTTGAGAGGGGGAAGGGGGTGTTGCCAGTTCTTTAGCGGGAATTTCAAGCAGAGGAACAATGCGTATTTTAAATATTTCACGCATTTGTATATTATTATAATAGCGGTAATAATAGGATTTACAAACAGTAACAATCGGAATTCACGCACACACAAAATAGCAAACAAACTTCACCAGCGCAAGCACCAAAAGCAAGTGTAGCCACGTGTTCCACACAAAATTAAAATGGCATCTCGATGTTGGATTCGGAAGTCACGCTTCTCAGCGTCAATGCTCACTGGCGCTAGCAGACAGTTTTAACTTCCTGGCCACGACACTGGATGTACGGTCTCCCAGTACTACCAACAGAAGCAGTTAGCGCGCGTAAAAGGTGTGAAAGAAATATTCGAATAGAGTGGCGCTGAAATTAAGATTTTGCAAGATGTGAAATTGCAAGTTGGATTTCAATGTTTTAAAGCTAATATGTAGTCCTATGTTTTCATTCTAAAGATCATTTTGTGAATATGTTTTCAACTTGCTCATTACCGTATGTTGGTACTATTAACCTTCCCCCTCCGCCTCCTGCAACTGCAAAACGTCAGAGCCGGATATCCAGCGGCCGTACTGTAAGCGACAATATGCAGTTACAATTTTACACTTTATAACTTCTGCTTGGGGAGGCGGCGGGTGTACAGAAGTTTACACTCCAATCAGGAGTATTGTGCCGTTCTTGACTGGAAATGTACGTTTAACAAACATGAGGAATACGTTACCGCTGTATTTACTTTTACTTTTCTATGGCAAGTAGCGTAATAGAACATCTTAATTTATTGAAAGTTTACACTTACTTTCAACAAAACTGTTAGACAGTTACCAGATTCTGCCAGATTCAAATTTCAAATTTAGAGAAATTTGCAGAGAGCAGTTTTCAAACAGTGGTTAGGTACAAAAGAACCGACGTTACATAGCCCTGGCACTCCATTCGATGAAGTGGGAGGGAGGCAAGTGTTGCACTTTGCTCGAGTTTTAATTAGTTACGCCATGGTTAAGTGCACTCAGTTCGCTTGAAGAGTTCTCTGCTTCATGCCCCTGACTTTCTTGCTCTCCCACATTAAAGGTGCCTCGCATCCGGCTTCTACCTATCTCTCTGCCTGCTGCTGATGTCTTTTCAACAATTAATTGCTCTGAGCTATAAAGTTCTTCAGGGAAACGCTTTGTACAAACACTAAAATATGTAAGTAGGCAGTGTGCTTTATACCAACTCCCTACTTCAAACTCCAGTGTGTTCAAATGTTATACTATTTGGGATAGGACATGAAGAAAAGCATCGCTTTTGTTAGTTTAATTTATTGTGAGCTATTCTTGGGATATATTTAAAGATTTGATGACACTTGGAATTTTGGGTTTGCTGCTTATATTATTTAAAAACCAAACTGATTTATTTTTAAGAATAAATATTTACTTCGAACTATTATGTGTTTCAAATGGGAAGGTGTTTGTCCTGGAGCGCTACTAGGTGAGCAACCAATCGGAGTCCTGCGGTGTTGTATTGCATTCCCGCTTAGTGGTGTATGAGGAGCGCCAACCTAATCAATCTGTATGAAATACTATTCGCACTAAGACAAAATTCAGACTGATCCATGTGGAAGGTAGAGAGTAATGTACCTAACATAACCATGAAAACCCCATATTTTTAGCTGAAATAGTTTTTCTAATACAAATGAATAAAACACTATTACCTGAATTATAACAGTAAATCGCGATGTATATACTGTATGAATATCATTATTGGTCGGCATGTATGCGTGTACGCATATTTGTAATTACTCAGAACTGAAACGTAAATGTTTGACATGACGTGATAAAGGAATTACTTTGAAAAGTCAATTCGAGCGAGAGGAAACAATACATTTCCTGCTGCCCTGACAGAACGTATCTGGTCACATTATACCTTTGTTTAAGAATGGTTCGTAATCTCTATTTACTCTAGAGAGTTCAAAGTGGTTGGTGTGTATGTATGTACATATACTTTTAATTACTCAGAATTGACATTTAAACTACTCACATGTCGTGATAAAAGAATTACTGTGAATAAGTAAAGGTGTTAAATTTGCGAAAGAGCAAATACTTCATTTCCTGTTAGCCTGTGGAATACTGTATGCTTACGTTTATGAACGAATGCTGGATAAGAAGAATTTATTTGCTCTGGAGAGTTCAGATCAATATCATTCTGTTGTTTTTTACACAACAGTAGAGTAAGAGTTAAATAGTACAATAGCTTCTTGCGGTAAATTTAGTGGCGAGTCAGAAAGGCAGGTATTGCTAAGTCAGGCTCGAAGTATTATTTCTAAGGTGTATACGTTCTTCAAAATATTTTCGGAAACAGAAACTAAAAATGAGTTATTGCAAGGAGTACTTTCGTTTAAAAACACGGAAAAGGTGTATCAGCTGGATCAACTTGCAATTGAAACGGGACAGGAGCAAAAAACCCACCTCCCAAACATAATTTGTTGCCCAATTTTTCGATTCTATTCTCTTTTTTTTTCAAAGCATTGGTTGGTTTAGAAATTAATTTACTCTCCCTCATGCATTTATTATCATCTAATAAAAATATATTTTCGCCTCCCGCCTTACCACTGCCAATATAGTCCAATTGAGTTGGTTCGGGGTAAAATAAAAATGGGGACTGCAAATAGAAATAATACTTTTAAACTGAAGGACGTTAAACGACTTCTTCACGAAGAAATTGACGAGGTAACACAGGACTGGGAAAACTGCGTGAGGCATGCAGAAAACCTTCAAGAAGACGATTTTAAGAAAGAAGTAGCACGTGATGAAAATTTGGAACCTAAAATCATACATTTGCAGTACTCAGACAATGAAGACAGTGGCAATAACAAATTGTCTCTTAACGGAAGTGACATTGACAGCGATATGGATGAGCCACTGGCAGTTCCATTGGAATAGAAAAACTGGTAATTCATAAACTATAATTTTAGTAATAGTGTTTAAAAATGTACATAATTTGCGAAAATGCTTTTTCCAATTTCGATTTTGTCAATTGCATCATTGTAAAAGTTTGTCAGATATAATTTGCTTATCCTTACGTCTCCGCCAAGTAGATCTGCATGTTGTATGAGTGTGCGAGAGAGAGGGAAATATAAAAAGAGTGGGGTAACAAGCTAGCAACGCTGAGTGTGATACGGCATCTGATTAGCTGGACTCCAGAACCCTTCCCATTTGAAACACATAATAGTTTCTGTAATTTACCCAGCAGCAAAATCTGGTTTCTTATTTTTAATTATTGTGAACTGAAATTTTACTTCAAAACCCTTCTCTTATTATATTTATATATTAGTTACAATTTTAATTTTATTTCACTTCAAAATTAGTACTTTACAAACAAAATGCAAGGGAAAATCATATTTAATTTAGATTCCGGGTCTTTTTTCTGTTAATAATATTGTTTTATTAGTTTATAAGGTGCGAGCTTTTTTATCTCAGTTTTGAGTTCAATACTGCTGCGAAGCTAACTTAATGCATGTAATGGAATTTGGAAACTATTAGTACAGGTATAGTCACGCTGCTTGAACCGTTACCATGGATCTCTCTCAGATAACGCACTGATTACTCCACGTGGAGTAAATATCTGTCATTGTGATTCCTACGAATTCCATAGGCTTAAGTGATGTTCATTGGTGCTTAGCACTTGAACTGGAGGCACGTCAGTACCCCTCTCACTCTTACAAGAATAATCAGTGCGTTATCTGAGAGGTTTCTGTTCACAAAAATAAATCCGTTAATCGTTCCAGCAGCGCGACTATACTGCTCGACGCTCTCTGGCGCAGCTTATCGATGAATTTATCACTTTCCCAACGTAACTATTTATCATTCCACAGTATACATACCTTATTGACTTCAAATATTTACTTACACTGTCTTTATCCTTCTTATACCTTTGTCAAATTTCTTCTCTTCTAAGATGTCATGTCTGCTCCACAAAGTATTGCAATGAAGTCTCGTCAGTTTGCTGATATCTCGGCCTTTTATGATCTATCTGTTTTTATTAGCGTTTATTTGTTTACATGACATTTCTCTACATATGTCACATTTTCAGTTTTTCGTATTTTTTCTTGAGATTTTGTTTGCTGTTAACAATTATTACATATGCTTGCATTTTTATAATTTATAAAATACAATATTATTAATTTACATCCATTTCTTTTTTTCTCGTTTTATCTTTCTCTTGCAGTGACTCATTATAATAATTCATTTATTTCTTTGACAGTGCTTTGACTCTGCTGTTATTTTACATGTTTTTAATAAAAATGCGTTGCTATTTTAAAGTTGCTTTTGCACTAATTTGCTTCCAATTTATTCCTGATTCACTCTAGAGAGCACAAATTAAATTTAGTTTTCAAAAATGCATTCAGCGTATGTGGAAATTACTTTTATCCATAGTATCCTTCGCATATCAATTTTATTTGGAAATTTGCAAAATTCATCAAACTTATTAATAAGTAAATAAGTAAATAAATAAGTAAATACAGAAGTAAATAAATACGTAAAGAAATAAGTAATTAAATAAGTAATGAATAAATAAGTGAATAAGTAAATAAATGAGTAAGTAAATAAATAAGTAGGTTTGTCCAATTATTATTAGCATAAAGGACGTCATTAAAAATATGTGTATTTGGAGGACTAGTTATTTATGGGAATATCGAGGTAAGTGCATTTATTAGCGAGTGGAAAAATTTAACATTGCAGGCATTACCGCCAAGGGAATAAGTTTCAGGAGCGTGATAAACATCAAACCTCGCTACTCCCATATACAATTTTATCAATTACCTAAGAAAAAATTGACTTGTATTATGAATTCTAAAAGTATTAAAATTTGTTTTACAAAATATCTAGAATCGATGTTTATATTAGGTGTAGGATGATATTGTAGCAAAGAATCGTAAGCATGGTTATATAAAAACAAATAGTAAATAGGAAACTGTATTTCAAAAGGAATGATTCATATGGAAGATGTGGTAAGTTTCCTTCTTGCTTTTCAGATAAATAGAGAAAAATTGAACATAAAACTAAGCCATCTACGACATAATCGATAGCAAAAGAGATTACAGTATAATATCTTTGACACTATATTGGAGTAGGCGTTCTTGAAAAATAACTTGTTTTTATCTCGTAAATTTTTACTTTATTCTTCTGTTTGACCTGCAGAGATTATTCATTCTAATAGTAAAAGGTCTACTTTTCAGTAACAAACGTATTGTGTAATGATGTGTTTTTTCTTACGCTGACGGATAGATGTATTTAAACTTCAGCTATGCCGCAATTAAAACTCAAGCTGTGCAGTTTCATATAGATATGATTCAGTTAAATTTTTCAAGCTGCGATTCTGACATCCTTTGTTGAATTTTACTTGATATTCATTTTAAACAGATCATCTAAATAAACATTTTATTAGTAACTTCTATTAAAATGTTGACTCTTTACTAATTCAAATATGTAAAATAATTACATGAGAGTGAACAATGTGTTAACTGATGTAACGTTTTGTATAATACGTATGTGGTCTTTATGGACTAAGTAGAAAATAACATTTTTAAGCTGTGGGCTAGCTATGGTCTCAGGAATGTGGAATCTATAACGTTATATACAATCGCGTAAGTATAAATGATGCCGTTGATCTTCAGCTGGTTGATTTTCTTGATGATTTCTTGTGTTGGATGTGAGTGTAAATAAATGAGTCACATATCTGGTACTTTTACTAATGTTCCAAATTCTTTGCGGCATCTCCAGTTAATTTCCGCTACTTGAGAACTGCATTAGTCACCGGCATTCTTAGCAGTGACCAGGGGCGGCTCGTCCTTACGTGCTGCAGCTTTTCTGTTTTATAAATCACAATGTAGAAATTTTAAAAGACCATGTAAATAAAAATGCATTATTATAAGTGTAAGAAATCGAGTACGACCAATAATGAACTCTTAATGCGTGGAAAACACCTGCGTAACTAATGGACCGTATCCTAGACTTCAACGAGCTGAGAGCCAGCAAGCTCAGTAATCAGTATTGCGCATGCGTACAACCTTCCCCTCTTGCCTCCCTGATGTCCTAAGTTCATCGGACTTTCGCACAAATGGGTGCTGAATCGGGTGATGCGCGGTGAGCATTCGCTGCACGGAGAAGCAGGGCCACCAACACTGGCTGTAGAACTTGAATGTGCATTGAATATCATTTAACAATCTATCATTGCTTTATATTTTAGTTCTAGAAACTAATTCCACCCTTCTTACGTAAACAGATCCAATACCTAATGGGTGTTAAATCGCAGAGCAGATTGTTTGTGATGCATCTTTATGTTGGCACGCTACTGCATTTCCGCGACCATAACTGGAATAGCATGTAACAAGTGCATGTGATTCGCATGCTCGCATTGTATCCAAGTATTCCTTTGAAACGTTATTTAGTGGCTGATATCAGTTTCTTTATTTTGTATGAGAGTGTGAAACAAGTTATAAATTTACTTTAGTCAGTAAGTAATTTAATATTACTAAAACGTTAACCAATAAATAATGAACACATTAATGAACTTCTGAAAACTTCCTTTTCAAGGAGAGCATCAGAAGAAAGGCTTAGTATAAAAATGTTAGGGAGACCAACATCCTATCTAAAAATTGAGCAAAAAGCGAAAGGAAGTACAAATTCTGTTTATATCACGAAGAAACATCGGCGCATGAACTTCTTTCCGCAGCACCTGTTATTTTTCGGCACGAGCTGCCACTGGCACTGACCGGCCTAAAGAGAATTCCTCAATGAAGAGAAGTAGAAGCATCTTGCGGCAAATCCGTATACCAGTGTTAAATTGATTGGGTTCTACTTGGAGCTGAGTTCTCTTATCCTCAGGTGAATGGTTGTAGGAAATGAATTTTGGTGGTTGTTGGCTACTCAGTCGTATTAATAACACTTTGTTTGTTGCAGAATTATTTTGTTTAATTCCTACTAAGTTTGCTTATCGACTTGGATCGGTGACCACCTGTTAGTAAAATTCCTAACATAAATTCAATTTCACTTGTAACGCTGGATTGCTTGTTTAAACTTACTTCTGCGCGGTTTCTATTTCTTCTTTATACGGCGACTACTTTGCTCTAATAAACTTCTAATGCTGCTTCCACTTACGCTGGTTGCGCTATTCCTAACTTCCCTACATTTCAGACTTATAAATCTTCGCTTCTCTTAACGCACATGAACACGTCCTTCCTGTCGTAGTATCACCTTTTAAGTAAATTTTTCTTACTTCACGATTGAGTTCGAAACTTATTCTGACCCCCTCTCTAACTTTATCACGTGACCAAACTAGCTCACCCTTCTCAAATGTTACATTATTATTGGTTTCTCATTTATTTCGAATTTTCGTATTGGTTTACAAGATTCATTTAACTCATTGGCGTTCAGCCCACCCTGAGTTGGGGAACACCTACCCTGAGTTGTTTGTAACGGTATACATCGTTATCAAATCAGCGAAGTAAATCCCTTTAGCGTTCATGCTCAACTGCATCTTGAAAGCCCTTTATCACAACACATTCCTGGCTGGAAGTATTCTATACTTCTCAGACATTGAACTTTTACTAGCACAAAGAAGGTAAACGGTCCTTCCTTCCTGTCTCTCCGACGTGTACAGATTTTTACAAGAATATTTCCTGTTTCTTGCCTGGATGCTAGTATATATTTTATTTTAAATTATATTCTTCCCTTCTTATTCTTTAAGTCAACCGCTATTTTAATCATTTCTCTATCCATTCTAATTTCATATTATTATAACAAGATTTTTATATTTGTTTAGCAAAGCGTTTTTATTCATTTATCTGCTTTTTCTTAATTATATGATTTCGATTAATTCGCCGCCTCCTAATCGCTGCCTGATACTGCGGTTACAATCTTGAAAATCTTTCCCATTTTGTAGGTTACTTTGCGCTATTTAATTTAGCTAACAGTAATCTTAAGAAAATAAAATCAGGCTCCTCAACTCTGCAATTTCCAAAGTAATTGATCTGTAGCTAACATCGAATATCTCACTCGCACAAAGTGTCAAGTTTACCGACACTCAGCTTTTGCCTAATCCACTTACGAAACTTTCACAGGCTACTCGCTAAATTCAGTTGTGAATTGCTTCTGCTGGCAAGTATACTCCTGTGTACAAACAGCATTTATACGAAATGTGACGAATTATTTCAACTATTTATAGTTGCAATAAAATCACGCTTAACTTAATTGTCCGCAACGAAATGCAGCTTATAAAATTGAAATGCTCAGAATGCATCCTCAAGCTGCTCACAATCAGCATTGCTCTTCTTCCAGTTGCAGTTTAACCCTATCTTTAGCCATAGAGTGGAGGATTTCGTTAGATGTAGGAAAGGCAACACAAACTATAACGGAGATATTGAATTAAGTATTTTCAAACACCAAAATTATATGGTTTTGCGAAACAAGGAATGAATCATTTTCAGCAGATATAATGTCTATAAACGGTGACCTGATACTACTCCTCACAAGTGTAGTGTGAAGAAAGTTAAGAAAGATCAACAATTGAATATATGAAATAGTGTTTATGATACATGTTTTAATACTGCTTAGAATATCACTATCTCCTTAATCGATCATTATTACATGGACTTGGAGGACTTTTACTCTCTTTCTTTCACGGCTAAAATGCTCTTAACCTCAATTAAACCGAAGATACTTGCCGGAAACCAATCTGCCCTTTTTAGTTCGGTTAAGCGAAGATTTATTGCAGGTAAAATATATGCAGTTTCTTTTAATAATTGTTTACCAGTTGTAATTTTATGGATACCAGTAAATTTTGGAATTTCTTGTATTGTGTTGTAATAAATATGTAAATTTAAATTAAAAATAGTCAAAGTATAAAGATAGTTTTTACGTATGAATAATAAATTTTGTAATAATATAGCACTTACAATAATAGTTCTGGATTGGATTGGATAACAATACTCCCCACATGGCACCTTGGCCTTCGGGGTAACCTCGCCCCACCACGTGATGACCGGACCCATCTCTCAGGTGGAGGCACCCAGGGGGCGGTGTCCATTACTTCTAGTGAAGATGACGGTGAGGCCAGAGGATCTACAGCTTATACCGTGGACTCCGAACTACGTTGGGAATAGGGGACACTTCACATGAGCTAGACAGAGGTGAAGGCGTGGATAGGGGCGATTTAATATCGCCAACCCAAGAGCCGGGAATTGAACTCGGGACTCTTAGCACGGGAGCCGCGAACGAAAGCACTGCGCTACCCCAGTTGTTTCTAGTGGGTAAATAATGTTGTTATGAATGAAATGTTAATGTATGCTCTTATTTAGACTGATTTTGATAAGAAATTTTGTTATTTGTTTTATAAATGTTATATAATAATTGTTGTCACGCCATGGCTGAGTGGTTAGACCACTTGGCTCTCACCTAGGCGGCCCGGGTTCGATCCCAGGTGACCGAAAAGTGGGATTTGTGGTGGGCAATATGGCGCTGGGGTGGTTTTCCTCCAGGTCCTTCAGTTTCCCCCACCATCATTACACAAATTGCTCCGTTATTTATTCATCCCAGGCGTTGGGTCGACCCCGCAACTCTTATCTCATATATCAGGTCAATATGCTTCGGCTTCCTTGCTCTGAGGAAACCCAAGCGACTCCTAACACCAGCTTTGTTGGGGAAGGGAGATATAAAAATATATTAATTGTAATTTTTAAATATGTTATTTTTATTTGTATGAATTTATCTGTAAATTATGTTGTATGTTGGAATATAGCATGAATAAATGTAAAAAATTTGGCATACTAGCCCTGATTTAAGAAATTAAGTGCCAGGGTTATTATATAATTTTTTATGTTGTAGGTATTTAAATTTGCTTCTCTTATTCTTTTTTCCATATATATTATGTGTAGAATTTCCATACAAAGCCAACAGTGAAAGAAATACATCGTTTCTACTGCATGAAATTGATATTATTATCCACTGTACTCAGTTTTCGAGGAATGTTTAATCTGTGTGGTTAATAGGATACAAAATGCCGTATGTAACATAGGTATGTAACTCAACGTAATCTTGAAGCAAGAACCTTTCTGTGGACTCAACCACAATTCAATTATCTCCGGTGTGGGTCCCGTGACCACACTTTCATCCTCGCCGTCCTCAGTCTGTAAATCAGAATTAAGCTTGGGATACCTCACTTGCAGTAGTTGAAAGGAACTTGGATAAATTACACGCTCCAACGGTTTGTCTTCGGCATGGTAATGACACGTCTGGAAATTGTTTTTCACTACGTGAGCTCATACACAATCCTTCTTTTGCTTTTGTCGTTGGTCTGTGCCGCACATTCTTTTTTCTTTTAGGTAATAAGATCCTGTGGCGAAGAAAATACGCTGTGTTTATTAGGTAGATATTATTGGAAATTTATTACCGGGGAGATCACTTAAAGACTAGGAAGAATCGTAATGTTAGTGATTGAAATGCACTCCTGCAGGGTAATTACACAAATTTATATCGTGAACTGCTGAGCTGATTACGACTCACAAAATAAACAAATGATTAACGTGCTAGTAATTGTTATTAATGTTTCTCTGATTATTCAAATAACGATTTACAACTCTGTACAGCTCTCTTAGTTATTTAAAATATTTGACAAAGATTGTTTCATTCATATTCTATCCACTAATTCTCTACAAAAATGGCTTCAGTTTTACTAATAATTACAATAGAATTACTTAAATGAGATAAAGTCACATAACAAATACGTATATTGCTTGTTTTTGCATTTCAGTTATTGTAGTTTTTAATATTCTATTCCTAGGGTAGTGATATTTAGCATTTTGATTTTTACATTTAGCATTTCGCAGCAATTATACATTTCCAATTTAGCATTTTATAACATTTTGAAAGAAAAAAGTTTAATTTAAGTTAATTTTTTAAATGAGTATTAATATTATTTATAAGAGATTTAAAACACATTTATGGAGGGTTATTAATGACAGTGAGTTAAAAGTGCTTAAAATGGCAATTTATTTTACATTAATATAAGTTAAAGCAATAAATAGAAATATAAAACAAGCTGATGCAGACTAAAGCATACTACATGACACAAAAAGATAAATCTATACTGATTTAAAACTAGCACAATAAAAAGAAATTGCACAAAATTGGCCTCTGCCATAACTCATAGTTTTTTATGATACAGTAAAGCTGTTGAATGAAAGCAGTGAACATATTTCAAGATTCTGTTGATTTGAGTCCTCATGTTACAATCAAATTATATTTACTGATATATCTTTCCGCATCTACGCTGTTTGTAGGAGCCCAAATACATTGCAGAGCAATAGTGGGCAATGGTGGAACAATAAGCTTATTTAGCGGGAAGGGTTGCTTTCCAGATTCCAGAAGAGTGGTCACTTAGTTTATAACTTTCTAAACATGCAAAATTTCCACAGACTCTTCAGTTAAAGTTTCTAGAAGAAAAAGCAATGGAAAAGAATAATTACTTGGAAAATCTTCGATTTCACATTTACATCGCATTTTGAGCCAATTTCGCACTTTATCGCGTTATATCGCATTTGCAAAAAGTCACCATACCTAACTATTCCAATAGCCTTTCTGTTGAAAATTTGTAGCATGGTAACAGAAATAGGTAATCAGGCTGTACTTACCTGCACCTACGCAATGTATAACCAACGGTTCTGCTTTTCGGTTACTGGAAATTAATTGTTCTTTCACACTGGCCGTGTGTAGGATAAAGTATGGAAAGGTAGAGTCAGACATTGGCATTGAATTTTTCAGTCTGACTCTACCTTTCCATAGTTTATACTACACACAGCCAGCGTGAAAGAACAATTTCCAGTAATTGACCTAATAGTAGTTAACTATAAAGCCCGGGCCTTAAAGTACTTACATGTTGTAAGTCGCCATTAAGGTAGTTGTCTCATATGTTTATGAGAACTCCTAAGTGGCTTACCGGAAAAAACACGAGTCAGTTGGAGAATTTAATGTCATGTCGGCACGTTGGCCATAGTAGCTCAAGAATTAGAGCGGCTGTACGGAGACCAGAAGATCCGTGGTTCAAATCCCAGCTATGGCATTGAATTTCTCAGTATGACTCTACCTTTACATTTACTGCAGCTTATAATAAGCCGTGGCACTACAGTTCCTATCTGACTAGGGCCTGCCAACCCGACTGCCGACCTCACGCCCACATACGCAAGGTAGAGGTGGGCGACCATCAACCATTACGGGGAGGAGATATGGTCAGCATCTCGGCACCCCTAGCCGGAAAGTTGGCTTTCATGACCAGGGTCGCTTACCTATCACATTTCCTCACAATGCCGAGTGGGCACCGGTCTTATACTCGGGACTTAAAATCCGCACCCGCAGGGGTGCACACGATGTTTCTAGAACAAATAAATTACTTCTATTCTATTGGCCCTCGGCACCACATTAAGTAATTATTGTAAATACCAATAGCAACAATATAATGTAACATTTAAACTTCTTTGTATCGTTCCGTGGCCTACCCAGTTTCACATTTTATATTTTGTACAAATTACTTTTTCCAGAACAATTCTTGAGAAATATGAAATAACCGTCACAATTTCAAAAGTCACAGGTATACGACTCAATTTACCATAAATTGTTGCACATACAGAATTGAAGTAATATTGTATGAGTAGACGATATACTTACCCATTACATTAATAGAGAGATGATCGATGATACATATTTCTGCCAAAGATTGGTTAAAGAGACCATGAGCAGTAACAGTGAAAACTGTTGAACATAAACGTATTTTGATCTGACCCAGTTTTTGATGAAACAGATAATCATAATGACAGTGTTGTATTCCTGTTTATTAAACTAAATGTGTAAGTTAATGTAATTTTAAGATAACAGCTCATCTGATTTGTAAATAGAGTGAAGCACACAGCCACTTGTTACAAAACAGTAACATTCTATTCCAGAAAATATGGCCGCGGTTGTCGCTGTCATAGCGATATGGGTGCAAGGTTTCGAAGTTACTCGGTATCGTCATGGGAATTTCTCCCAGATGGTCTGGTATGGGGTAACTGAGAATTGCTGGAGCCCTGTGGACCAATTGAGCACCACAGATAGAGAAATCGCAGTGCCAGGCTCGGAAACTGCGACAAAGGGGTGGGAGGCAGATATGCTCAGTAGATGCCATGGTCAGATTTCACTATGCTCACGAGTTCTCAATGAGATAAATTATTCAGCAGCCATGTCGATAATTCCCATTACTATGATTATTACAATATAACTGAAACGGACACCTCGTCCACCTTAATATATGTGTGGACTAACCCCAAAGAGAAAGGTTGAAGTGAAAGAACCTGCAGGCTGCAGGTTGCGGAGAGGCAGGTCACAGAGATGCTCATAGGTCCATAACAGTTTCAAGCTGGAAGACCCGATTACATTATCTTTTCTGCTCAAAGAAGCTTTCCTCTGCCTCGACCCACCTGAGGCGCCTCAGTATGCTATAATTTGGCAGGAACCCAACTGATCTGGCACTGCACAACCTTGAATTTTATCTGAAATATATAAAGAAAATGAGAGGGAATGACTGTACAGGGGTTTTGTAGTATGAGGAATCATACCAGCATTCCGCTCGGGAATCGAGCGAATTTGAAAGCTATCACATAGCGACCAGCTGTGCTCTTCAAATATATAACTATCGTTTAAAGTTCTCTGTATTTCTAGGTTCCCCTTACATCTACTAGAAAATTAACAGCAAGATAAAGTCTGTAAATTGTTTACACAATTACCAAGAAGTAGAGGAGGAACCATCTGTAAAAATGAAACTCTTATAAGTTCACATATCAGATTTTTGTTCTAGCCTAATACAACAGTCTTACAGGAAAACTTGTTTGAAGGTGCAGACGCTGTACAGGTCCGTCCCAGCATCAAATAATTGATCTTACCATTAGAAATACAAGTTGTTCGAATGTCTGGAACGAACGGAATTTACGCTGCTTATGCCCGCTGATTTATAAATGTTGTGCGTATACCCTCCTGGGGTTCAATCGATAAACCTTGCTTGTTTGAATTCTTTTGACCATGTTAGGATCAGCAACAGTGAAAACCTCAATAATTCTCTACATAAGACGAAGCACATCGATTTTTGCGATTTATTGTACGACTGTACCCCAAGAACCAAGTATTGAAGTTCATTGTACTAACGTTCACTCAAAACTGATATTAGCTAGAATGAAAAGATCATTTATAGGTGTTCCACGGCATGATTTTTCTTGCCCTTCATTAGCTTCCTGCTGAAAGTACAGTTAATACTACCCAGAATTTACTTTCTATTTACTTTGCAGATTACAGCACCTTTTTATCACAGAAAGGACTTCCATCTTCTTTATTTTTGCAATTATATGTCACTGACAAAATTGCTTCGCTAACAATGACTTTAATACCACACGTAACTAAAATAAACTTCTAATTTGAATTTTAATGACCTAAACTTATTTGAAACATTATCTATAATGACTAACATTTAAAAAGACATAATAATTACGAGAGTTATAGTTATATAGTTTGTTAACTTTGGCATTCAGAAAGCCATAAATTAATTTATAATTTATAAATGAGACTGATATGGTATATTCACATCAGATTTTCTAGCCTCTGTTACTTATTTCTAAATGTTTTACTTAAGTTACTGCACATATTTTACAATTCCAGAAACATGATTAGATAAAACTTATGCAGTCTTTATGTAATATCTCGGGAAAAGTATTGTTATAAACACATTTTAAGATTATTATTATTATTATTATTATTATTATTATTATTATTATTATTATTATTATTATTATTATTATTATTATTATTATTATTATTATTATTATTATTATTATTATTATTATTATTATTATTATTATTATTATTATTATTATTATTATTATTATTATTATTATTATTATTATTATTATTATTATTATTATTATTATTATTATTATTATTATTATTATTATTATTATTATTATTATTATTATTATTATTATTATTATTATTATTATTATTATTATTATTATTATTATTATTATTATTATTATTATTATTATTATTATTATTATTATTATTATTATTATTATTATTATTATTATTATTATTATTATTATTATTATTATTATTATTATTATTATTATTATTATTATTATTATTATTATTATTATTATTATTATTATTATTATTATTATTATTATTATTATTATTATTATTATTATTATTATTATTATTATTATTATTATTATTATTATTATTATTATTATTATTATTATTATTATTATTATTATTATTATTATTATTATTATTATTATTATTATTATTGTTGTTTTTAGTTGTTTTAATTTTAACAACTGTAAATATAATAACAAATCTTTCGCTTTATACTACTTATTTACCGTTATTATGTTTCATAGGTCATGAAGTTAAAAGTTAGAGTTGAAATTACAATATGAAAAATCAGTTTAGATATTGTTTATGCAGTTTTCTGATTCTTTTTAAAACTTAGGATTATGATTGGGATCACTACGGAGGGAAATCGATCCTGCGACCAGTCTTGATCTATTCTACCTAAGCTCCTAAGTTAAGCATCCCCGGGAGAAAGCATGAGGTGAGAGCAGATTGAAGGCGGCCGTCCCAATGAGCCATGACAGTGTAGAGGGCAGAGTCCATACAGTTTACTTAGATGGAGACATCCTCCGGTTTGCCAGGACAACGGACATTTTCCGCTACTGTGGTTCGGAAGTGGTTCACTCAGAGCATATCATCCTGCCGAGCCACTCCCGACACTTTACTGAAAGAGACCACCAGATGAGAGATGATATGAGATGATAACGGAGATGAAATGGAGGGACAGGAAATTCGGGGGATGTAGTTAGCCTACCAAGTACTCGCCAGCGATCCGGGAAAGCTCCCGAAAAACTCATGGGTCAGTTAGGTTAGCCACAGGAATCGAACCCGGGCTCTCGAATGCGGGCCACAGACGAAAACGCTTGAACGGTTATTTAAATATTTAAGCTTTTACAACTTAAATACATACCTAGTATTTTGCAAGTAATATTTTGTGTGTAAAATATTAATCTCTAGGGTATTTTTCTGCTAGAAAATGATTATCACTTGAGTAATGTTTGTTATACTTAACTCTTAATGTTTTTAGCCTGTTTTTGTGTTTAATGAAATAATTATAACGTCCAATGTAGGTTTGCTTAACCTTTTGTATACCCCTTATTAGTAAATATATTCAGACGTTAAATAAACCTATTTTGAGCAAATTAACATCTGAAGCTTTCCTGGCGACGATTTAAGGAGACTTTGGCGATTTCCTCTTATAGTAGCACGCTTGACACAATTTTCTATACTCACGCCATCTCGTGACCTGGCATTTAATTTACTGAAAACAGTCTTTTGTTCAGTAATAAGAATTTTGATAGTGTTTTGTCTTTGTTTATAGTTGTGTTACATCCAGTATTTCATTTGTGGTTATAACATTTTATAAATATCCTGATGATGAGAGAGATGTACACACCCGAAACGTTGATATCTAATCATCTTGGGGCCCAAATGACCTTGTTGTCGACGGGCCCTTAAACACCACTCACTCACTCACTCACTCACTCACTCACTCACTCACTCACTCACTCACTCACTCACTCACTCACTCACTCACTCACTCACTCACTCACTCACTCACTCACTCACTCACTCACTCACTCACTCACTCACTCACTCACTCACTCTAATCATCTTTTCACCAGGCTGAATGCCGGAGAAGAAAGTGAGCCTAATTTGAGCAGTTTTCAAGTGCATTACTTTACAACTTTGCATAGATGTATATCAGAGTTTAGTTATTTTTTTTAAACTTATAAGTGAAAAGAGCGACATTTTGTTGAAACCTCCCAATGTTTCATTACCATTCCTTTTAATTTTAAACAATTAAACAAAAGTTCACTTATATTTCTACGACAAACATTCTTGGTTTCAGATTTTCCGGGAGGTCTGGTCCCTGCTATAGCATTAGCGTTCTACATTGCCACTTTTCTACTTTGAAATATATTCCACTGCAGAGCAGCACATGAAGTGCTGGGGAGGAAGTGTCACATTTCTACTCTACAAGCACACAACACAATAAAGCAGCTCGTCACTCAAGTAGTCGCTTTGACACTTTTTCGATTCCCTATCAAGCTGGCAGCTTGTTCTTTGGGAGTGAAAGCTGGCATTGGATTGGAATTTGGCAGAGCATAACACTTCGGTTTTCAATGTCTTGAGTTCTCGGCAAATACAGCCAGAAATGGCACAAAAAGGGTTACTGGCAGCCAGCAAGTATTGACATTTCTGTCAATGTGGATATGTACAACAGGTTTCTCACCATTTGATGTGCATTGGCTCCGGAAGCCTTGCCCTGTCAGATCCTCAAATATTTATCGATCTAGTATGGAGCAGAAATCAGAGCCTGTTGTAACTAAAAGATGCCCAAGTTCTTTGAAATTTGCCAGGAAACATTAAATTATTTTATGTAGCACCATGCTTCTGAAGGTAACATCTGTCACTACTTGGTAATGAAGCAAATGTTAGTATAATTAAGATGGAACTTATATGTTGTCAGTGCACAATTGTTGCTCCAAAGTGCACTTATTTTATATTATATTATTATTTCTCCACACAATTGAAATGGTTTTTGCATATTTTTCAGCAGTATTTACGTACGAATTTTATCTGACTAAATCAATTATGCATTATTTCACCTGTTTGAAATATTATTCTTTAACAAAATGCTTGCAACCAAGTAACTTTAAACGTGGAAATAGCTGAAAATCACTTGATGCTAGATGAAATACATAAAATAGATATTGACCTTAGAGGGACCCAACAATTCATTGCGCATCAGTGCTTGGTAACTACGTAGAGTACATCCTGACAATCTTGGTTACATGTATCTCTCTGACGCACTTAATTAAAGAATTGAAAGACAGCTGATCTGTAACGTTTCGTCGGCCTGGAGTGTAAACATGATTACCAGACAATCAAGAGCTTAACCCGAAAGTACATTAACAAGAAATAATAACCTGAGCACTATTGTAATGAGAAGACTTTTCTACATTTTTGATTCAAGCTTTTTCGATAACACAGGAATATCTATACTCAATGTGCATTTTGAATTACGTCACGAATGTTGATAATAATGGGGACAGACAATAATAATAATAATAATAATAATAATAATAATAATAATAATAATAATAATAATAATAATAATAATAATAATAATAATAATAATAATAATAATAATAATAATAATAATAATAATAATAATAATAATAATAATAATAATAATAATAATAATAATAATAATAATAATAATAATAATAATAATAATAATAATAATAATAATAATAATAATAATAATAATAATAATAATAATAATAATAATAATAATAATAATAATAATAATAATAATAATAATAATAATAATAATAATAATAATAATAATAATAATAATAATAATAATAATAATAATAATAATAATAATAATAATAATAATAATAATAATAATAATAATAATAATAATAATAATAATAATAATAATTAATAATGACAATGACAGTGACAGTGACAGTGACAGTGACAGTGACAGTGACAGTGACAGTCGTCGTCATTATCATCATAGTAATAATAAACATTATGAGTAGTACACTATATTACAAGTCTTGATATAAAAATGAAATTGAGTTCTTATTTATGGACGCTTTTTTTAACGGCTGTGTTTCACAGCGTCCTATTCAATACTGGGAGTGAAACACCGCTTAATTTTACTTCCAGTTACTATTGAGGTCTTAAGTTTATCACCTAGTATCAAGAAACTTTAATTAGAAAATGACTGAAAATATTAATCCTGTTAAAATTGATTTGGGTCATAAAATTTTATTACTATATTTAGCTATTACAGTGCGGCAAATCCATTTGTGATACCGCACCCTACAGATTCTATTCGGAACAAAAAAAATCATGGTCGAACAGTGTTATTTTTAAAATTGTGGTAAACATAGCTGACTTCTAAAACAAAAACTTAGGCGATTGGCTTAATTTTAAGGTACAGCGCGTGGGGTTAATATTTTATATTAATTAGGCAGTCAATTTCAACAAAAATAATCTTTGCTTCCTTAGAAGGCAAAGTAAAGCTACAGCTAAACGAATTAGGTAATGAGCCGTTCTTTTGTTTTGCGAAAATGTATTAGTTTGTCCCTCTTTACGGTACATACATTTTTACTAGGATTTTCTTTAATTACACAAACTCTCGATTATCCGCCATTCCTTGTAGACATGGTGCCAGATCAGTGCAAGTGCTGGATTGTTGATTTGATAATATTTGGCTTTAGATTCTACTTTATTACAAATGCACATTGATTTTTGTACGAAACTTATACATTTAGTGTGCACGTAGAGCATCACTCACTATGAAACATGTCTCGAATTTGTTTTTGCCGCAATGATACGTGACGGCAGCATGTTTTATCAAGCAACCGCTTTATAGCTTATTTGTTTGAGGTTTAGAGTAACGTGTTTTCTTGTAGAAACCATAGTACGTATTGATCTCTGAAGGAACCAACAGCTTCAATAAGCCCGCCTCGGTAGCGTAGATGGTATCGTGTCTGCGTCACATTCAAGAGGCCCCGAGTTCGAATCTCGGTCAGGGTGATTTACCTGGATAATGTTTTTTTCCCAGAGTTTTCCCTTATCCTGTAAGACGAATGTCAGGTAACTCTAAGTTCTATGGATCCTGGGCTCATTTAAGCACCATTTCACCCATTCCATTCATCGTCCGATATGACAACGTTGGAGAACGTAAATTACATAAGAAAAGTTTAATAACGTGAACAACAATAGTATGCAATAACAATAAAATCGTTGACAGATTGTTGGGCATCATTTTCGCTTTCAACATTGCGCGAGCTACAAGAGGCCGGGTTACTGAGAGGCCGGACCACTGAGGTCCGGTTTAGCGAGAGTTAAGTATAATTAATTACGCATTTATAGCATATCTGTATATACGCGTGTCTTATTCAAGTAATATCCATTTACTCTCTTATTTATAACCTAAAATGTGCCATTCTTGCTTGGTTGAATCCTATTTGTATTCCTGTTGTGCTTTGAAGATTTAATAAGCAAATGGCTTTTTATGTAGAGAGATTACGTTTGTCATCTCTCTCCATTTCTATCATGAACCGTTTAGATCTATCTTGAATAGTGACGAGTTTCAATGCATTATCAATAGTTTTGTTAACACTATAGAAAAATGTAACTTACATATCTATACCGGTATTTGATACTATCAAGGTGCAGAGTACTAGTTACCGAATTGAAAATTGATCATTACTATAACTACAAAGAAAGGGAGGAAGAAATGTGTGTGAGATGGCCAACTCGATATAGATTAAATTGATCACAAGATACTTTACGATATCGGAAAAATTACATTCGTTGTCCCAACAAAGCTTAAGACTCTAATCTCAAAGTATAAATGAGAGAATGAATGTCTGTGTGTGAGACTTTAATATTTATAAATAAAATCCAGGTAAACAAGCTCAAAGTTACACAAATATAAACGAGCATCATCACTGATGATGAATTGTTTCAGAGAAAAAGCCATCGATATAGTTTTATATATCACAGGAGGTATAAAAGCGGGTTGTAACCGAAAATTGGTATCAAAACTTAATGAGAGTGCCATGTTATAGAAATGTATACCGTTGTACCAGATAACACCTTATGAGGAAAAATGAGGGTTGTTATTTACATGGCAGAATCAGGTTTAGTATCTTGAAATCGAAGCAGCTAGACGGACAAACTCTTGTTGTTGTTGAAGAAGAAGACGAAGAAGAAGTAGTTGATGATAAGGAGGATGAAGATAGGCAGCAGCAGCTCCTCGCTCAACCCTCGCACTAGAGGAACAGATTTGATTTAAGGGTAGCTATTCCCTAGATAATCATCTCATCTGTGCTAAGAAACTCCATTTGCCGCTAGAAAACACAGGACCAGCTGATGTGGGCTAATTTTACATTCTCCCTTACAGAGGACTTTCACCTTTGTTCATTTAAGGATGTAGCACAATACTTAAACAATTCGATAGCATAAAATGTTGGTATGTCATAAAATGAAAGCATCCTTACTGGTCCATTTGAGCGAAAGCCACTATGTATACTGGTTTTCTTACAATTCTGAGACTAGGGACAATTTAAAAAATGGTAAATACATAAAGGCTACGCTTTCTGAAAATGGAAACACTCGTATTAATAGTAAGAATGATTATTACGTATGCAGTAAATTAAATCTGGCAAAACAGGATGAACGAAAATTTTGTGTGCTTATTTAAAGCAAAGTTTAGTTCACAAATGACGTTATGGTTTGCATTGCCAATCCACAATCAGAAGTAATGAAAAGGAGATAATTACAAAACACTTGAAGGGCATTATTTACTTTGGGTGGAGGAGGAATAATGTGGGTAAGTATACTAAAAGCGACAATAGAGGTATGTCCGTCCATAATAAGGAAGAACACTTAAAAATCTATTTTTCTCAGTAGAGTTCAGAAAATGTAATATGGGAAGAGTTGGTTTGCAACAAGAGGTGGGATAATCTACAGATAGAAGTAAACATTTTAGAGCAATTTGGTAAACGTGTAAGATCCAAAATACCAAGCCTAAAAACAGTTTCATATCTTACTTTTTGCCTTAACTACTAGGGTTGTTCAATAAAGAATGATAACAGTTGTTTTTGACTCATCCTCATAATTTTGATGGTACTTCTCAAAATAGTCTCCCCTAAATGCGATGAACTTGTCCCAGCGTTTCTGCCAGACTTCAAAGACATGCTGGAAACCATTTTGAGAGATCCTTCAAAATCGCCTTCGCAGCCTTCACCACTGCTTGTGATGATGGATAATGCCTTCCACAAAGGCGTTTCTTCAAGTTATGGAATAGCAAAAGGTCACATGGGACTAAATCCAGACTATAGGGAGAGTGAGGAATGCACTTCAGGTTGATTTTTGCAATATGTTCAGCATCAACATTGGTAATATGTGGCTGCGCATTATCGTGGTGCAGCATCCATCCTGCTTCACGGAAATGTAGTCGTTTGCGACTGATATGGACTTGCAACATTTTCGGGACATCCCTCTAGTATTGTCCAGTTGCTGATGTGTGTGCAGGTACATTATGCTGATAAACCATTCTAAGAATATCAAAGAATGAGATGACAGTAGTATAGAATTGAGAGAATCAGCACAGTGTAGATACGATGTTGAACTCTCCTCTGTGTTAATATATGAGTGATGTAGAATGCTCATTGATTTAGAACTCTCCTATATGAAAATCGAGTTGTAAAAGAAGGGGAGTGTTGGCGTAGTGCCGTTCTCCCCTGTGCAGTGAGATGTGTTTGAGGGTTGGGGTGATGATGATGATGATTGTGTGTGTGTGTGTGTGTGTGTGTGTGTGTGTGTGTGTGTGATGTGTGATGGGTGGGGTGGGTAACGGGGGTTCCGGGGATGTTTGAATTAAATGTGAATTCTTTTCGATGTGTGTGTGTGTGCTTGAACTCTCATGTATGAATATCGAGTCTAGGGTTCGATATTGTGATGGGGTGGGGTGGGTAACGGGGGTTCCGGGGATGTTTGAATTAAATGTATTGATAGTAATTCTTCGATGACTGTGCTTGAACTCTCATGTATGAATATCGAGTCTAGGGTTTGATATCTATTACGTTCAGTGCTTCGATGTCTGTGCTTAAACTCTCATGTATGAATATCGAGTGTAGGGTTTGATATCTATTACGTTTAGTGTATGATATATGATGCAGTATCGTTAATCTTTAGATAAAAGAATATCGAGAGAATGATTAGGTATGTTTACTGGGAGAGATTGAAGAAAATAAATGTAATAAGACATTCTGGTAAGGGGTGTTCCCTATGCAGAATCTCTCCTTGAGCTACGTATCCAAGAGCGATGTAAAGGTTAAGAAAAGGTTAAATTCAATTCCCACATCGAGGTACGAGAAAATATAAATCTATTCCACATTGAAGTATAAGGGTGATGACGTGTTGTCATTCCTCAAGATTTGTGCATATGTGTATATGTGTGGGTCATCTATGAATATCGAGTTCTCGGGAGGATTCATATATATGAACATAGAGTCCTCGGTTCGATACCCATTCATGTACGATAGGATAAACACTAGTCCTCCTCCAGTACAAGCGACGAGAAGGTGGAAGGGGGGAACGTGATAAAACGGTAATATAGTAAATTCGAATTAACAGGTCTCACCCTGTCCCGCCAGCTCGGGAATGAACGCGTCCTCACTTCACACAAACCCTCCGTACGTTAAGTACAATCGACGATAGGATGGGGAGGGGGGAGACAGGTATGATCACGTTTCATCACCCATCTGCTCACTAGGGAACGAATGCATTCTCACTTCACATCGCAACGTCAAGATGAGTGGAACAACAACTCCTATCATTGAAAGTGATACCAGATTCTGGGAGAATCTACGCAATTTCGAAGATTTGCAAAAGCATTGGGTTGAGCATCACGATGAAACGTGTGATGGAAAGATGCATCAAGTGATTTGCAAGAATCCTTCCCATCATGATTCGATCACATCTTATGCTCAATGCGGAAAGAATTGTAAAGTGTATCTCGGGTAAGTAGAATTATAATTATGCGTTAAAGTGAAAGTGTTGTTATGTGTTATATAACTAATGATAAATATGTTTATTTCAGTAAAGCCCAAAGTGAAGATGTGGCATGCCAGTCCGAACAGGATCAAGGTGAAGATGTGTGCGGTCCGTACAATGATCGTCCGTTTAAGGATATCGGTACATCGAAACCCGAGGAGGAAGTCATAGAAAAGTGAGTATAAAATAATAAGAGTTTTACGTTAACAAGTGTATTAAATATTCACGATGTTGAGACATAGTTCGTGTATGTCCGCAGATCCAGTAAGAAAGGAGACAAGAAAAAGAAGAAGACGAACTGCAAACCGAGAATCGTCAAAGCCAAGAAGACGTTCGATCAAGACAGTTTCATCATAATGATGTTCGAACCCTTCACACCCTTCGCAGAAGAAGTAGAGGAGGAAGTTGCGAGTGATGGTAAATAGTGTGTGCATGAACGATAACGACATCTCCATCAGCATTGACTTTCGTGTGAACATAGGATTATACAATGAACTCCCATCACTTTACATTAAAGCCACACATGACGATACGTTTGTGTATATTACAAAAGAGGATTGGGAGGTAATAATGTCAAATTTGTGTGTTTTGGATACGTATCTGAAAGATGGTAAGCATCCATGTGCACCGTACAGTGAAAATATAATATATGCATTTAATATAATGTTATGCATGAATAAGATGCAAGAAATAACGTTTGTGAATACATGTTTAAATGTGGGCAGTATAAATCTGAATAGTACTGCATTCAATGGACTTAAAAGACTAATTCCATATATTGAAAGAAATTTATACCAGTTGAATGATATTCATAAATCATTATGTTCATATGATGCAAAAAGCAGGAGTGCAAGGAAGAGGATATTGGAGATGTATGTTAAAGTCAATAAAAAGATAATTTGAATTTGTAATGTTTTATTTATTACACCTATATGATAGATTGTACAACATGAGTTAATGGTTTATAAGTGAATAATTTATCATGAATAATTAAACAGAATAATGAAGTTTGTGCAGGAAAATTTGATGATGCTTGAACTTCCAATCTGACATTCACTGCCCCCGTCACAGTATCCTCAGGTTGATGAGAGCAATCGATGACGAATAGCGGTGCATATTTCAGAAAGTCGTTCCTTTTCAAAAGAGGGTAATTCTCCTTTCCATAGTAGGATGATTGAAATTTGGAATATTGATCATACAGAGATGCAAATTTCGAATTGGCGAAATCCAAATTCATATCGTGATAGGGGTAAGATTCACTGTTGAGATAAAGTTTCAGATTGGTGATATTACAATTATCAAATAGAGAAGCATCCTTAGCGAGATGATTCAATCTATCCACTTGTGCACCGACTATGACGAAACGTGGTTTTTCAAGTTTAGTCGTGGTTGCAATGTTCCATGTGAACGCTTTAGTTTGAGGTACAGCAGGTTGAGTGTGAAGGTCCAAGGTTCGAAATGCGACGTGTAGAGGTTTATCCGATTTGACGAGTTTAAGTTTATCAACTCGTTCAGAATCTGAAAGTCGAAGTACAGGCATCCTCCATTCGAGTCTAGTTAGTTGTATGGTTGTAGGATCGTTTCCAATGATACAATTATTAGAATCCTTAGATCTAATGAGAATAAGTTCAAACTTGCTATTAAGTATGACCTCCTTGTGATCGTCGGCGAAACCCAGCAACATCGAAAGAGGAACGATAGCATTGAAGATACCATTCGATGTATTCACGATGTCTACCACACCTCCAGGATAGATCCATCCAGCATTTAGTAAACGATTCGATTCCAGTTCATTCAGTGCAGCATAGTTACGCATCGTTGATGAAATGCCCGGAATCCTAGTTCTATCAATAGTCGTTCCATTCATATCCAGACGAATCTCATCGAATAGGAATGCCATAGCATTGTTACTCAATTTCGATGTGGCAACGGTGCCGTCGGGTTTAGTGAGAGTCCCCTCAATGTAGAGATAACTTCTACTAGGAAGCGTGTACAAATCTTCAGCTTGACATGGAATTCTAATTTCATCGTTCACATCGAGAGCTGACGTATTGTACGGTAGGAATACGTGTTCTTCCTCCTTACTGATCTTATCATCAAAGGTCGGAATCCCGGTCACGTCCAACACATCCATCATAGAACCTTGAAGCCTAAGTTAGCGAGAAATCTTCGATTAGACGATGTGATTAGCTTGCGGGTCGATGATCGAGTAGAGGTCAATCTCGAGAGATGTTTTTTAATATAGCATCGTCTCTTAAAACTTATACCCATTACGACGTATGTGCAATCGTACAGTGATGGTTTCGTTCCTGAAATCTAACTTATCGCCGTTCTGGTCTACCACTCTAATGTCGAGATGATCAATGAGATTCGTATCGATGATTGGTAAATATATGGGACTTGATGGTTCCTGCGAAATATGATAACCTGGAGGTACCGATGGAAAAAATTCATACAAGAATGACCACTTTTACCATTGATGAAAGATCCCGTTGCAAGACTACACTCGATACGTATGATGCTGACTTTGAATATGTTAACCAAATCATTAGACTCGGTCAGCACGTTTGCCGGTACCCTCTGTTTAGAGGTGAAACCGAGAAGTGAAGCAATAGATCTCTCACGACTAAAGTCGATAATATAGGGAGATTGAATTTCTGATTTCATGGTGTTATTATTAGCACGTAGAATAAAGTCGTCACCGATGTCGAGAGTATCCTTGATCAATCTGGCGATATCATCCAATTCATAAGTACCCGGTGGAATTACTATACGTTCGACTTTTCCATCGCGAACGTAATGGAATAGATTATTACTCTCGTCCACATTCGGAATCGAGTAAAAAGTCTCAAAATTCAATAGAGCTATCTCGTAATGTCCGTTAGGATCCAGATGTAATGGTGGATTTAGAAATGTAGAGAAGCTGGTATCACTACCACTCACGGTGATCGTGTAACTCATCGAGGAGAAACTGAAGGCACAAGTGACCGCAAATCACAGAATCGAATTCTTGAAATCTCGTCGTATTATATAGGAGCTTGACACCCGAAAGGTACGTTTCTATCTCTTCCGGAGGTCTCAGATCGCCGAAACTGTCAAAGTAGTAGGCAACGTCACCATCCTTACGTACAGCAACCCAATGTGTACCAGGGTTATTTGATGTATCCAGATTCACTACTATTCTCTCATAGTATCGAGGACGTGGAGGTAGTTTATCGATCATGTAGACACCTCTAAAATGTGGAATGTGTAGACGTCGTGCATACGAATCGATCTCGTTAGCACTCAGGGCTTTTTCCGGGATAAATATAGGCCTCGCCCCAAGTTTTTTGATCGAAGATATAATCCTCTACCCTTACGACGTCTCTTACGGCGAAGACCTTTGCCCTGAGCCAAAGATTCCATGCGCTCGTTGTGACGTGTTAATTCCGCAAGTTGTTTTGCATCGGAACGTTTCTTATTGACAGCCGTAGCAATCTGAGCAGCACCTCCAGCTAGACCACCTGCTGCACCTAGAGCTGCTAAAAGTGGTAGCAAAGGTAAGAAACCACCTCTCTTGTTGCGACGTTTACGCATGCCAGCGCCCGCTGCCAATTTACCCTTCATAAGTGTAGTCACAAGTCGAGCTGCAAGTCGTTCGCCCAAAGAAGCGTCGGCAGACTTTACACGTCTCCAAGCTTTCTCTACCAACACCTTATCGGCTAGACGACGAGATTCTGTATCAGTACTCTCTGCGTAAGCCCGATCGTGATCGAGACACGCTGAATCTAACCCGTTCACCGGTAAGTCACCTCTCTGCAAGCGTTTATGTAGTTTCGTTCCGGGACCGCAGAAACGATAACCCGGTAAATGTGCCTCAAATGGTAATGAATTAATCAAGGAATTAAGAATTCCCGAACCTTTGCGTGCATGTGTAGAGCGCATGTCTCACTATGAAATAAAAAAGGCAAAACGTGTGCTTTATAAGTATACGATTCCTATGACGATTGGCTAAATCCAGTAAAGACATAGATTGCCCTTATCACGAACGAAATAAAAGACAAAACTTATGCTTTATAAGTATTAGTCGCGATATGGAGATAGTAAAGCAAAAGTGTACGCTACCCATACAGGTGTTAGATTTCGAGGATGACATTCGCAAAGGACGACACGGTACGTTGTTTCCGAGTAACGTTAGAGCGCTCATACTGGGCAGTTCAAATGCTGGAAAAACGAACGTTTTACTCAACCTGCTTATTCACGAGAATGGTCTGAGATTCGAAAACCTCTACATATACTCGAAATAGTTGCAACAACCTAAATATCGATATTTACTCAGGTTACTGAAAACTATACCCGATATAGGTGTATTTACGTTCGATGATGGTGATAAAGTAATTCAAACGTCGGATGCTAGAGAAAATTCGATATTCGTATTTGATGATGTGATAAATGAAAAACAGGGTAAGATAGCTTCATATTACAGTATGGGTAGACATCGTAATGTCGATGCTATATATTTAGCACAATCATATGCTAAAGTACCTAAACATTTAATTAGAGATAATGCAAATATGATTATATTCTTTAGACAGGATAATCTCAATTTAAAACATATATACGAAGATTATGTAAATACCGATATGTCCTATGATGAATTTAAGGATATGTGTAAACATATATGGGAGAGTGATGAACGATCCTTTGTTGTTATAGTACCAGAATATCCACTGAACGAGGGACGCTACCGTCACGGTTTTGATCGCTTTATCAGAATGAATAAATAGAATAATCCATCACTTAAGCAATGAGTATCGACAGGTTCGGATCCCGAAGAATCATACCCTCTAGGGGTGTGTTCAATCGATATATCATAACTAGAGATGGATCGGGAAACTATCGATTCAAGGGAAAGCTGTTGTGCAATATTCACGACCCTGAAGAAGGTGACGATGCATCGACTAAACGTTCTGTGGATACGCATACGGCTGACGTCGAGAATCGAATGCAGATCTTCAGTGAGCAGACCTCGTATCAGCCTATGGGCGAGTTTGAAGCTATGCTTAGGGATCACATACAAAAATCGCTCGACATCCAATACAACAATTTAATGGAGTACTTAAGTAAATATGCATTTAAACGTGATTCCGAAAATAATGTCATTATAGATGGTATAAGAATGAAAACGCTGTTGGATCCCCTTCACGAACACGATGTTCCTAATAAAAAATATGTAGATGATAGGATTCCAATTCACGACTCTAATGAAACTCTATCATTTCGAATGAAGAGATTGAAGGATTTAGCCGACCCGATAGATGATAGTGATGCAGTCACCATGAGTTATGTTAATCATTTCTTTATACAGAAACATAATGAATTGCAAACGGGTTTAACTGAGACTATAACAAACATTACCGATACTATTACACGGAAATAGAATGAATTACAAAGTCAGTTAACTAGAACAATCACCTCCGCTAGCGAGACTATTACTACAGCTGTAGAAAAAGAAGTGAAAGAACTAACCGCACGACAAACGGAACTTGATAATAAACTAATCACTATAAATAATGATATTCATACTATGAAAACACGAATGAGAAATGTTGTAAACACTATGTTACAACAATTGAAAGCACAACTCATAATTTCATTGCAAACACGTCCGTTTCGAGGTCCCTCTTTAAGGTATACGTTAACATCGGGACTCGAATACTATAAAGTTCCAGGAAATGGAAGTGTACTCTCGTGTTCCATCGTATCATCGGTACATCCGCATGCTGTAAATGATACATTGTTTGCAATAAACGGAAGATTAGTTGAAAGATATCCTGTAAGAGTTGAAACTGGCGATATTCTATCGTTTACAGCGCCAGTCGGACGTGCTAAAGATGGTCATATATTAAGTATAGAACTGATAGTTTCATATAAATTAGCAGTAGCTGATTAATTATACATTCATTTCGATATGGATGCTGAAGCTATAAGACTTAAGGAATCCATTGCCGTCACAGTAGGGCAATAAGAGAAAAGTTACGTTCTCTCAAAGGAATGAAATTCGAAACGCAACGAGTCATGTCTGAAGTTCTTCAACCTGTAACCGAACCATTGAAAGTAATAGCGAAAGCACACCAAGACAACAACGACGACGACGACGACGACGAAACTACAGCTGATGCTAACGGATCTGATCTCGTGTCAAAGTATCTACACAAGGTTCGAACTGCCAGTTCGAGTGACATGGACAATACTTACGGCATACGTTACGAGGATAATGAGTATAAATTGGGTAACAAGACAGTTGTGTTTAAATCTGATGGTGTTCAGATAGGAACAGAAACGTATGAACCCACAGCAGGCTTATATGAATTATTATTTAAACGTTTACCTCGCAAGACATCGTACACAGATGATGATTTAGACGTGTATTCACAAATCTTACAGAATACTCAAGTTTACAGACACGGCTATTCAAGAGATGGACGTTTAAGAGCAGATCGAGGGTTCAAGTATCGTCATATCATTCGTGACCTTGTTAGTAATCGAACTGGATTTGGTTTACGTTGGAAAGAACATGTACCGCAGAGAAAATTAGATTACGTCTACTGGAACGATCCGAATGAAATAATAAACAGATTAAGATTATTAGTTGCGTCGAGGGATGCAGGTAATTTGAATCACTCACCCGAGATAGAAGAAATTATTACAGAACTTAAAACATCAAAAATTATAGCATGATAAAACGTCGCATTGCAACCGAGTTACATGCACCAGCTAGAAGACGATTTTTACGTCGTAAGATCATAAGCAAAGGAATGAACGATTTAGTACAAATAGATCTTATGGACATGTCTAATTATGCAAGAGACAATAGGAATTATAAGTATATTCTTCTTGCATGCAATTTTTATTCCAAGATGGCTTATGCACGACCATTACGTGATAAAAGTGGTATTAACGTTTCGACTGCTATGGAGGAGATATTGAATGAAATGGAATCGTTTCCGAAGAATGTTCAATCTGATAAAGGAAGGGAGTTTTACAATAAACATTTCCGCGAACTAATGAATCGTAATAATATTAATCATTACAGTACATTCACTCACGTTAAGGCTGCTGCAGTGGAACGTTTAATAAGAACGATCAAACTGATTTTGCATAAGGAATTTATTGTTCAAGGCTCATATCAATGGATAAACATACTACCTAGAATTATTCATACATACATAATACTTACCATCGAACGATTCGTATGAAGCCTGTAGAAGTTCGTGATAATTCTCTCCTGCTCAGCGTATACAAATATGATAGATGTCTGCGTGAGAAGCGAAGACCTAGGCTTCATCGTGTTGGTGACTACGTGAGGATTTCTAAGCATAAAGGTGTTATGGAGAAAGGTTATCTACCAAATTGGAGTGTTGAAGTCTTTAGGATACGTACAGTGCAAAGGACACATCCATTGACCTATCTCATCGAGGATCTGGAGGGTAAACTGATCGAAGGAGCATTCTACGGTTATGAATTACAGAAAACTCAATATCCAGACACGTATTTAGTTGAAAGGATCATCAGACGTCGTGGTGATAGGATTCTGGTGAAATGGTTAGGATTTCCTACCCGTGAATGGATTAATGAGGTGGACATTGTATAAATAAAAAAAACACACAACTCAATAAAGAAATATAATTTTAATGATATATTGTGTTTTATTTTTTTGTTCACATTGATTCCTGACATCTTCTGTAACTGCTAGTTCACATTGATTATATATAAATTCACATCTCCTTAACTTAAACATGATAATAACATTTTTATACTTTTTTAAAAAAAAATCATACATGATTATAGTTGAATTAACATTTAATTGTAGAGATTTTAACATAACGTACATGCTAGTTCACATTGAGTATATATAAATTCACCTACCCTTAACGTAAACATGATAATTACAATTTGAAGTAATTAGTAATATACGATAAACAAACATCATACATGATTATAGCTGAAATAAGAGCCTTTGTACATGCTAGTTCACATTGATTATATATAAATCCCCCCTCACCCCTTAACGGAGATATGATAATAACATTTTGATATAATTAGTAAATATATTTTAAAATGATGTAAATATGTTATTATCATGTAATTAGTAACACACTTTACAATTATACTTGAAACTCAATTATTTCGTTTTTTGAAATACAGTAATATGTTATTATTATGTGCCTAGTAATACCTTTTAACTCAGTTGTAACACACTTTACAATTATACTTGAAACTCAATTATTTTATTTTTTGAAATACAGTAATATGTTATTATCGTGGCCTAGTAATACCTTTTAACTCAGTTGAATCTATGCTTTATTGAGAAAAGAAAAAGAAAATTACACTCGACAATTTTCTATAGCATAATGTCCCCATGCTAATGTTGAAAATGAATTATTGGGAATGTATCGTTTTGTATCGATACCACTTAAAGCTATCTTATTAGATTCAATGGTATGAACATCATGTTTATAACTTCTGAAACATGTCTGCATGCTTCGATGTATCGTGTCAGGATTTGTAATACATGAGAGATATTGTTCAAAGGTTATGAATCTCATCGAATCTTTTGTTACACCTTTTGATTTTTAATCACTTCAGTATCGTATCGATAACAGTATAATTTCGATTTCAACCCTACATATTCAGTCATCACTCTACCGGCTAGCTCATCCTTGAATAATCCTGAAATTTTCTTATTTGCTAACGGAATACCATACACATTTTCCATTGGATAATTCGATGTATCGAATAAATGTATATTGGTTTTAATAAATTCATATATATCGCAGCTAGATTCAAAGAGAAAAGCATCCGTGTCCGTATAGATTAAAGTTACATCTTTCAATTTTTTCTTCAGAATTTCATAATAAAAATCATACATTTTATGTTTGGATAGATCCAGGATTGCTTGTCCTATGTATATTGGCTTATTCATCAATTTTTCATCTCTGACCAATTCTATACCTATTAAATTTTCATCAAAAATCACGTACCTTATACATGTCTGTCGAGCTAACAATTTACGCGCTCGTTTCCAGCTGGTAGCTAAATGAAATGAATTATAACGTTTTACATTCTCTATAAATTTTCCATAAACACAATTATTCATTAACTTCCATAGATTTTGACCAAATTTCGTCTTATCTTCAATACGTTTACGAGCGTTGAGTTCAATGTAAGGATTTATCCAGTTAGATTGTTTGTAACCTATTACTCTATGTATACGCGATGGAATCAAACCAAGTTTAACACATTGTTGAAAATTGAGATAATGTAATACGTATTTATTTTTATCGTTCAATGTTGTTAGCAATTTTGTATACTTATCACCTGGCGCGATTTCATTCAAAGGGCATAATGGCAAATCATTTTGTATATCATGAAGTTCCTGTGGATATTTAAAGTCTACTTCCAACACATATCCCACGTCAGAATCACTTGTAATAGACATAAAATCTATTGATTTAATTTCAGCATCAGTTAGCCACCTTATATCAGTGTATGGTAAGCTATTATTTTCCATTGTATATCCATATAAAGAATTGCAGTCAACGTACATTAAATAATTAGTTGGTTGAGTGTTATCATAGCTAGTCATGTATCTGTTATTCGCCTTTGCATACCGTTTGGACACAGTGCAAATTCCACCTCGTATTCCTTTTTCGAAGAAATCTAGCATAGTCTTATCTGTTAATAATGAAATCTGTACACCAGTCGTTCTTAACATTGCATCATAGGCTAACCCGGGAAGTGTGTAATACTGGCACGGATCGAGTCCGTACAAACCGATACTTAATTCACGGAAGCGTTCAAACACGTCCGTTAGTATTAATGTATCGCACTTAAGATATATATTTAAATATTCACCCAGATTTTTAACATTGAATTCATTCCATACCGTTCTAGCATGACTATAATCCTCATCGCTTACATGATCAAACTGATGTTTGGATGTTAGACTATTCTCGTATAATTTTTCTATAGAATCCACATACGTGTACGGGAAGACACCTTTGCGTTTCATCAGTTGTCTATGCAAAGGATTTGTGTACATATTATTGGTGTAATGAAAATCATCTGCTTCTAACATATCCGAAAGGTTACTAAGTTTTGAATCCAAAAAACGATAGCTATCCAGAAATCTTAGATATATACTCATTCCATTCGAATTTGTATATCTTTTGCTAAAGGATAAGTAATTTTCAGAAGTTTGTGCAATACAGCTGATAGGTTCCGTATCGTAACCTAGTTTCTTTACTATGAAATGAGCATCGTATTTTGACAAGCAATGAAAGAATATTGGTATGAATCCTGGCATTTTACTATTTAAATTGCAGTGCTTATGAGCTGGGCCAACGTAACTTCCAGTCAAATGACAATGATCACGAACCTTTATGCACGAGTTAAGAAATTCACGTTTGCATATGTGACATCGTGTTGCATTTTGATATTCTAGCTCATCCACATCTCTCATACTTATTTCAATTTTATTAGCATATATATTAATGACCTGATTTGCAATTAACGTTAATTCTTTAAGAAAATTTCCAATTGCATATGGACCTTCAAATGATTTGAAACGTGTTAAATTTTTATCATAACTACAGACCAAATGCAATGCAATTGCATACGCTTCATGTTTATGAATGGTACGTGTCCAACTTTTACTCGATACATCTTGACACGAATCTACCTTACGTAAGATACATTCTATGTCTGCATAAACCACCAATGGAACTTTTAGACATTTCGAATATGCGTTAAATTCAACGAGATCAGTTTTACCAGCCTCGGGCATTCTGATAATTTGATTCATCATACACCGCTTTTTATGGCTATTTAAACGTGATTCTGATGTGAAATACAAGTTACAATTGTTACATAACCATTTTCGCCCATTATGTTTAGTTAGCTGCTTTCCTAGCAAACGTGATAAGTCTTTTATCAGACAATAATGTCTTTTATACATTAAAAGATTAACATGATGTGATTTTATCTCTCTTGGTTGATATAAGAGAATAATCGATTTATTTTCAACACCGTATATCGTTATTGAAATATTTGAATTTTGATTCTCGAATTTTTCTACATCTTTCAATGATACGGGGAATGTTATATTCTCAAAGTTAAATTCGTTAAGAAAATCATATCTTTTATAGGAGGTGGGTCGATTCTTGTTACGTTCTACTAGGTATTTGGATGCTAACAGACAGTATGCAAAGCAATATTTATCAGTATTACGAATGTTAATAACAGCTCTCTTCGATTTTATAAAGTCGGGTAATTCAGTATACATCCCTGCATTCAATGAATCGTATTGTGTCACATATATTGTTAATTTCTCAATACTGTATAAAGCTTTTGAACTGGTACGCGATTCAAAATTATCCATATGATCTAGTATAGGTTGTACAATCTTCTCTTCATACCATATAGATTTATCTGTAGATTGCAATATCACCTCAAGTTTACTGTTAAAGTTAAATGTATGAATATTATCGCTCTCTTGTGATATTATGACATATTGACAGGATAAACAGGATCCTATCTTAAGACCTGATTTATACATGTTTAAGCCCTTATCAATTTCATTCAAAATTAAAGGTTTGCATTCTGCTAGGAATATGACGGGGTCAAGTATATTAACACAGTTGTGAATTTCGTAGGTAGATAATCGGTTTTTGAAAGCAGACTCACTGTGAATACATCGTAATCGTTCAGTCTGGGTCACGTTCGAACGGGTTTCATCTTGCTGAATCGAGGGTTGTCCAGTGGCGGTATCGGAGCATCTTGTCGCCGTTTCTGAAAAAGCAATTACAACATTCGATTAACTTTACATACGGGAACATTGATTTACATGTATGTAAGGTGGTAACAGAAATAACATACATGTTAATAACTTTTACATGTATGAATCTCAATTTTACGTAAACTCTATACTTTACGTAGAACGTAACATGCATGTAACTTTTACATATGAAAATAGTTACATAATGATTATGTATTTTACAATTATTGCTATCATCACGTAACTACAATATTCAGATAGTATGTAACTGTTTTACGTAATGCTCTCTCCCTTACATAAATGATAAAAACACACAACGTAAACCATATACATGTAAAATACCGTAACTGAACTACGATATTCACATGTACGTTTTACACATATAAATTAACGTTCTTTTTTCACCTACAACGTTACTTTTACGTGTAACAAACAAACGTAACTAACATGCATGTGAAATAACGTAACTGAACTACGATATTCACATGTACGTAATTATTACACATGAAAATTAACGCTACAACGTTCACTCTCAATTACTAATACTACATGACGTGCGATAATTAACACTTTAAGTTCTAATACAACATGGACGATTTCACATTTACATGCAAGTAACTACATTCAATTACTATTACTACATGACGTGCGATAATTAACACTTTAAGTTCTAATACAACATGTACGATTTCACATTTACATGCAAGTAACTACATTATCACTTTTTTTTATGAAATTTTATTCAATAATTATACTCACCTTTTGACGACATTACGGGCTGCTTAAAAAAGACAATTTATGTCGTTTGAAACCACTTTCTAGTGTTTCCTCGCCATGGTATTGGAGTATGCAGTCACCACGATTTAGTAGATCTTTCTGCGCTGCGGTCATGTGTTTGAAATTCTCCGGGAGGAAGACTTGGAAATCTGATGTTTCGACGACGACCCGTTCACCATATCTGGTCTTCACGGTTTTGACGGATCGAATGATGTGTTGAACGGACTGATCTAATTCACGTAGTTTCTTTGTGGGAAGATGTGTTCCACCTTCAGCTAGTTGATTTAGCTGAAGCATCTCATGATCTGAAACAGACATATAAGCACACACGAATCAGTATTACTTCAACATTCTTCGTAAACAGAGATAAAAAATGAATTACAATATACAACTTTTCTATCTTACCTGTAGGATCCATATTTCCAGAGAATCGACTGCCTCCTCACTCATCCGTGCCGCGGTATTTATTAACAGATGCTCCGCCCCCCCTCCGTCCGGGAGAGGTGTTACTGTCTACATATTACGCTATGTGTTTAAAGTAGTTGTGACTACGTTATAAGTAATACTAGTAACTTTATTATCATAGTTTAAACTTTATATAGATTCATCATTTTTTACACCCCCTCCAACCGTATCTCTCCTTCCCAAACACCATGTTGCGTGCGCACACTAACTGTGATTCGTTCCCTACATCTTGGAGGGGGGATATAATTACACATTTCTTTACACACATACTTGTACAAAATATATTTTTCTGAACATTTAATTTTTTTTGTTTTTTACATTTGGTATACTAACACATTCATAGTATTGTTTCATCATTCATACAAATATATAGATTCATTCGTTTAATTTTAAAATATATTCTTTTTTCCTAACGTTATTTGACATAATTAGACTTCGCTACAGCAATAAGAATGTTTTGACCACCCCTGTCACCAGTCTGGAGAGATTAACTCTTTTTTTTTCCTCTGACCCACATACCAAGAAGGATGAAGTTCAGTGGAGTATTCGTAATACTGAGGGGAGATTTTCTAGACAATTTTTTTATATGGAGGGTGATATCTTGCCATGGATAGTTAGGATATCTACACTATAGATCCCTACTTGCGTATATATATTATCATATTGATTGATCAGTTTTGTATTACTCATATATACTTAAAGATGAGATACTTTTCTCTCGTTATCTTAATCATTTTTAAATAGATGGTAAGTGCTTTTATTTTATTTTCGATGTTATGTTCCACTTTTATCATGCTTAGAGGGAATATTCTTTTTAGGTTATCGTGCTTAGAGGGAGCGTTCCTTTATCATGAAAACCCTTTCAAACAGATTTACATTTGCATTCTTATACTTTTCTCTCAATTTTTTTTTTATCATTCTTAAAGAGATGGGTAGTGCTTTTATTTTATATACACTTGCTATGTACCACTTTTATCATGCTTAGAGGGGACATTTCTTTGTCATGCGACCCTCTCACATAGATTTACATTTCCATTCTTATACTTCATCAATGTGGAATAGATTTATATTTTCTCGTACCTCGATGTGGGAATGGAATTTAACATTTTCTTAACGTTTACATCGCTCTTGGATACGTAGCTCAAGGAGAGATTCTGCATAGGGAACACCCCTTACCAGAATGTCTTATTACATTTATTTTCATAAATCTCTCCCAGTAAACATACCTAATCATTCTCTCGATATTCTTTTATCTAAAGATTAACGATACTGCATCATATATCATACACTAAACGTAATAGATATCAAACCCTACACTCGATATTCATACATGAGAGTTCAAGCACACACACACACACATCGAAAAGAATTCACATTTAATTCAAACATCCCCGGAACCCCCGTTACCCACCCCACCCCATCACAATATCGAACCCTAGACTTCGATATTCATACATGAGAGTTCAAGCACACACACACATCGAAAAGAATTCACATTTAATTCAAACATCCCCGGAACCCCCGTTACCCATCCCACCCATCACACATCACACACACACACACACACACACACACACAATCATCATCATCATCATCATCATCACCCCAACCCTCAAACACATCTCACTGCACAGGGGAGAACGGCACTACGCCAACACTCCCCTTCTTTTACAACTCGATTTTCATATAGGAGAGTTCTAAATCAATGAGCATTCTACATCACTCATATATTAACACAGAGGAGAGTTCAACATCGTATCTACACTGTGCTGATTCTCTCAATTCTATACTACTGATGACCCTAACTTTCCCAGCAGAAGCAACCACTTTTGCTTTTTAGGGGGGTTGGTGATGAAGGAGATTCCCACACTGAGCTTTGCTGTTTGCTCTCAGGGTTAAAATGATGTAGCCAAGTTTCATCAACAGTGATTACGTTTGAAAGAAACTCCGGATCTTCCTCTAACATCAACTTGAACTGCATGTTACCTCCATTGCAGCGGTAGGCGATACTAAACATGTCTGAACTTGCCTGGTTCTGACAGGCTGGAACCAGGATGCCAACACTGAAACTACTACGGTGTATTTGTTTCACATTAAACTAACAGAATATAATAAGGTTGAATTTTAGTGCGAAAAATTATGACCGAAAAAATTATGATTATTCTTTACTGAACAACGTTCGTATATATATATATATATTTGGTACAATATTTCTTTCATCAAAGCCAATTGATATTCAAAGCTAAAATAAAATAATAATATATTTTAATAGATTTACATGACATTGTTTTGAAACTCATTCCATAGGATGGGTTTCATAAACAACCAATTTTCACCTTCAATAACCTGTTTCTAAATGTGGTATTACAGAAGCTCACGAAACAACATTTAACTAATTTTACTAATTAGAGAGTTTGGTTTATAAAAGGTCAACGTAGATAAACGCACTATATCTACTCCATAAAAATAAGAAGGGTCCCATTTCAGTAATGCAGCAACATACTGTTGATAAAGCGTGACTATCAAGACAAATTCGTGACAGGTGAGGATCGTTGCGTGGCAACACGCATCATGTGGAATGCGTTGGGAAACGTCTACATTCTCGTTTTCTTTAAAATAATTAAAGAAAACGAATTTCAGCTTCTTAGACATTTTTCTGTGAAATATTCCAAGGAGGCTAGAGGCTCAGTCTGTTTTAATGAGTTGTTATTCTCCCACAGTTTCAGCGCACATGAAGTATTCCTTGGGAATCTGTTATTCTAATGTTCGTGGTTTACTGCCTTTCAGCGCTTGAATGCTGTTTATCTCCTTAAGTACGCTGTTGGGTTATACTGCATTTTGTCTCCGTAACCTGGGGATACATATACATTCTAAAGCTAAATGAACAAACGTATTATTGGACAGATAGCCCTAGAATTTAAATTAACCTTGAAAACGTTTTAGGCTTTCTGCAAAAATTCCTGCGGCTTCAACTACAGTTCTACTTTTCTCCCTCAAATTCCCCTACTTTGAATTAACATACTGTTGTCAAAGTCAGTAACAAACTATTTTTGGAGGTAATTATAACTATTTTGAAGTTACATTACGAAACAAGTGCGGCAAGAGCATTTTTGCAGAAGAGGTAGAATTTTGAACCTGGAATACAAAGTTGAATATTTTCACCTCCAGTTCTTACAAACATGTTCATCATTCAGCAGTCGGCAACTCAAGGTGATATGGTTGCTTGCCACGTGAGAAATATACTTAAATGCTCCACAATTTATTTATTTACTCATATATTTATTCATTCATTCATTCATTTTTATTCATTTAATTATATATATTTATTTACTTATACCTACCTACCCACCCACTCAACCACCCACCTAGCTACCTACCTACCCACCCACCCACTCAACCACCCACCGACCTACCTACCTACCACCGCTTGGCTCTCAAGGTGGCCCGGGTTCGATCCCAGGTGACCGCAATGTGAGATTTGTGGTGGACAACACGGCGCTGAGGCGGGTTTTCTCCGGGATCTCCGGTTTCCCCTACCATCTCATTCCACCGGTGCTCCATCTTCATCTCATGTAGCATCAGTGTCATCGCCTACGGTGCTGTAGTAAAAGCGGGCGTTAAATACTACACATTTCATATTTTACCTACCTACCCACCTACCTACCTACTTATCTACCTACCTACCTAACAACCCGCCCACCCACCTATCCATCCATCCACCCACCTACCTACCTACCTGTCTGTGTATTAATTAATTAATTCATTCATTCATTTTACATCCTACGACGTTATGCCATATAGGATGATGAATTAAATGGATGAAATGATAGTCAAATTAGTCCGGTGTCCGTAAAGCTTAGAGCTACCCGCATTCATTTTTCAGGATAAGGCAAAACCTCAGAAAACAACTTATCAAGGTAACTCACCCCAACCGAGATTCGGGAGCTCTTGAACGTGAGGCAGACACGCTACCATATACACCACCGAGGTGGGTGCTCCTCGAATTAAATCCTATGCAGAGCTTCAATTATTTATTTCAATATTAACAATAAAAGTATAAAATCACAAATCATATGTCTGTTTTGTACTCAAAGTTGCATCTTTTGTGACCACAGTTGTACAGGAAACAAAATATATAGCATACATTTCTTAGCATGACATGGACTCTGTTAACAAAGTATTATTTAATATTTCATTAGTTGTTCAGAAATGTAATAATGAAGCTACAGGTAGTTAAATTATTAAGTCCATAACACACTTACAGAGAAGACGTTCTCTATATTTCATTGCAGTTGGCTTCTACCCTCTTTCCAATAGGAGAGCTAGATAATTTAATACTTTGTGGAAAGGAAGCATTTCCAAATACACACAGATTTCCTTTCAAATTTGTACATTAATTTGGCTTTATAATAAAAGGTAATAAGCAAGTAATTGTTTTTGTCCAAAACCGCTCCTTTATTACTAAATTAACCTCCTCTATCCCTTTGCTTTCTGTACTACCTGTCTATACCTCTTTGTATTCGAATGTGCATTATTTTATACTATTTTGTACTGCACCTCTTTTCTCACTCACCATTCTTTTGACTGCCTGCCTATCTTGAAAGGCTTTTTTTGGGATGTTTATTTATTTCAAAGGTATTTATTGGGTACTTAGTTTTATTTTAGCGACTTTATTGCAGCCTGTCGGGGTTCCGCATAGAACACCCCCGTTAGTTTAGGTGCTGTTGCGGTGCGAGCTGCCCATAGCAGCTGCAGGTGGAGGAATCCAGGCCAGGCGACGGCCATGACCCAAAGGCCTTGGCCGTGGCGCGTGGATAGTAGGTTGCTTTGGCGGCTACTAGAGCAGGGGGGTTCGTTTGTAAGTCAGAAGGGGTTTCACTGGGGTCTAGTCCTTTGTATTTTGGTGTAAGAGTTTATCTTAAGTCCGTGAAGTCGTAAGAAGAGTTTAGTGTGGTTGGAGATGATTTCGCGGAGCTGTAAGTGAAGGCTGTGATCCATGTTGATGATCTGTGGATGCAGTTTGTCCAGTCTGTCGTCTAAGTTGAGGAGGTCCTGTGGGCGTGTATCGCTGAGCTGTATCCCAATGCGGTGCAGCTTCCGCTAAAGTGAAGGCTGTGATCCATGTTGATGATCTGTGGATGCAGTTTGTCCAGTCTGTCGTCTAAGTTGAGGAGGTCCTGTGGGCGTGTATCGCTGAGCTGTATCCCAATGCGGTGCAGCTTCCGCTAAAGTGAAGGCTGTGATCCATGTTGATGATCTGTGGATGCAGTTTGTCCAGTCTGTCGTCTAAGTTGAGGAGGTCCTGTGGGCGTGTATCGCCGAGCTGTATCCCAATGCGGTGCAGCTTCCGCTAAAGTGAAGGCTGTGATCCATGTTGATGATCTGTGGATGCAGTTTGTCCAGTCTGTCGTCTAAGTTGAGGAGGTCCTGTGGGCGTGTATCGCTGAGCTGTATCCCAATGCGGTGCAGCTTCCGCTAAAGTGAAGGCTGTGATCCATGTTGATGATCTGTGGATGCAGTTTGTCCAGTCTGTCGTCTAAGTTGAGGAGGTCCTGTGGGCGTGTATCGCTGAGCTGTATCCCAATGCGATGCAGCTTCCGCTAAAGTGAAGCTAGTATGTCTCTTTGCTCGCTGGCTTGGAGTTCTGTCTGTTGTAGTTGGGTGTGTATGTTCTCTGCTGTCTGTTGAAGCTCTGTGACTGAGGGGGAGAGTCTATCCGATGTAGTAGGTGCATTCGTCAGTAGTCCGTGGATGGTAGTTAGTCGGTCTTGTAGGTCAATGACGGCGGCGTGGTTGGCGTCTTGTTGTCGGGCTGCAGCGGTGACGGCTTCCTCCAGGTTGCCCAGACGTTGGTTTAAGTTAAGGACCTCAGAGTGGAGGTCCTGAACTTCATCAGCTGGAGGCCGGTGGTTGGAGGCGTGAAGCGTAGCTGTCAGGAGCTCCTCGAGGATGCGAAGTCTGCTGGTGACACCCTGCAGGTCCTCTCGGAGGCAACCAAGGGCTTGCTGCCATCCCGCAGGCTCGTTGGTGACTGCTCTCCGGGGTGCTGATTGTAGTGAGCACCCCGGAGAGCAGTCACCAACGAGCCTCAAGAGCCAATCTGCGTAAGTCCTGACGTCACTATATTTCTTGGTATTATTTTTCCTGTGGTACTCAGAGCACCACTGTAGTCGTGATGTTCCTAAGCCCAAATAACAATTGTAAAAGTTATATTGTTTTCCTGCTTTTCTTCTTTCGGAATTTTAACTATTTCATTGAAGTTTCTACTAGCTCTGTCACTTTCCTATTTTTTTCTTGGATTTATTTACGAAGCCCTAGAAATATGAAATGAGACTTCCAAAATTTCTTTGATTTAAAAGGTCCTAAAAACATAGGTTTTTTCCGGGGTCCATAGAGCTTAGGGTTACCCGACATTCGTCTATCAGGATAAGGGAAAACCCCGGAAAAACCTTATCCAGGTAACTCACCCTGACCAGATTCGAACTCGGGACCTCTTGAACGTGAGGCAGACATGCTACCACCACGCTACCGAGGCGGGCTGAAAAACATAATGCTACATATGTTTGGATGCATTTAAATGTAATCTGGGTTTTAAACGTTCATTTTTATTATACTGAAGAAGTGCTGTAGTTTAACGCTTCTGAGTTGAAAATTAATCGAAGGATAATACAATAAGAATAGGACAAATGTGTGTACAATATTTCTTAGCGTCGTGATGTAACACATTCTGTGAATTCATTGAGAGAGTTCTAATGATAGTGCACTCCATAATTTCACATTTCTCTTAAGGTATTTCTTTCTCTGTGAAACCGCTCATAAAAGGCTGCAAGAACTCCGAATAGCAGCATACAGGGTTTAGTACATTATGCAAAATATAGCATATTAAAGCGCTAGTTAAAAGCACGTGTTGAATAATTCTGATGAGGCAGCTGCGATGAAATTCAGCGTGACATTCAGGAAAAAGACGGATTTCCCTTAAGGCTGAAGTAGAAGGATGATGAATTAGGCTTGCCGGCGTGACCTAAGTGGTTTCCGTTGTTTTTATCAGACACCCACTTAATTACAGGCAAGTTCTAGATCTGCACGTAATCTGCCAAGGTCGGCAACCTTCTGGAAATGCTCATTTGTTAATGCGACGCAAGACTATTTGAGCTTTCGCTAATGCGCTCTGATTCTTAGGATTCCAGCTTTGAAGAGGATCTTAGGAAATGAAAATAAATATTTCAAGGTTAAAAAAAGGAGTGAATAGGATAAAGTTTCCTTGTTCGTTTTTCTTTTCAGAATTATCCACGTCACTCAGGTTGCTCGGACCACTATTTTCTTAATCTAACTAATCCGCTTAAACTTTTTAAACATAACATTTATTTTGACATTTTAAGTTGTAAATATTTATACTTGAGCATGTAATTTAATTCTAGGCTTCAGTAAGAATTTTAAGACACATTCCAACTATAACATAAGTATTAAGATTTGCATCGCTCTCTCAGAATTCTAGCATATAACGTTAAAAAGTCAATCAACTTTCACATTCAGAATACATTTATTAGAGGCTAAATTTAAATCTTATAACTATTTCTCCCCCATGTAACTAATATTTCAGCCCGCCTCGGTAGCGTAGATAGCAGCGTGTCTGACTCACGTTCAAGAGGTCCCGAGTTCGAATCTCGGTCAGGGTGAGTTATCTGGATAAGGTTTTTTTCCGGAGTTTTACCTTATCCTTCAAGACGAATGTCGGGTAACTCTATGCTCCATGGACGTGGAGCATCATTTCACCCAATTCATTTACCGTCCGATATGACTTGACGTTGGAGGACGTAAATTAAAAAAAAATAGTGAGTGAGATAAGTAATTACTCCATAGCAACACAAAAGCGATAAAAAAGTACTAGTGCGGTAAGTAAAAACTTATTTTGAAGTATTGATTGTGATATTACAATTTTTACAATTATATAAATACACACAGTGAAATGCACATGTGGTAAGCACGTGACGGAATCTCCGAAATTGAAAAAACTCAGCGCAATTGCATCGATATTTAAAACAATAACAATAAAATCGTTATTGTATACTATTGTTTGCGTTATTGAACTTATATTTTTTTATTTTGTAATATTCGTCCAGTAAAAAGCATCATTTCACCCAATTCATTCACCGTCCGATATGACTTGACGTTGGAGGACGTAAATTACAACAGAAAGAAAACTAATATTCCATACTTACCGTTATTATTGCTAAGCATCGGAAGTTATATTCCCACACTAGTGAGGTAAGTAATTACTCCATAGAAACACAAAAGCGATACAAAAAGTACTAGTGCGGTAAGTAAAAACTTATTTTGAAATATTGATTGTGATATTACAATTTTTACAATTATATAAATACACACAGGGCAAAAATAGTATGCAATACTCATATGATGAACACATGACGGAATCTCCGAAATTGATAAAAACTCAGCGCAAGGGCCTCGATATTTCAAACAATAAAAAAAAAAAAAAAAAAAAAAAATAGTTATTGCATACTATTGTTTGCGTTATTGAACTTATAGTTTTTTTATTTTGTAATATTCGTTCAGTAAAAAGCATCATTTCACCCAATTCATTCACCGTCTGATATGACTTAACGTTGGAGGACGTAATACCTACATTCCACTATCTCTACCAGAGAGCATGCCTACGTGAATCTACATAAATGCCGCGTATTTTGCAGTATTCACCTAGTTAGATTCTAGCAACTTTCACTACATTTCTAATATCCATAATTTTTGTAATTATGTTCACTTTCTTGTTAATATAATTATTGTATCAAGATGATCCTAAAATTCTCAAGATAATTTTAGGAGATAAGGACAGTCATAATCACAGAAAAATAAATGATAAGTTTTAATATGCAGATAGAAAATCCAAGATTTCCTAGAGAAACTCAAGGAATAATACTTATATGCATACGGCATTGGGGTATGCATTGGGGTCATGTCCTATAATGTCAACATTATAAAACACTCTGAAACTGTTAAATCAAATTTTGGATGGGAATGGTACCCACCGACTAACCAGGGCCTCCGCATACAGGATAGAGCGCTGTGCTTGTCCTTTGTGCTTATACCATGGCACTTGGGAGGGAGAGATCAGGGGAGAGACCCGAAGGGCGAAAATTCGGAAGACGGTGGATCCTTAAGTTTACAGTTCGTATCCGACTACCTCCGATTCCATTCACAACGCTCTAACCCATAGCAAAATCCAAGCTGGAGCCGCAGCCAGGGTGGCCTTTGAGGAGCGTGCACCCAGCAATAACCCCCTGAATACTGTTACTTGATCGCACAACCGTCAAACAAATGACAGTAAAGGATACGATGGGTACAGCAAATGAGGAATAGGAATGTTTTGGGAAAAGAGGAACAGCCCCCAGATTCTTCTACCAACCTGTGGAAGTGCGAATAACCTATGTGTCAGAGTGGACGATCGGGGATCGAAACAATTACCTCTGTAATGTGAGTCGCACAGTTGCAGTGGCGCCACCTCGCTTGCTATTTTCATATCGTAATGTATTCTCTATTTGTAATCTATTCTAATCTAAGCTGAAAATGTAGAGTTCTGAGATCTTACTGCAGAGATGCTACGTATAATGACAATATTTTATTTTGTCATACTCACTGTGTTATAAGTAGGGACCGGATTTTTAGGTAAATACACATCTTTTATGTAGTAATGTATTTTGCATAATTTAGCTAGTATTGCATATTTTATGCATTTTACCATGTTTTATGCATATGTTATGGATTTATGTGTCGCAAAGAAACTGCTTTGTTTGTGAGAAGATAAGCCTTCTACTTATCCTGTAAACTTAGATTAGATTACGTGTTGTCAACAGTTCACTACAATATAAACATATACATGAAACCCGCAGGAAAGAAATTTCGATTTAAGAGTATTGCACAGTGTTCTTGAACTCAACACGACTATTACAGGCTGTGCATTAGTTCTTGACGGATGACCTTCAACGGAAATTCAGTGTATTGGTCTACCCTTAATAAACATGTCAGCAAATAGTTTAAGTTCCGATAACAAACAGCTTTTCTTTCTTGTGTACCTGTTCAAGTTATTCCTGTTCCTTCAGGTCACTTCAGAAGTGCTGGGTAATGCTTAACGTACGTGTTGAATGATATCGAAATGGCAAAGATAAAACGTAGTGTTAGTTTTCGGTTGCAGCAGTACTTTAAGAAACTTTCAGATGTATTGAAAACAGATGCTAAGATTCTATAGTCAGGCCTGTCTATATGGAAAGTCTATAACAGCTGATCAACGCTTCCACGCAACGCAAAAATGCATGCACCAACAAACATGTCTGGCGGCTTCACGTTCTTCTATGATACAGGTGCTTTTTAAGTGAAGAGAATTCTAAGGGACAATGTAGAAAAGGCATGTGTTGTGCACTCTAAACCCAAACAGTTTCCAACAATTGTCATGTGATAAATAATCCTTCACTAGTGAGTTATCAGGACAGTGCCTTTTTAGTAAATATTTTGAACTTTTTAACGAACATTTTCCTGATTTTTAATCCATACAAATTAATACCTAAAAATATTTTAGCACTTAAAAATCCGTTCCCTATTTATTTAGCTTATGTAGGTATAAGCACATCAGATAAATCATCTGTCACGCTTAAAACTGTAAAAGCATGTCGCTTGAAGACCTTGTAGTTAAATTATAATCAATCAAGCAATTAGGAAGCTGTTTTCCTTTGCATTTGCATATTTCACGATCTTGCTGACTATGCAGAAAAAAGCAACCTATGAGCAGCAGAGAAAAGAAATGACGTTATAAAACCAACTCATTGTCGAAGCTGCATTGCTTTTGGCATGACTACAACCCTCTCTGGTCCGTCACCGCCCTAACAGAATTTGGGAAGGAAAACTAGCATTCTCTTGTTTCTTTCATTTTCTTCTTAGCTTTTAAAATGCAAAACAGTTTTCATTGTTAAACATTTGCATGGGCCGGGATTGTCTTCCGCCAGTTCCCTTGATGCAATATTTCTCCTTTCCTCTTCTCCCTCGTAAAATAGAGACAGACCACCCTTCCCTTGCCGACGTCGTTTTTTGAAGCATTTCGCAATTTAAGAAGTGCAGGAGGAGTTAACGGGTGCTGACAGAGGGGTGAATTGACTGGGGTAGAATGAAGGGAGGTGGCATCGTAACTCATGACGACTTGCCCACACTTTCCCTTCCTTAAGATTCTCTCAAGCGTTTTAAGAAAGAAGGTAGCTTGGAGCTTTTACTTAAAAAATGGCTTCAAGTGAATTCGCTTTCTTCTACTTACTCAGAAGTAGAAGCAACAATTTATTTTGTATATAAAAAATTAAGAAAAATGTTTAGTAATAATAATAATGGTGATGATGATGATCATCAGCATCAGCATCATCATCACTATCATCATAATTTGTAAATTAGGTGAGACTTGGTGGCAACAACGATGCTGAAAATGTTAGTAATGAATATGAATGCATTCAATGGCTTTCAATTATTGATTTATTACATTTTAATAAGGGGAACTTCGCTACTAAATGAAAATGGCCCATATTAGTCTATATTTAGTAGTAATGTCGTAATACTTCACTATTTAAGGACCGTATATATATATATATATATTCAGTCAAAAAGAAACTTAATAAATTATACACACAAACTATCAGTAAAAATAATTAATGGAAATACATGATATAGGCAATTTTGAACCAATGAGATCACTTTAAGGGATACATTGTTGTCAGAGTGCAGCAAGAAAATTGACTTATTGCAAAACCTTTGCGGAAAGAGACAAATTTATTTATATTGATTGAGTATTGAAACGGGTGTATGCCATCCTCATTGGAAACTGGCAGCAATAAATTTAAATCTAAATGCGTAATTTTAAAAGTAATAACAAATATTGTGAGCACAATTAATGTAAATCCGCAATATAAGATTGCTGCGAAAAGAGACACCAAGTTTAATGGTGCTTAGCATCATCATTAAAAATACAGTGCCTATATTGTAATTTTATATAAGTTTTAATACAACCCCACACCTGTCTCTGTAACGTGGGAGTAAAGTATCTGCTTTACATTCAGGAGGTACTAAGTTCGAATCGCAGTCAAGGTGAGTTATCTGGATAATACTTTTTCTCGGGATTACCTCGTCTTGAAAGATGGCTGTCCAATAACTTTAAGCTCATTTGAGTATCATTTCATTCTTGGGCCAATATGACTTATGAAGCAAGAAGTTGAAAAATACCATACGTAACCAACTTACTTGTATAATAAATATGCATATTGTATTTATTTATAACAGTTCAACATTTCTAATCAAGGCTTCGCGGGTGACCAGCCGTGTCAAATTAATAAACGTCGAGCTTTCGGCCATTGTAAACTCCATGGCCTTCTTCAGGATCTCATGTAGTTTGCAATGGCCGAAAGTTCGACGTTTATTAATTTGATACGGCTGATAACCTGCGAAGCCTTGATTAGTAGTTCTCGCCGTGAAAGCTTCAAGTCTTACACAGTTCAACATTTTTCCTTCAAGCCACGTCTTGGCAAAATAAGAAAATTTCTCCGTTCCAGGTAATGCTGTCCAACTGCAAGGAGAACGGAATTATTACTTCCCTGTTCTCCCACTTCTCTTTATTTTGGTATACAAAATTGCCTATCATCTGGACAATTTTTTCTGCCTCCATTTACATCCCCTACAGTACATCAGTCGTCATGCAGTTTCTTCTGTTGAGCCAGTTACTCTTCCTCATCTTACTCAGTTTCATTGTAGTTCTTGCCTCATCCAGTTTATTTCACAACATTATTATTGTCCATTTAGGTTCTTTTAAGCGTTTTTAAGCAATCGTTCTTATTATAAACGGAATAAATGGTGTAATGTGTAGGCATTAATTTAAATGTCTATCTATTAGTTTCTACAACTGTAGATAAAATACAGATTATTTGCTACCAAATCAAGAACACCCACTATCTTATTCCGTTGATAAACAAAAGAGATAGAGTTACTTATAAGCAATATTTTAACACGTATACTATTTAATTATTTACGTACTGATGAAAGCTGTTGAATTAATGTGCAAAAGTACCCTCAGAAATCCTAATTACAGCAGTATTTGAAGCCATTACCGAATAGGAAGTTCCATGTAACAAAATGTATCACATCTTAAAGGCTCTGTCCACTGGAGATTGTCTTGTTTGCTGGATGAAACGTACCCGTATAGCGATGCCTCAAACCCCTGAGATCTCGTGGTACAAAAATTGCACTAGTTTTGAATCCTGTCACTAATTGCATTGAAAACTTTAGGTTACATGATACTACAGTTCAAGTGTGAAGAGTGTTACAAAACTCCCCCGACAAGCGATGGGGATGCAGATGGATACTACACAAATGAACACTTTCATACTGGAGGCCTTATTTGTGACGTCAAGCTTTGAAACTACCTAATCGTTTCATTTGAGTACTCGTAATGATAAATTCAAATAAATGAACTGCGGCAAACCCGCATACAAGTGTTAAATTGATTGGGTTCTAATTGGAGCTATGAGTTCTCTTATCCTCAGGTGAATGGTTGTAGGAAATGGATTTTAGTTGTTGTTGGCTACTCAGTCGTATTAATAACACTTTATTTGTTGCAGAATTATTTGGTTTAATTCCTACTAAGTTTGCTTATCGACTTGGATCGGTGAGCAGCGGTTAGTAAAATTCCTAACATAAATTCAATTTTACTTGAAACCCTGGATTACTTGTTTAAAGTTACTTCCGCGCGGTTACTACTTTGCTCTAATAAACTTCTAATGCTGCTTCCGCTTACGCTGGTTGCGCTATTCTAAACTTCCCTACATTTCATACTTATCAATCTTCGCTTCTCTTCTTAATGCGCATGAACACGTCCTTCTTGTCGTAGTATCAACTTTTAAGTAAATTTTTCTTACTTCACCATTCAGTTCAAACCTTATTCTGATCCCCTCTCTAACTTTACGACATGACCAAAGTAGCTCACCCTTCTCAAATGTTACATTATTATTGGTTTCTCATTTATCTCGAATTTTCGCATTGGTTTGCAAAACTCATCTAACCCATTGACGTTCAGCCCACCCTGAGTTGTAGAACGCCTACCCTGAGTTGTTGATAACGGTATACATCGTTATCAAATCAGCGAAGTAAATCCCTTTAGCGTTCATGCTCAACTGCATTTTAAAAGCCCCTTTATCCCAACACATTCCTGGCTGGAAGTATACAATAGTTCTCAGACATTGAACTTTTCCTAGCACAAAGAAGGTAACGGTCCTTCCTTCCTGTCTATCCGACGTGTACAGATTTTTACAAGAATATTTCTGTTTCTTGACTGAAGGCTAGTATATATGTTATATTAAATTATTTTCTTCCCTTCTTATTCTTTAAGTCAACCGCTATTTTAATCATTACTATATCCATTCTAATGTCATATTATTATAAAAAGGTTTTTATATTAGTTTAGCAAAGCATTTTTATTAATTTATCTCTTGTTTTAATTATCTGATTTCGATTAATTCACTGCCTCCTAATCATTGCCTGATACTGCGGTTACAGAACTTAACTTAGCATTAATGCAATGCTAATTTGCATTGTAAAATACGTAATATGTCTTCCAGAAGTGTAAAAGCTAGGACTGTAGTTTTCAGTGTTAGCTTTACTATTTCAAGAGGGAAGATTTTTATTAATAAAAGTACATCTGATTACCCCTACGTTCGCATTGAGAATCATGCGCTATATAGAGAAAAACAGGAGTAAGCTGCAATAACAGCCCCTGTAGGGTGTTAAACTTATCCCTATTTTACACAATGAATTACGTATATTTGGAGACAGCCGAATGTTAATTTCTTGCCTTTCCAAGATTAAGTACTTAGTTATTTCGGAGGTATTCACATGAATTATTTAAATACAGCGTGGACCTGTTATCTGCAAGTATTATAGCAGTAACTCAAAGATGGTTACTCGATATTAGTTCTGTTCCATTGCAAAAACACAACTGTTTTATATCAAAGTGCTCACTTAACACAAATCCATAACTACTAAAAGCTTGTTGGTGAATTGTGTAACATTCTCTTACTTTCTGCGTATTTTGATCATATTCCTCGGACATTTAAGAGTTAAATATTATCGTATTTATTGTTGTAGCTACAACGGGCGCCGGGGTAGCGCGGTGGTTTCGTTCGCGGCTCCCGTTCTAAGGGTCCCGAGTTCGATTCCCGGCTCTGGGGTTGGCGATTTTAAGTCGGCCCTATCCACGCCTTCACCTCTGTCTAGCACATGTGAAGTATCCCCTATGCCCAACGTGGTTCGGAGTCCACGGTAAAAACTGTAGGTCCTCTCACCTCACCGCCATCTTCACTATCACCCTATCATCGGAGGTAATGGACACCGCCCTCTGGGTGCCTCCACCTGAGAAATGGGTCCGGTCATCACTTAGTGGGGTGAGGTTACCCCGAAGGCCAAGGTTGCCATGTGGGGAGTGTTAGTAACTAACTAACTAACTTGTTGTAGCTACATGTATTGGTATATGCTCTGAGGAAGGATTTTTAGCTTTAGCACGATGTTCTACCGAGGACACAGGATACAGGTCTACGTACTCTGCATAATAATAAATATTTTATATTCATCCCTCCTTCTTAATAACCAGTAAACAGTCTTTGATAATCTCTCTCCACTTCATTTCACCCATCTACGTACACATTACGATGATAGCATCTTGTAATGTGGTTTTTAAACTCTGCGCGTCGACGAAGTAAACAGGCTGGTAGCCCAACAAGGCTATCTCTAGCTCTATAACATACATAATGGGACACTTGCATATGAAAGTAATGCAGAGCCCTAAAAGCCGTACACCTGTGTATTTGTTATTCAAGGAGAACGTTAGAAGAAAAATGCAAATATATTGCAGACATTAGAGATATCATCCTTTGCATGCGAGAACTGCGTGTATGTGTGTTGATACTTAATATTCATTATGTTGCTATTATTATTTCTTGAGCACAGCTAAACTGAATTAAAACTGCATGTATTTCGCAATGTAAACGTATCCGATAATGAGGTGGTTTTTGTAAATACTTGGTGACACCTACAATTGCAGTTTGTAATTCTAAACTTGTACTATTGAGCTAAAGTGTATGAGCATAAGACTTATCTATAAAATAAGAGTAAATGAAGGACGATGTATGACAAGCATCCGCTAGCCACTAGCTCTAGTGTCACCATGTTGATTTATATATTATTCCAAACTATCAATATTATAACCAGGGCTCGAGTCTTATAAAGAATTAACATATTTCAACTGTTTTACTATACGATTCTTAAGATGTTCGTACTCTTTATGTTGGACCTCAGGTTATGATGACGCATAATTGTTAGCTCATTTTTGCTCACATTATTTCACTGACTACCTTTATAACCTTTTCCCGTTAATTTATACCCTGCTTGCTTCTTTCATTGCTATTTACTCATTTTGTTAGACATACATTGGATCTATAAAGAATTTTATATATTCAAACTTCACAAATTTCCCTATTTATCTGAGAGATAAGGACAAATTTGCACATCCTTTACCTATTCTTGAGGACAAATCACTTTAATATTTAATTGTTAACCTGAAAGGGGTTAATAGAAGGGTGGTCAATGTCAGGACAGCAACTATATTACAGTTGTGAATTCTTATTCCAAACAAGGAATGAAAAGGGTCAGTCTTGGGCCCCTTTTTGCGTTAATAAATGCATACAAGTAGGTTGCTACGTGGGCTGTTCAATAAAGAATGACCACATTTTTTTATTTTTTTTTATTTTTTATTTTTATTTATTTATTTATTCATTCATTCATTCTTCATTTACTTACTTACTTACTTACTTACTTACTTACTTACTTACTTACTTACTTACTTACTTACTTACTTACTTACTTACTTACTTACTTACTTACTTACTTACTTACTTACTTACTTACTTACTTACTTACTTACTTACTTACTTACTTACTTACTTACTTACTTACTAACTTACTTACTTACTTACTTACTTACTTACTTACTTACTTACTTACTTACTTACTTACTTACTTACTTACTTACTTACTTACTTACTTACTTACTTACTTACTTACTTACTTACTTACTTACTTACTTACTTACTTACTTACTTACTTACTTACTTACTTACTTACTTACTTACTTACTTACTTACTTACTTACTTACTTACTTACTTACTTACTTACTTACTTACTTACTTACTTACTTACTTACTTACTTACTTACTTACTTACTTACTTACTTACTTACTTACTTACTTACTTACTTACTTACTTACTTACTTACTTACTTACTTACTTACTTACTTACTTACTTACTTACTTACTTACTTACTTACTTACTTACTTACTTACTTACTTACTTACTTACTTACTTACTTACTTACTTACTTACTTACTTACTTACTTACTTACTTACTTACTTACTTACTTACTTACTTACTTACTTACTTACTTACTTACTTACTTACTTACTTACTTACTTACTTACTTACTTACTTACTTACTTACTTACTTACTTACTTACTTACTTACTTACTTACTTACTTACTTACTTACTTACTTACTTACTTACTTACTTACTTACTTACTTACTTACTTACTTACTTACTTACTTACTTACTTGTTTATTTATTGACAACGTACCTCTACTCATCCTCATAATTTTGACGATCCTTCACAAAATAGTCTCCCATGAATGCGATGCACTTATCCCAGCATTTCTACCAGTCTTCAAAGACATGCTGGAAACCATTTTTTGAGAGATCCTTCAAAATCGCCTCTGAAGCCTTCAGCACTGCTTCTGGTGAACCATAATGCCTCCCACGAAGCCGTTTCTTCAAGTTACGGAATAGAAAAAAGTCACATGGGGCTAAATCCGGACTATGGAGAGGATGAGGGATGCACTTCACGTTGATTTTTGCAAGATATTCAGCAACAACTTTGGCGATATGCGGCTGCGCATTATCGTGGTGCAGCATCCAGCCTGCTTCATGGTCATGTGCTCTTTCGCACCTGAGATGGATTTGCATCTGTTTCAGGACATCCCTGTGGTATTGTCCAGTTACTAATGTGTGTACAGGCACTACATGCTTATAAACCATTACGTGAATATCAAAGAATCAGGTGACCACAGCTTTCCCAGTAGAAGCAACCAGTTTTGCTTTTTTGGTGGTTGGTGATGAAGGAGATTTCCACACTGAGCTTTGGTGTTTGCTCTCAGGATCAAAATGATGTAGCCAAGTTTCATCAGCAGTGATTACGTGCCCGCCTCGGTAGGTAGATTGTAGTGTGTCTGCCTCACGTTCAAGAGCTCCTGAGTTCGAATCTCGGTCAGGGTGAGTTAAATGGATAAGGTTTTTTCCAGGTTTTCTCTTATCCTGAAATATGAATGTCGGGTAACTCTAAGCTCCATGGACCTCAGACTTATTTAAGCATCATTTCACCCATTTCATTCATCGTCCGATATGACTTAAATTTGGAGGACGTAAAATTCCAAAAAGAAAAAGTGATTTCGTTTGAAATAATATCCACATCTTCCTCTAACATCAACTTTATCTGCATGCAGACCTGCATGCGAATGTCCTTTTGTTCGGGAATCAACAGCCTTGGAACCCATCGCGCACAAACACGTCTCATGTGTAAAGTTTCTGTCACCAACGTGTAGGTGGCACCCAATGAAATGTTCAGTATTTCAGAAAGTGATCTTAAGGTAATTCGTTGATCCTCTCTCACAATGGCAACAGGAGTGTTGATGTTTTCTTCCGTAAGAGCAGTAACTGGAGTACTGGGTCCACCTTCCAGGAAATTGATTGTCTCCCCTCTTTAAATATTTTAAAGCACCTTCGAGTTGTGCTGTAGGAAAGAACAGATTCTCCATATGCCTCCTGTAACATTGTATAGTCTGAAGATTTGTCGAGACTAAAGCAGAATTTCAAAGCCGCATATTGTTCCTCGAGTGTTACCTCTATTGCAGCGGTAGGCGATACTGAACATGTCTGAACTTGCCTGGTTCTCACAGGCGGAAACCAGCAGTATCAACAATCAAACTACTACGGCGTGTTTGTTTCACATTAAGCTCACAGAATATAATAAGGTTGAATTTTAGTGCAAAAATTATGACCTTAAAAAAGCTAGGATCATTTTTTGTTGAACAGCCCTCATATTACGTCAGCCTGGATCGCTCAGTTGCATTGACGCTGACTTAGTAATCCCAAGATCGCAGTTTCAAGCTCGGCTCAGATCAATAGTTTTAAAGTGATATTAAAAGCGACAGCTCCATGTCAGTAAACTTTCTGGTACATAAAACGACTCCTAAGGGACGAAATTCTAGCACATCGGCAGTCCTGATTGCTTAGCGGCAATTCACAGCGCCGTTAACAAATATATCGAATTTTATTTTTAGGGTGTTATTGCGCTTATCTATAAGTCACATCAAAGACTGCGAAGTCCTCTTTAGCTATGGATCGGTATTAATATGATAACTCAGTAAACTAATGGTACAGCTTTTTAAGGGGTACTAAAAACAGTATTTTAGAAATCTTATTATCAGGTTCTTCAAAGAAGAACATGGAACAAATACGTACCCTTAAACTAATGTCTAAATTTTCTTAGTTTCTTTTTGTACTTTTTTGGCTTTCATGAAACTTGGAGAGTCTATAAATTAATTTAGTATCTTTTCCGTCACTAATTTTAATAAATTAAATAATTATCATCTTTAGGATATTCTTGCGAGGATGGATTTAAACACTTTAGTCATTTTATAAGGGATTTTAAACACATTTTAGGTAATCAAAATATAGGCCCAAAAACGAGCAATTTTCTTAGTAAGAAACATTTTTTTCCCCTTAGAAACCAATTATATTTGAAATAACAATAAAAATTTTGCATCTAGGAATACTCGAGTATACTTTGCAACATCTGATGAACCAAAGTTACAGATTATCTGAGGACCTTACGATAAAAGTGAGATCCTATATTAACAAGAAAATAAAGAAACTTTAAAAGAAGAAAAAGAAAAAGAAAGGGCAGGGAAATAAGGAGGTGGAGAGAAAGGGAGGGAGTAAAACGGGAGCGAGAATGGGCGTAGGGAAGCTGTATGATGATGCATGCCAGTCAAGTTCTAGAAGTTGTGTTGAAGCTAAGGCCAGTACTTAGCGTATTCGAACATAATTTTAGCTTTGGGAAATTTGCTTTTGCAAGATGGCACCACTGCATGTGTTGTACACATTTAGCTACTGTGGTAAATATAATCATGTACAAGTATATAGAAAAGGCATTGTAGAGGTGTTATTCGAATAAATATAGGAAATAAATGGACATATTTTACTTCCTGAACGTGTGTATATAGTAAGTAGAGAAATAATATATTCCACCTAAAAATAATCCATACTGTATTTTGTTGGAAATATATGTCTTGAAACTCCCTGTATCATCCTGCACCCGAAATTAGTGAATGATCCCTGTGTGTGAAGAGCATAATTCAAAAATAAAAAGGATTGTTTAAACACCAAACTTGGTATTTATGTTCGGCCCCTTCTATGCACACGACACTCCAGATTTTCAAGAAAGACATCGTTGAATAATCTCGCACGGTTTGCGGTATTTAACCCTACTACTTCACTGTTCAGTATCACAGAAATACAAATAATAAATCTATACTTAATTCGTATAGAATTTTGTATTACTTGTAGGCCGTAAGAAATGGAAAAAAGAAGAGAAAAGAGAACTGCTCAGGAATTGGAAATGTTGTTATAACAAAAACTTGAAGTACAGTAATTTTTTACAATTAATAATTTTCAATAAAGTATGTTTTATATGTTTGAATTGCCAAATAAATCATACATACCATTTATACCCTTTTGCTAACGGATAAATCGTTATTCATTTTTTTCTATAGACGTGCAGAAGTAGCAGACTGATAATGCGACTGTTACAATATTTCCCTTATACTTATTACAAATTGTGTAATGAAATCATTTCTGTACAGTGTGCCTCTCTCGAATAAAGTGGATAGAGTAAGTGTTGTGTAAGAATAGTTTGTAGATGTGTGCCAGCAAAATTTCATATGAATCTAACCATAACATTTTCTTATTTTATAATTTGCAATTAAATAAACACCATTATAAAAATTGTAAGTTTAAAATATTTGTTATTAGCATGATAATTTATAAAGGACTTCATCTAGGTACGCAAACCTTCTCCTTCTTTAGATTCGCTTAGAATTGCTTCAAACGCTACTGCCACAGCCTGCACAGCCCGCAACTTTCTCGTACTTCTCAGCGATGATAACTGAAGTGTTTGAGCAGAAATTGTTTTGTGTAAGTAAAAGTGGAACATGGAAAACTGCATTCGGCAGAAAACAATTTGCGTGAAATATATACTGTTATTGCTAAAATGTTACTGAGATATATCAATTTGCTTTTCTAAGTATATCTCGTTCTAATTAAAGCAACTACTAGGTATCGTTGCTTTAATTTGTCTCTTCACATTTACACAGTGCTTAGAGGAAAAACAATTTTTCTTTATTTCAATTAGAATACGTTTAGTACCCTTGAAAACCTCTACCTACAAGTATAAGATTGAAAATTAAAAATGTAGGAAATTCCTCTATGAAAGTTTCTCGCTTCATTGAGCCATAAATGATTCTTATTAGCATTTGCCCTTTGGTATGAGGTGAAATGTGACGTCTTAAACCGCTTGCTTAGGAACGCCTGGTCCTAACAACCACAATATTTCAGCAAGATTTACGATTGCATGCCTTATTATAAGCCCTCCCAAACAGAGCATAAATCATACTATTTGTAAGGAATACACTAGGCAAACTACAAAATGCGTCCTCTGTTAACACTAAGTGTATCCACGTTTTACAATGTCAAGGTTTCTTTTTGAAAGAGAAAAAAGTTTGTCATCCAAACCTGTATGTTTCCTTTCAATTAATTGTTGCGTATGATTTATTATAAGAAATAATAATCAGCAGCTTCTTTTAGTATCCTCTTCTACATTGCACACATTGGGTTTGTTCCGATAATGATATTGCTTGGCATAAAATTTTACTGAGATGTCTAATACTGCTAGAAAAAGCGAAACGATAATAAGGAATATCTTAATAGAGATAAATCATACATTGAGGAATGTGGAATAAATAAAAAAGAAAATACTTTGGTTATCGTAAGAAAAGCGAGAGGAAAAAGCTGCATATAAGTTAGGAGAGATGATGGAACCAGTTTCAACGTATTTCTATAAATGTAAAATGAACATAAAGATACAAAACGGAGATTTTATTTAAAATTGTGTTGCATTCAAATTGTTTTATCAGTTAATTTCAAAAACGTATTTTTCTATATGCTTTGTATACGAGGGTGGGTCAAAAAGTAATGCCTCCTATTTTTTTTTCTTAAATAAGTAAGTTATGTGAAAACTTTGAATTTGGAGCAATTCCTCAAACCTTATTCTCCAATCCCCTTAAGTAGTAACTTCCTAAGTCAACAGGTGGCAGCACTGCATCCTCTTGTAAAATGGCTGACATTGACATTCGTTATAGACAGCGTTTGGTGATTGAACTTTTGACTGCGGAAGGTGAAACGCCAATTCGCATTTACGAAAGGGTAAAAGATTTGTATGGTGATACAACGGTGGATGTCAGCACTGTTAGGCGATGGGTTCGTCGCTGTAACGAAGCTGAAGGGCAAACAACATTGGCAGATGAAAAGCGAAGCGGCAGGTGACTGCAGTGACTCCATGCAACATTCAGCGAGTCGATGACATCATTCGTGGTGATCAACAGGTGAATTGTGTCGCATTACCTCCCTCAGTAAAGGCAGTGTGATGACAATTATTCAACAACTGGGCTACTCAAAAGTTTGTTCCCGTTGGGTACCAAGAATGTTAACCGCCCAAAACAACAAACAAAAACAACAAAAAAAAAAAAAACAAGGAAAACTATAGCCTCCGAACACTTGCAGCACTTCAGTTTGGAGGTAGAGCAGTTTATGGGTAAAAAATTACTGTAGACGAAACGTGCGTTCATTTTTTTGAACCTGAATTAAAGAGGTAGTCGATGGAATGGCATCACACAATGTCACCGAAGAAAAAAAAATTGAAAAGGCAGCGGTTGGCGGGGAAAGTTATGGCGATAGTGTTTTGGGATGCAGAGGATGTGCTTATGATTGGTTTTTGGAGCAGGGATGCACAATAAATTCTGTCCAATACGTCAGATCTCTCAAAAAGCTGAAAGCACGTCTTCGCCGAGTTCGCCCAACAAAAACTATGGTGGATGTTCTTCTTTTGCATGACAATGCAAGACCTCACACCAGCCGTTACATCACTGCAGAAATTGAGAAATTGGGATGGCAAGTCTTACCTCACCCCCCATACACCCCTGACCTGGCACCATCAGTCTTCCGTTTGTTCGGGCCACTAAAGGAAGCTCATCGTGGGATTCATTTTGAATATGAGGAGGCTGTGAAAACGTCCGTGTGTCAATGGCTTAAGAAGCAAGGCCGTGTGTTTTACCACCCTGGAATACATGCCCTAGTTAAAAGGTGGACCAAAACTGTGTAAAAGGACGGAGATTATATTGAACAGTGACAAATTAATCGTCAATGTTGTAGTTTTCAAGCTATGTAAATTGGATTCAATTTTCTTGACAATTAAAAGAGAAAAAAATGGGGGGCATTATTTTTTGACCCACCCTCGTAAATCGAGATAAGCATTTTCAGAAATAATTTTATTAAATTTTATCTTGTAGACACTAGGGTAGAAAGGGGCTGAGGTTCAAACGCTAGACAAATCTTAAGAGTGGGTCACTAAGTGGTAACTTTAATATTCCATTTTCCCATGCATCAATCTCAGGAAAAACAAAGGAAAAGAAAAGATACATGTTTGGTTTATTCATTATATAAAATGATACAATATAAAGATGAAATTAACAAGTTACTCCCACAAAATTCAAGTTATAGTTTTATTTAATGGAAAAAGTTTAAATATGTGGTTTTATTATTGGAATCACTGATCAGTTTTCGAGGATTTTTTTTTGTTTGAAGAATGCACCATGTAAGGGTGTTTTGTGGTGAGAAGAAGATCTTCAGGTTAAAAGTAAGTTTCGTATTTGAATTATGACGTTTCCAGTCTCTATCTCACAAATGCATACATGCAAAGGACTCTTTTATATGCAGTTTTACTGGGGGTTTCAAGAAGGCTCAGAACATGTGTTTCAGGCTAGCGACTCCTTTTTAAATTCTTTGGATGTAATACAATACTTCCTATACTTGTGAGTACGTAATATAGAAAGTAGAAACACATATTCCCGTTAGGTCGTTGAAGAACATAAGTGGTTCGTGTATTCCTATGGTGTTGAACATTAAGGTAGTACGAATAAAAATCGCAAATCGTGCGAGATGATTCAACGGTAATGTGCTAGACTCGTATTCGGAATATTCGCTGTGGATGCCAGAAAACTGGTTGCTTAATGGGTCATTCATCGCTCTCTCAAGGTAGCTTCAGCAGTAGAAGCTTAGGGGCTTCCGTATGTTCGTATTTCTGACCTGCCTACTGAGGCCTGTGAACTCCCATAGTTCCTACACTTCATACTTTCCTCCTAGGTCGTTTGTAGGTTGGAATGTCCGCTATTTTCTTTTTTGTATAGCCTATGCTATACTTATTAGATGTAAACGTTTAAATTATGAATGAGAAGAGGTATAATAGAATGAACAAACAAAACAGTAGGGTTGTTTAAAGAATGACTGCGGAAGAACTAATCAGGAAGATTGAAAGAGAATGCTTCAGACAATGGATGATGTATAGTAGGTATAGCAAGCAGAGTATTCAAGAAAGGAAGTGAGCCACAGGGCTTTGATGGATCATTTGGAACAATCCTATTCTTTTAGGAGATGAAATTCTTTTCCAAGTATTTTTAAATGTTAAAAGAGAAGAGTACTGAAAGAAAAGTGAAGGCAATTTTGTAATTGAAGGAACTTCTGAGAAAATAATATATTAACTGAAAACTAGGATTTCCAAATTGATAGCTTCTTAGTAACAATTACAGAAGGCTTTTCTTTTCTTTTCTTTTCTTTTTGCTTCTTTTTTTTAATTTCCATGAAAGACTGTACGTAATAAAATAAGAATAGAAAATAAATACGTTAGCAAAATTTGCTGGCGGCTTATTTAGCTGCGTTCTCTGGTTTCAATTTCATCAAAAGCAACTTATAGAAGTGTATGGGCACCAGTAATAAAACTGTCACAATTTCTACAATTTATACTTTTAGAACCTGAGAAGAAAGTTGATACAAATTACAGTTACCTAAGTTATGTATTTGTATAGTAAAAAGATACAACAACTTACAGATTATATACAATTTTGTTATTAATGCCCGGTTAAGTGAGGGGTATCTGATGAACTTTCGTATACAGTGCAATATTAATATGTTTGGTACATTACTTGTACCTAATCATGTGGCCTTGATCTTTGAAGTTCCAGATATAATTTACTCTTCATATGCAATAGACGAAAGCTAACGTTACACATATGAGTATCTTGTCTCCAGCACATAAAGAATGAATTTATTAGAACAGAGATGGAAGCCGAAGATATGGTGACGAATAGAACTGAAGAACGGATGTTGCAGTGGTATATACACATGTGCAAAGAATAGAGAAATAACGCATAATTGATCGGCCTGTCACAGAAAGAAGCAGCAAGGGATGAACCTGTTTAAGTTAGTATGGTAGTGTAAAGAAAGATTATGTTACGTTTAGCTTAGAAGACATACATATAACAGCGGTACGCAGGAGTTTTAAGCAACCGCTATCAAAGGAGAACTGAATTCATATACAATTAGAGAAGCGATATATTTTGCAAGCTTAAATTGTTTAGAAATCATTTAAAACATTCCAAATTTGATCAGCGTTCACATGAGCTACCTTAATGTAAAGATTTCAGACGCTGAAACACGAATAACAACTGAAACTTGCGGTCTTTGGAAGTCGAGATGAAGGTTTACCTAGAGTATAAATTCGATGATATTAAATGTGTGTAAGAATTACAGAGACACCTGCGTCTCACACAAGTATGGTGCAGGCGTTGGCGGATGTCCGTCAATCCCGACAAAAGCAACGCCATTCTTCTTACTAGGCGCCACACCCCCGCTGATTGCCCCAACTTCCACTTTAGAGGCCGCAGGATAGAGTGGACCAGTTCCATCAAGTACCTGGGCGTCCAACATGATAGAGGCCTCAGTTTCCGCGGATACATCCGGGACCTCTCAGCATGGGTTCAGGGGGCTATTGACTCCTTGTAACCAATGCTGGGTTTAGTGTCGATGCCAGTTCGATTAAAGTTACACCTCTTTCGAGCGCTGATAATCCCACTTATGTTGTACGCTTGTGAGATCTGGGGCATGGCTGCAGATAGCTGGCTCGCATACCTTCAGCGTGCACAGAATAGAGGACCCCGATCCATTTATGCTGTAGGTACTTCTTTCCCTATGAGGTTGCTTCGCGAAGTTTCTCTTCTCCCATACGTGGAGAACGAAATTAGGCGTCGGGCTACAAAATTTTTTGCTCAAATTCCAAAACACAGAAGCGCCCTGGTTCGGTCTCTAGGAGATTATGGTGCTACGAGACGCCTGCTTCACGAAGTTTCTCTTCTCCCATACGTGGAGAACGAAATTAGGCGTCGGGCTACAAAATTTTTTGCTCAACTTCCAACACACAGAAGCGCCCTGGTTCGGTCTCTAGGAGATTATGGTGCTACGAGGCGCCGCTTCAGGCTTTTCCGGGTACCCCGTATGGCTTGCGGGCACCCGAGGTAACACTGGAGTTAATCCGAACAGCAGCAAAAGCTGTACTCCATAATCTCCAAATGAGCTGTTTGGCTACAAAATTTACCTCATTCACACCAGGGTGTAAAAAAGCGGCTTAGCATCCTGTACAAAGTCAGAGGAGCAAGAAAAGCTACATGTTCTTCAATAAAATAATCCCACCCCATCCTGGGCGTAACATGCGGTTAAGCCCAAAACCTGCGTTGGCACGCAGCAAAAATCTTCTGGCTGTTAACAGCCTGTCAGTACCTGAGTTGCGTTGCGTTGCGTTTGTGTAAGAATGTCAACACGGAGAACTGAAGATTCACGGTTCGAGTCCTGGCTGACATACAACAAGTTACCAAACCTGAATTTGTTTGACATGTAATTAGAAAGGGACTGCCACTACCTAAGTGCATCTTTGTAGATACACAAATACCTGTACACACTCTAATTTTTCACATGCATATACTACATCAGTATGTAATATTTACAATTAATAGATATTAACCACTAACCGCTTTAAAATAATTCACAATGGCACAATGTTTGTAGTTCTATCATCACTCTATCCTCTAGGTCTTTTCATAAGAAAGATGCAGTCCAAGGGGCGCGGCAGTACCTATGCTTGCTTCCAATGATTAACAGCACAAAAAGACGTCACAGAATGAAACCACTTGGAAATAATAAGCTCTAGGGGCTGATAATTTGTTCTGCAGTCCGTTAACAATTGATCTTATTTCAGAGAAAGGTCATGTAATTAGTAAAACAATAACGCTCACATTACAAAGAGAACAATTGGCAGTTACTTTTGTTTCGGTCATTCTTCCTGAAGGGAATAAAAAGACTTAAAGAGAGGGGAAGTTCGCAAGGAAAAGGATAGGATAGAATTAAGAGCCATGAGCTTGTTCTGGAGGAGTTTGAAGTAGTAGTATTAAATATTTCCTTGTTACCAGCATTGATTTTAAATATAAGTGAAATGTTTTCCTCTTTTGTTTCAGGTGAGTAAGGCTTGGCATGCAGCTTTCCGCAGTTTACAACACAAGAAATAAGATGCAGATTTAGTACGTACAAGATATCTCATACGTGCAAGGTTTCCAATAATTTTATTGCACTTGTTTTTTCCACTTTGAATATTCTTACTTTTTCAATGATAAACACTTTATATTGTTTTTCTAATTTTAGAAAAAATCTTCTAGAATCCATCATATTTTCAACGTTATTTTTATTAGTCTCAATTAAATATCTCCACAATAAATAACTTTAGGTATTCTGTGCTACATCATTTTTTCTCTTTATTTCTGAAAACGATAACATTTAAGAATTTTTCTTAATTTTGATCGTTTTAAAGCTCATTTACAATATTTTTAACTAACTTTTGGTATAAGCATCCGCATTGGGATATTATTGGTTATCCAGATGCACTGAATGCGTCTACTCTACAGTTCCTTCCTATACTTTACAAACCGGGGCTGAAGACAGTACATATATTTGCGCAGAAGAAAGAGCAGCGCTAAGCTGAGGGACACAATACGATTCCAAGAAGTGTGAAGTACTTATAATTCACAAAAAAATTAATTTGGTCATATCAACATCATGCAACTTCTCATTCCACAGAAATTGAAACTCAAATATCTAAACAAATAAATATAGAAAATAAAATTTTTAAATTGTCCCTACATTTTATCACTTCAGTCACCATGACTCTCAATTTGATTGATAAAGGATACTTTAATAAAATTTTCCCTACATTGTAACACTTTATTCACTATCACTATCAAATTTATTAATAAAGAATATTTTAATAAACTTTTCTGTCTAATATTAACTCGAAATTCCTGTAGTCTCTAGCAGTACGGTGTTTGTATCTTTAGAGAAAGTTGTACAAACTCAATTAATTGACTGCATAAATGTAGCGATATAATTATTATGCATATTTTACTCGAAGTATATCAAATATTGGGTAGATATTCGAATCCCTGGTCGTTTTCTTTTCTTCAGTGTACTTCAATCCAAATGGAGTTTCAAGTACAATCGAGAAGGTACATTGGCTTCCACACCACCTCTTTGGTTGAATTTTTAAAAAAAATTCTCCCTAGATGGATGGAGCTACTGTGGTAATCTGGTAACAAAGAAACTAAATCAACGAAAGAGATATCAGAGAAATCTGCGGCAATTTCTCTTCTTTCCCTTTATAAAGAAAAAGCTGGCTTCGATTTACATCCTGTCGCAGGTCCTTGCACCACCGCCCTTCATGGCTTTTCTTAAGCTTCCGTCTTCAGAAATCCCCCATCACCCTCTGATTTTAAGAGGGTTCCTGAAGGGTGCGAAACTCCTTAAGAAGGTTGTTACTCCTGCAGATACGCGCGCCATCAGGCGAGATCACCGCGAACCTGTTTTGCATAGAATCGTTAGAGAATAGGAAATGGGGAGGAGGATTTTCGAAGGGTACTTGACGAAGGCAGTTTGTGCTTTCCTAGCCATTGTGAATGAAGCCATTCGCCTGCCTCTCAAAGGATTACTTGAGAATGGATCTCACATGAACACAATCGTCGTATTTTCTTGTACGACGCTCCAGATCAATGACGTGTTGAAGTAGCACTTAGCTGGGGGAAACTTTCATCACGAAGACCAACCAACTTTCATCACGTAACTCGAACTGTGACGTTTCTGAAATGTGGAGGTTAAGTTCTCGTATGTATCTGGTTAAGCAGGAATCTGAATAATTAAATCGTCCAAAATTAATTCATATTTCATAAAGCATTTAAAGAAGTAGCAGAAAGGAATTACTTAAACGCGTATAGGACGTTATCTAAAAGCACTTCATCCCAAATGTAACAATATATGAGCATCTAAGCACACAAATTTGGAAGGAAAAAAATGTTCGTGTGCACTTACATGACTCCCTATTAGCTCTTGTAAAAACTATTCTCATAAACCCTTATATCTACTTTATGTTAATTGAAATAAACATTCATAGAAATGATTTTACTGTGTATTTCCCTAGAGATTCGGTGGAAATAAGAGTATGAAGTAGGTTTAAGCAATAGAATGTTGAAGTTCTGGTGCAAATCTGGTGGCTTTGAAACTCTATTCTCTTTGAATAGCAGGATATACAAAAAAGCGAATAACGACTTGCTGTTTGAGAGGAAAGATACAGTATTGGAACATTATACAGAAAATAAAAAATATCCTGAAAATACCTAACTTCACAAAACATTGCGTTACATAAGCTATTGTTTTCTTTAATCAAGCCATCATTTTTGTGTCGTAAGATTTTGTATCTCTCTTTCGGAAAAGTCTCCAGAATGAAGAGAACTTCTAAGGCATTCTCAAAAAATTCAGTATAACTATGTGCCGAAAATTAAGCATAGTTCAGTATTTTGTCACCAAGCTATCACAATAATTGTACGAAAGTTAACACATGTGCTTCACACATGATCTGGAATACAATAAAACGAGAAATAGCAGACAACTTTGACCTCGGGACACATTTTATGTAAGCACAAAATCTGACGATCACTTTCACAATGACAGTGTTGGTGCTGAGTGGTTAATATGGGGTATGATGACTCTCATAGCTAACCAGGTCTCGCAGCGCCGTGGCATGCTCTCTATAAGGTGGTTCAAGAGTTATGCAGGCAGCAGTTCCCATTCCTCGCGGAGAGAATGTCGGAGGTCCGGAAGTGTCCTCAGTAGGGACTTTCGGACTGCAACTCATCTTCCTAATGCAGAGATCCGACATGCTCTATAGGGTTCATATTCAGGGACATTGTTGGTCAGTCCCAGCGTAGGATATCTTCTCTCTCAAGATAGTCATCTAATACGTGGGTTCTATGCAGAAGAACTTGGGACCAATCGCACCTATGAAAAGTGGCACATGTGGTTCCAGTACCTCGTCTCTGTACCTCTGGGCATTGGCAATACCACTGTTCAAAAGTGCAGCGAGAATCATGCGAGGACTTGAGGACCATTTTACAGTCTTCAACAAGAGGTACAGAACATCAGCAGACGCCTCACCTCGCTCGAGACCTCGACCGCCGCATCCGCCCTCACCGATAGCCTACAAAACCTGCACACCGAGGTCCGTAACATCACGCCAAGACTTACTTCTCTTCAAGATTCCACCATGACTGCAATTGCTAAGAACCACCGAGACACACAGGATCAACTCGCTGCAATAGTTCCCAACCTCACCGCACTAGACGAATCCCTGAAGAAGACGACAATCGAATCACACCACACCATACAGGACGGAATCAACAACATTGCAAAAAGACTAGACCATCACCTTGAACTCACCGCCGCCTGCGACAACAGACTGCATCGTGTCCAGGAATACCACAAGATGCTGGACGAGTCTCGCAACCTCATCTTCATCAAGCTACAATCCCAACCATCTGACTCAACAACGATCCAACGCCAACGTATCGGTACCGAAACGCCCTCTTGGCCCGAACCCTCCAGAAAATTCCGCTAATCTTTGCACCATACAATGCCTCCTACTCCGCCACTGAATTCCCAGTTTGGCTTCCTTGGCGCAAGCCATGCCTGCCATCCTGGCCTTATACTTTACGCCACGCAGCAGGATTCTTGCTGCTTAAGAAAACATTCGCCAATTCCCAGAGTGCTTACGCGGGATCTGCCAAATATTTCCAATAAATGTCCCTCACCTAACCCCGCTTCCACATAAGAAGCGAAGCTCATTGTTTCTGTTTTTAATTTTAAAAAATAAATGTTCAGTCAGAATCTCGAGTCATCTGCGAGCAGCACATTCCTCCATTCATTTAAGGTTCAATGTTGAATTTGGTGATTCCATTGTAAACGGGACCGCATGTGTATTTGAGTGAGTGGGGCACACACTGCGGACATCTGGCATACAGGCCGACTAACCTGAGCCTCCGGTATACAGTTTGCCTTGCAACTCGAACGCCAGAGGCGGTTGCAAGCTTGGAAAACAGTTGCCTTGCGGGCGTCTCCTCCGATGTTGTTTGGATGTTAGTCAAATATCGGTCCTATTGCGCCGTTGTGATCCATGGGCGACCTCCTGTTTCTTGGTACCTTCGCCAAAGCCTAGAAATGACACTTTGTGGAACATTCAGGGCCAGAGAGACCGTGGTCTGTGAGTCACCTTCCTCTAGACGTCCTATGATTATACCGTTCAAAACGAGTCCAGTTGACGTCTTTGTGTCATGTTGGTGCTCTCTTGTAAACAATTTTCGAAGTAGCTACTCTGTGTTCACACTGGGAGTACAATAATAAATGACCTAAACATTGGGTCTAATAGTCTGGTATTGGATTTATACATCTTTGAAGGGGAGGCGCACCCGAGATAGCGTTTAATGTCGCTCGCTCACCGTTTACCCTTTGAGTTCTCTGTTTTCTGAATTATGCTTAAATTTGGACACTAGTGTATATATAGTTTTTAATTTACGTCCTCCAACGTAGTCATAACGGACGATGAAGAGAATAGGTGAAATGATGCTCAAAAGAACCCAGGGTCCATAGAGCCAAAGAATCCAGGGTCCAGGGTCCGACATTCGTCTTTCAGGATAAGGGAAACCCCGGAAAATATCTTATCCAGGTAACTCATCCTGATCGAGATTCGAACTCGGGACCTCTTGAACGTGAGGCAGACACGCTACAATCTACGCTACTGAGGCGGGCTGTATATATATATATATATATATATATATATATATATATATATATATATATATATATATATATATGTATATGTATATAATTTGTCCTAAGCATATCTTAAACATGTAGTATTTAGATCAAAATAGTGTCAATTTTTAGTAAATCAGAAATTTCGAATATATTTCTGAGCATAAAATAGTTTGAGTGGATGTTTCTTGAAAATTTTTGTGTCACATTTTTAAAAGCAGCGAACTTAAATAGTAAGTTTGGTTTTTAACCGACTTATTTTTAGGTTATGCTACTCACGGAGAGTTACACATACATACGCACGAAGCAGGCTTTTTCTGAAAGGCCTTTTTGGGTTAAGAGTATATCAAAACCATTTCTGGTGAAATCTCGACATCAAATTTTTTAGTAAAGTGCATTATTTCTATTATATCTAATAGGGAAGGTAATATTGATTAATTTAAAAAGGCAAAGGTTTCATCATATACCTACAAAGATATAAGCAGGAGAACATAAGTAGTCCTATTATTAAAGATTGTTGCCTTTGGTTAGGGCAACAGTACTGGTGTAGGGAAATGTTTCCTTCTGAATAATAGTTTTAGTTCAGCCTTGCAACAACCGAGGAATAAAATAAATATCAAATAAATTAATGTCAATGAATATCAATAAATATTTGCTGTCACAAATAGCATCTCTGACAGTCAGAGTGATTTAAAAAGTCGGTTACACAAATCAGTATTTCAAGCTCATCGTCTTAGGGTGTTCTCACGAAGTTGTTTTCCTAATTATATATTTTGAATGTAATGGCATACGTAGATTAACGGTGAAGTCGTTGTTCTCACTTCCAATATAATTTCACTTCCAATATAATTTCCCTTCCAATATAATTTCTTTTCTCTTAATGAAATAAACACGATTTTATGACATAGAGTTCAATGTTCATTCATGAGTAATCTCAGATACCAATGCTACACTTTGACGAAGTGGGAATTCCTGTGCGTATTTTCAGCAAAATTATGCGTCAGAGGGATAGAGAATGCATCTATCAACACTGGATAGCCACCATTAGATTCTAGAAAGGAAAAAAAAATCACATTTAAGCTGATAAAAAAACGAATTAAATATGCTAACATTAAGTGAATCCTTTCTAAGAAACTGAATGTTATTCGATGAGGCAGGAATAAATGGCTAAGGAGCAGAACGAGATGTATCATGCCTCTTAGTTGCTATTTGCTCTCCTGCAGGCGCAGTTTTAAGCATACAAATAAATTCTTTTATCATTTTGGGTTATACTGTTTACAAAAGAATATAATCAGTGTTAACATTTTATTCGTAGAAACATAGTAGATGCTTAATGAAATACAATGAAAGTCGGAAAATGCAGGACTCGTATTATGACATAAGTGAACGAGTTTAAAACACGTCAGTGGAACGTTTCTTTTCTATTTTACTTTTGGGTGCTACTGAACTCTGTTCACTGGCCATTATTCTGAAACGAACTTGGAAAAAGGAGAAGAGCTGTTAACCTTCTGTACTTAAAATTATATCCTGACCCCCTCTGTCATTTTCCCTTAGAATCCGCAATCGCATAACACCTGTACATTTGAAGAATTTTTTCTGACGTTCTTCACACGTTTTCCGTAATGTTTCTAAAAGTGCTTTTAACAAAATTAACTACATATACCTATGTTAATATGTTTCTCAATTACATGGTTATGCAAAAATGCACATTAATCAACAACATAGACAGAATTTCAGGCTACTTTTTATTAATAAATGTTCAGGTATGATTTTCTCAATTAAGAAATTTTTAAGCGTTTAATATGCCCCCTACGATACATTTTTAAAGTTGATATCAGTTTTCTGTTTGTTTCTATTTTTGTAAAATCCAAAAACCGCAACTAAAGGCATAGTTTATGAAAATCATTAATGTAGAAGTATATTCTTTTGCAAACTTATATTTTTTAATTCGGTGAGGAACATAACTCTCAAATACCCCAAAAGTATAAAAATCGTTTTTCTGAGATAGTTTTTATAATAAAGAGCCTAATCTTTTTAAATGGTTAGTCCAGGAACAACTTAACATATATACACAAACATTTGCAGCCACGCTTCTTAAAAGAGGTATAAGCTGAAGTAAAAGGATCAAAACACCCAGAATACTGTGAGTTTTGAAAAGTGCACAAATCTTCCCTTAATCATTCAGCTTACGTATTCCTAAGACTCAGAGAAAGAACATTTCTCCTGCAAGAGTACAATATTAAGTACGTTTGTATACTATATGAGGATCTACAATGCAATGCACTCTGCCAAGCACTTTATGAATTACTTCCATAATACTCTGTCATCAAATGTCTTTGATAATATCACAAATCTAAAGGTGCCTCTCTAGGTAAAGGTTCCTCAATTTTGGTAGCAGTGCTTTCATATCTTTGTTCCTCTTTTATTACTAAAGCCTATCTGTTTCAAATGTTTTCCTTTTATTTTACAAGCGTTAATTACCTACATTCAATACTATAATAATAATAATAATAATAATAATAATAATAATAATAATAATAATAATAATAATAATAATAATAATAATAATAATAATAATAATAATAATAATAATAATAATAATAATAATAATAATAATAATAATAATAATAATAATAATAATAATAATAATAATAATAATAATAATAATAATAATAATAATAATAATAATAATAATAATAATAATAATAATAATAATAATAATAATAATAATAATAATAATAATAATAATAATAATAATAATAATAATAATAATAATAATAATAATAATAATAATAATAATAATAATAATAATAATAATAATAATAATAATAATAATAATAATAATAATAATAATAATAATAATAATAATAATAATAATAATAATAATAATAATAATAATAATAATAATAATAATAATAATAATAATAATAGTAATAATAATAGTAATAGTAATAGTAATAGTAATAATAATAGTAATAGTAATAATAATAGTAATAGTAATAGTAATAGTAATAGTAATAATAATAATAATAATAATAATAATAATAATAATAATAATAATAATAATAATAATAATAATAATAATAATAATAATAATAATAATAATAATAATAATAATAATAATAATAATAATAATAATAATAATAATAATAATAATAATAATAATAGTAATAATAATAGTAATAATAGTAATAATAATAGTAATAATAATAGTAATAATAATAGTAATAATAATAGTAATAATAATAGTAATAATAATAGTAATAATAATAGTAATAATAATAGTAATAATAATAGTAATAATAATAGTAATAATAATAGTAATAATAATAGTAATAATAATAGTAATAATAATAGTAATAATAGTAATAATAATAGTAATAATAATAGTAATAATAATAGTAATAATAATAGTAATAATAATAATAATAATAATAATAATAATAATAATAATAATAATAATAATAATAATAATAATAATAATAATAATAATAATAATAATAATAATAATAATAATAATAATAATAATAATAATAATAATAATAATAATAATAATAATAATAATAATAATAATAATAATAATAATAATAATAATAATAATAATAATAATAATAATAATAATAATAATAATAATAATAATAATAATAATAATAATAATAATAATAATAATAATAATAATAATAATAATAATAATAATAATAATAATAATAATAATAATAATAATAATAATAATAATAATAATAATAATAATAATAATAATAATAATAATAATAATAATAATAATAATAATAATAATAATAATAATAATAATAATAATAATAATAATAATAATAATAATAACATTTTCCTAACAATGATTATAGGCTGGAAAAGCATTCCCACGAGGGTTAACCAACATAAAGTATACATTAAATTTTCTTACATTGAACTTGTGAAAGTCCACTTGAGGATAGCATATTAGAAATCATGTGCTGAGATAACTTCATGTATATCGGAATTTAGTATTTGCGGCAGTCTCTCATCTCATCGTGCTATTTCCTAAGAAATTCGTTACCATTCAATAAGCTATAAATCGTTTCAAAATCTCTCGCACACAAATCTTGGAGTGACGTGCAAGCAGTCGATCTGGGCGTGTATTTATGTGTGCACGTACCGGAAATTAAAATTCAACACTTCTGGCTCCTCGCCCTCACGAGGACATGTTCCTGTGCATTACTGGCTCTCGGGTTCCAGACTATAATCAAAACGAAACTTATACTCCAATCGGACAAGATGAACTATCCATCAGGTCGCTCAGCCGGAACCCAAATGTGGTTTCTGAAACCACAACATTTTTTGCTTCGCTCCCCCTTTACCCTTACGCCCACAATATTTCGATAAGGTTTTACCGCTGAGTATACTGTGAGAAGACAATAAATTTCTTTCCAGACACCCACATGAGGAAATTAAAGTTATGTACAGTAATGCTCAAGTTTTCTTACTTGCTGCACTTGCGGCAGTCTTCAACAGTGTGTACGTCACAAATATATAAAAAAGCATTGCAAAGAGAACATAACAAACAGCATTGTAGCGCCAAGGGCACGGAATTATGCACTATGATTTTATTCTGTGTGGAAATTAAGCCATCCGTGCCCCGCCCATCTCCTAACAGTTTATCTGGCTCCATCACGTCACTTAAAGCTTTTTCCCTATTTCTTGCATATTCTCGTTAATGATTGAATAGCAGTTTATATCAAAGAATACGAAAGAGACTAATCTATGGTCTAATGCGGTCAGTCATCACATAGAATGGCTTCCAGCCACTCAGGTGACTTTTTTCAAACTCCGTCCACTTCACCGTTCACCTAGATCAGACATTTGCACATAAGCTGCTGCATGTATCTATATCTAGAATTTTAGCCAATAGGACAAGCACGCATTCGGAGTTGATGTGGAGTTTAGATGATAGCAAGTTTCTGCCAACATTAAGCAAAGCAAAATAGTGAGTACACCTAAAAAGAAATTCCGTGCTTCCGTCCACTCATCTTTACATGCGCTGGCAGCAGGTATAGCTCGCCATAAAGAGATCGTCAAGTCAAAGAGAACTTTTGCTCTGGTTACTGGCCATTGCTGCTCAAATTCTGCTGCGCTATCAGCAATAAATTTTTTATTCGATTTTCGTAATGATCATTTCAGTGAGGTAAAGGAGAAGCCCTTTTTAGTCATGAATTACTTGCGCATATGTAACGCAAACAGCTGAAAAAATTGAATATGATACTTATAAGAAGTTAACCACTTTAAACCAGCATTACTTAAGAGAAAATCCTACAGAACTTTAATTCTATACATCACAGATTTTGAAGCCTACTGCCAGAAACATGATCATTTTTTGCAGCTATGGTGCTTCATGACCAAGAATAGATACTCCACAAGGCCCAATACAGAAAATGCTCTTACGAATACTTACTCAGTGGTAAGTAACTTACGAAGGAAAAGCATATATCATGTTAAATATTCGAATTACGTAGATCGTTCATAAGAATACTTCGCCCATTTGCGCCCTTTGTTACAAACTATTCAAATAAAGTGGTATACAATTGTGAAATAGTGTTCCATCAGGAGTGACTTCTTTCTCTAATATCCAACTGTTGTTTGCTGTTTTTACCGACTCTATAGCACCTTTCATACAAGTATTTGATTTAGTACTTTTATTACTTAGAATACCTGCAAAATATAATTAAATTTTCAAAATTTTAACTATAACGAATTATACTAATTTTTCTGTTTAACACTGTAAAGGTTAAAATTAAATTCATATTTGGTGAAGTCTTTAAATTATTTAATCTGTAACTATTATCCTTATGTTAACTACAACATTTATAGTTACAAAACTTTTCTGTGGGCTGATAATGGACTAAAGGGAAGCATAAATTATAATAAGGTCTGAGGTTTCAGATAACTCACGAAGATATTGAGCTCAGTGATATTTTAAAAAATGTTTTATGCTTGAAATAAGGGTACAAAATTCACCAAAAACCGCCGAGAAAATAATTGCGTGTTTATGAAAGCTTTATAAACATATTAATCTCTAGAATCTGAGAGATGAATGTCGCAATACCAATCGAGAAAAGCGAAATACGAATATAACATTTAACTGCACCTACTGAGCTTTGTTAGTTAAAGATGACAGAATACATTTATGTAACCTAAAATCGTCTTTCTTATTTAAACTTCTGCTTGTAGTTTACACAGTAGAAACAAAAAAGCTGCGATAATCTTGACACAAATTTGATCGAATATGCAATGATGTCATGTGGTTGAACAGGAACAATTGTAGCTAAAGAAGAAAAATTCCTTAATATATCCGCCAGAACTTGATATTCTGCACTTAGACTAATATTTATGCAAGAAAAATTTTTTGCACAAAATATTCGAAACTTTTCTTTCCAAATCTTAAGTTTTCTATGCCTACCAGCTTTTCTTGCATGAATGACGTAATGTGCCATGAAAACAATAAAATATTGCTAACTGTTTCTTTAAAGGGCTCACTTTACTTGTCACATGCTATTGTTTAAGTGGAAATCTGGAATGAAAACTAAGGTGTGCAAGATGCAAGAAGTTGCACTTCTCTCTTTTGCGAAGGGTGGAAAGAGAGAAGACAAATAAATATGCTAACTTATGGAATGTGAAAGTTTATAACGTTTTGAAGCAACATCTTATTAAAAATGGTGTTAACGTACATTTCACACCATTAAAACCTTGATTGAAGAGAAAAATACTTTCACTTTCTGTTAATTGCTAACGAGTTAACTACTACCTAATGCGCGCGATAAGAAGAGCAATCGGGTCCCAAGTCCTCATTCCGTAAGTTTCGTTTAACTCCGTAAACATAGATGACAACTTTGAAATTTGAAATGCGCTATATCCTGACATCTAGTGAGTCAATACGCTAAGCAGTTTACAACAATCGTATGTTAGAATTTTAGTTCGTCCTTGGCAACATATACATGTTATGAGACACGTAAAAATGTATACAGTATATAAATAAAATCAACTTGATTACATACAATATACACAGTAAGCAGTTTTATATGGTTTCATGTGGTATTTTCATAGACTAATTTACTACAAGAAATATCATAATATGAATATTACAGGTTTGTGAATGTACTGTGTTCCCAGTGCTCATTTATATGGTTATAGTTCTAAAAATTCATTAATCATATAAAAACAGTGTGCATGCAAAAATTTCTTAATCTTATTCTTAAAGTGTTTTAATGATGCAGCTGGTTTAAATGAATTTGGAAGTTTATTATATAACATTATTCCTTTGTAGTTAAAGCTTCCTTCATAAAGGCTCGTTTGGTGCGCTCAAATTGTCAGTTTATCCTTGTTACGAGTGTGTTACTTGAAAATGATTTATATTTATATGAACATTTGTGGATGGTATGGCTCTCGAAAGGGGACGTATTCGTGTACCTCCGTATAACTGTGATCTGAAATCAATTGAGCTGGCGTGGGCAAAACTAAGGAATGTTTTCAGAGGATGCAACGTTACTTGTGATATGTTCGGTTATCTTACACGCTATTTTGCTGAACTGTGTTTTTCAAGGTTGACCACACTGCAGAAACAAAAGAGCGTTAGCTCTCGCTTATTCCCCTCTGCCCGCAATACACCGTAAATCCAGCGCTCGACTTAATTTGCGCGTACTGTATGTATATTTGTTTATATGTATACTTTAAGAAGAGAGAAAGAGCTGTTTTGTATGGTGAAAGTGTGTGCCTATATGTGGGTGGGTTGTTAGTTGGGTGTAGCAATCCTGATACTATAAAACGTGGGTTTCCTGCGGTTTTCTATTTTCATGCCACTCGATTTTGCCATAGAATACTTTTATTATTTATTGTGGCAAGGGAAAATTTAAATTACTTTCAGCCCAAAGGAGGAGAGAGGAGCATGGAATCTTTGACAATTGAGCTACTGTAAGAAAGAATGGCATATTGTATTCATATAAATAAGTTTCCTTCTAACTGCAATGAAAACTTTGATAACAAAGGTTGCATTTACAATGACTTGGCAGCACTTAGTATAATATACAGCACTACTTAGTACAGGAAGTACTAAGGAACTACAGGAAGATGTTACAGGAAGTAATGCAAATTGTAGGTTACTTTATGCTGTGAGAAACACCACCATACTTTTATTTTGGTAGATATCATAGACCACATTATAATTTTCAAAATTCTCTATCCATATTTTGTTTTATACAGGAAAACAGAAACTAGGTGCAAAGTTAAGGAAATATTCCTGAAGAAAAGGAACAAAAATTTTGATTTCAAGGTATGTCCGGAAATAGAAATGAGCTGTAATAAAGGAATTACTGCCTCTCCACAGTTACAACACTAATATATACCTACATAAACGATATTCATTTCAGAAAATATATTTGAAGCAGCCTCCATGGAAATTATTGTTAGCGTCCAAATGTTGCATCATGAATTACCTCACTCTGTATGTTTTATCCTGTACTTGAGCAACGTCAGACACTTCATGATAGGTTGTTCAAGGATCTCCTGGCTTAGCACACACAGTACGTTACAGATACCTCACAAATAAACATCTGTCTTATGTAGTATACGGAGCGAGATGTTAGCGTATTGTGACTGTGGGTTCGTGGAATTAAAAGTCCAATTTGTCGAAATTCGAAATGTTCTTTATTTGCGTAGAAACACACTGCGTAGCAGCAGAATTACATCACATATCACAATCTACAGCACCAAGGTCGATGACAATAACAAACAGCTTACACAACTTCCACTGTTTAAAACACTTCTGTTACATGTCTTTACAACAACTGTCTGCTGGCGTGTCATATTCTCTTATATCTCATTCATAAATTCCAGTGGTTTCTCGAACAAATAAGAAAACAACTTTTTCTCTGTCAATCAAGATTACCACTAGTACCTTCCAAACGTGAAATCCTATCCGGGCCGGCAAGTCCTTTATCTCCGTGATATACTATCCATCTACTATTTATCGGCGCTATCGTTATTTGCTGGCTCTTTGTGTAGACTAACAAGCCACGCTATCGCTACGCGCGAACCTTTTATGTGCGTTGCCGCGACAGTATTAAGCCTACATTCGGAAAGTTTGGGTTCGATTGCTAGCTGTGGCCTTGATATTTTACATTCTCTCCGGTCAGTTGGCAAATTCGGGGTAGTTCCTCTTCCATAATTTCCGTTTCGTTCCTTTTGCTTCTCATCTTCCAGTGAAATGTATAGTGTTTAACACCCACTTTTACTTTATGCGGCACCGCAGGCAGTGACACTGATGATATATGAAATCAAGATTGAGCACTTATGAAATGAGATGCCGTGGAAACCAGAGTACCTGGTGGAAACCCGCCCCAACGTGTTTGTCCACCACAAATGTCACTTTGTGGTCGCCTGGGATAGAACCCAGGCCGCCTTGGGGAGAGCCAAGTGGTCTAACCACTCAGCCACCTGTGTTTCAGGCGTACTTCTAATTTCGTGGACCATGGCAGTTCCGGGGACGCTTAATCAAAGAAAAGAGGGCTCCCCGCACACACTCGAAGGTTGCCTAGTCGCCCTCTGTTGGAACCCGTAGCAGTGAAATGTGTCTTCCAGTTTAAAACTATTAGAGGCTTTCGCAGGCCTTTGTGTCCTCTTCAGATGCGGCGTGCATCTTTGTGTGATTCCTTTATTTCATGTGTTCCTTCTGAGAGGAAGAGAGCCGTAACATATTTATATAGATCTGTTGCAGTGAGTGAGGTATTCCCTCTTGTTGGTTTTATAAGAGACTATAAGTAAAGGCGTTGGAGTCCTAGCGAATTTTCCGAGCGAATTCGTCGTTTTCAATTATTAAATCATATTCAACTATTTCACTCGACTAAGTGTCGAAGTCTACTTTAAAACTTAAAATCTACTGCAGCAGTGCTTTATTACTTGTTATATTACTGAGACTATCAGATGAGCAATGCGGATATGCCTTTGTTATTAGTGATGAAATAAAGATGTACAACACTGCACTTCCATTCACGCCTTCATAATGCTCCAACAAAAAAGCAGAATAAGGTTCTGGCGGATAATAACAACAAACTTGCCTGATTATAGGTTTTCTTTGAGCCGGCATAGTGAGAAGTGGGGAGGAATTGGATATAATGTTACTAAAGGGATTTCTTACCTATTTCGTCATACCCGACCAGTTTACCTGCTGACCTCGTAGGAAAATTAAGTATGACCTTTAGGTAACAAAGTTTTCTTTCATTTCTTCTTTTCAGTTTATGAACATGCATCCACTCTATTCCACGGATACAGTTACAAGTGTATACAATGATCCTACATGCGTAATGTTAATATATAACAGTTCGGTGATATCGTGATCTGGAAAGTTTGTATTAAAATTGTATGTCAATGTAAATAATTATACAGTAATTTTCCAAAAAAAAAAAAAAAAAAAAAAGCGAGCGGGATGACTTAGGCATGTCTATGGGCCGCATTCGGAATGTTCAGGTTCGATTCCCATGCCCGGCCTACCTGACTCATGAGTTTTTCTTAGGTTTTCCCGTGTCGCCAGGTGATACAAGGTTGGTTAATTACATGCTCCGATTCCCTGTCCCTCAAAAGTTGAGCGACAGCTAAAACGCAGGGCTGAATAATTGCTACTGCAGACTCTAAAGATAGAAGTAAGATTCGTGTAAAAATTAATAAATGTAGATGATTTCTTAAATTGAATTTCAAATATATCTGAATCATCAGATGATTGAAATGCAATATTTGCTAAACAAAATAAACCAGATGAACATACACCATGAGCAATTGTTAACACAAAAGCTATTTTCATCTCCATTATCATTTCACATCATCTCTTATCTGGTGGTTTCTTTCAGGGTAGAAGTGACGGTGGAAATCTGGGGGCTGCAAGGCAGGATGATTAGATCCTGGTAAACACTTCTTCTTCCGGTACGACGGTCTCCAGACCGACCTGGGGGTCTTTTCACGACCACTGTGGGTTGGGATGACAGCTATATTAGCCTGCCGGGAAGTTTCCAACTGGTCAGTTGTAGGGACCCTGCCCTTTGCACTGTCATGACTACTTGGGACAGTCCCCTTTATCTCCTCTTGCCTCACTCTTCCTCCCAGGGACGCACCGCTTGGGGCATAGGTAAAATAGACCAAGACTAGAACTCCGTGGCGCCTATGCTTTATAAGTACGTGTTTAAATTAACAGAGAAAAATTTAAAGTAGTGCATCTCTGAACATTAAGAATTCTACAACTCTTTTCTTTCACGTTTTTACTTATATTCAGAACATAATACATACAGGCATGGAAAACTGTAATATTTTTATTCAGTATTAATCAAGTTTTGAAATATTAATATGAAACCCCTTGTACCCTACGGTTTGTGGTATTGCCCCCAAAATTTTAATTTCAGCTTAGTGTAGAAGTATAAAGTAATTATTGTACCGAATTTTCTAATTTGAATTAATTTGAGAAGTTTGTTTTGTTTACAAATTATTAAATTGATTAAGTTTCAGTTACGGAATTTCGTGTTTTTTGTGTGTAATTTTACGTCATATTGGACGATGAATGGAAGGGGTGAAATTATTCTCAAATGAGACCAGGTCCATAGAGTGTAGAGCTACATTCGTCTTTCAGGATAAGGGAAAACCCCAGAAAAACCTTATTCAGGTAACTCACCGTGACCGAGATTCGAACTCGGGACCTCTTGCACGTGAGGCAGACGCTCTAACACCACGCTACCGAGTCGGGCACGGTATTTCATGTGGTCCAATTCCTACACATAAACGGTAAGTAGAGAAGTCAGTGCATTCCACTCCCCAAAATTCAATACGAAGTTTCGGTGGGCACTGTGTATAATACGAGAGTGGATCCTTCCGGTTGGAATTCTACATAAAAATCATGAGCCAACTTGTGTATTGGTTGAAAGGAAACATTGCACCCGAGAATATTAAAACTACATGAATTGAGCATCAAATATATGCGCTTTTGTTCCATTAACTTCACCCCACATTCTCACAATACGAAGTGTTTTAGTAAAAACGGAATACTTACTGTGAAAACCCTTATAAGGTATACTCTATTGCAATGTCAACTAAATCTGCAACCATCAAGACATATCATAAATAAGGAATTGACAGTTAAAACTTACGGTCAAAGATAACTGTATTTCGTAATGAATATTTGACATTTGTGTTTTGAATAATAAAGCTATAATTGTTTTGTAAATCTGTCGTATAGCATGGAAATATTTTGAAAATTAAATATGCAAATTTTAGTTAACACATATTTATTATTCATTAATGAATATATAAATGAATTGACGTTTGTTAGTCTCACAAAAACTCGAGAACGGTTGAACCGATTTGCCTAATTTTTGTTTTGATATATTTGTATAAGTCCAAGGAAGATTCAAGAGGTCAAAATAAAAACCTGAAATGATAATGGGCCGGGTTATTAGCTAAATATAAAAGTATATACTCAAACTTTTACAGAACACATCTACCTTCTTTTATTTTTGACAACCGAAAGCATTACCAAGTATAGATAGACCACGAACAAAGTGCAATCGGTGTGTGCATGCGCAAGCACAATCTTCTCCCCTACTCGCCATCCAAGAAACACATGACTCCCACCCCTTCATACGTTGACCACTGCTGTGCAACTTGTGCCATGGAGGAGAGGACAGTCAACCTAATCTGACAGCAGAGGTGGAGGGCTAAAGGACTTCAGTGCTGGTAAAGCCACGCTTTCAACTGCATTTTGTTCGCGGTTAACCTATAGAAAGGTATTCCACACCTTACCAAAGTTTTCAAAGCTATTTCACCTACCATATTCTATTAAATAACGTTTATCGTTTGTTATCAAGACTGAAACTTTTTTTTATGTAGCATGGTGATTAGACACAGCATTAACTTCTGAACGCGCTATATATTTGACCACACACATATATCTATCCGGGAAAATCAGCAGAATTCTCGCCAAATATAACATCAGGACCATCCACAAGCCACCTCCGAAGATTAGACAGCTGTTGAGACCAGTGAAAGACAAACTGGACTTCCAAGTTCCAGGAGTGTACCGCATTCCCTGTGAATGTGGAACACCATATATGGGACAAACCGGAAGGACCATCGCTACTAGAATAATCGAACATGAACGGAGCATTCGTTTAATGCAACCGGTGAAGTCTGGGCTGGCAGAGCATTGTTCTGATAACGACCATAAAGCCAATTTTCGGGAGACCACCATCTTGGCAAAATGCAACAGTTACTGGGAGCGGAGAATTAAGGAGGCTTTGGTGATTTCCTCTGAAAGGAGCATGCTTAATCGTGATGCTGGATTTCAGTTCAGCTCCTCTTGGAAGCCAACCTTAAAATGGAAATCCGTTGAATTAAGAAGCAAAGATAATCAAGTTAAGTAGTTACGTTTCTTTGACACAATTTTCTATACTCACGCCATCTCGTGACCTGGCATTTAATTTACTGAAAACAGTCTTTTGTTCAGTAATGCGAATTTTGATGGTGTTTTGTCTTTGTTTATAGTTGTGTTATATCCAGTGTTTCATCTGTAGTTATAACATTTTATAAATAACTTGATGATGGGAGAGATGTACACTCGCGAAACGTCGATATCTAATCATCTTTTCACCTGGCTTGCTGCCCGAGAAGAAAGTGAGCGCATTCGTCGCCAGGAAAGCTTCAGGTCTTATTCATATTTAATGTTCTGAAATAAGTATTGTTTCGTTTTATGTATTACGTACACGTTGCAAGGCCGCATATCCGGTTCTAAGTTGCTTTGTTAAACCATTGATGTTTTGTTAGTTGTTTATTTTCTGTAAAACGCCTCCATTCACCCTCTGGCAGGTGAAGAGATCAGTGTGGCCAGCAGTTGTTGGCAACTTTAAGGATTTTATTGCCCTAATTAACTGTCGTGATTAGCTGTTACATTGTTTAAGATTTACGCAAGGTTCGTTTTATGTTCCACGTATGCTGTAGTTTCAAGCCAAGCAGTATAGTGTTGAAAACACAGCATAAAAAAGTAATTCATGTCTTATCTAAATTACGCACTGCAATAAAATAGTAAACAGGGATGAGGTACAGAAGGTATTAGGTTGTCTGTAAGCTGCTACAGGTCCGTGAGTCATACTAGAAATAATACATAAAATAAATAATTAAATAAATAAACTTAATATATAAACGCTATTTTTAAATGGGTTATTTAACATAATATTCAGTTAGCTAATCTAAGTGCTGTTAGACATAAGTGAATTTTCCCAATAACAAATTGATACAACTACAAATAAGCAGCTGAATCAGTGTCTGTACAATTGTTTATCTCTGTATTAACGCTATGACTATTACATTACGTTTAGCAAACCATATTGACACTTTTAAGCAAATGCGAATCTTGGATATTAATAGCAGCAAAAATGATGGCTTCAGGTTAACTGTATTCTAGAAAGCTGACAACACGAGAATTGTTAATGTTCCGTTGCTGTTCTGCATAAAAATAATGAAAATGCCAAATTGTAAATTCAAGTCTAATGCACTTTGCACTCGCCACATCATGTGACGTCGAGCGCACCTTCATACACAGACTGCGTAACTACAGGAGATTTTCTGTTGACACCTTCAGAAAATATCTTCTAATGCACTCTACTTCTAATTCTAAAACCATAGAAGCCTATGACGAAGAAGAAACAGACAAATAAAACACTTTAATCAGTGAACAGGTACTTCAGAAACATTTTGGTATTCCTGTTATGACTACTATAGATACAGGGAGTTGTTCATTTGTCTCAAAATGGGAGTATCTCGGTTTGCAGATATACACATAATTTTAAGGTTAAAATGTGTGTACTTTTATTCATCAATTAACTACATGTGTAATCTAATTCTTTGTGTGAGCGAAATAACCAACCAAAATAAGTGTACAATAAAAGTTACCGAATTTATATTTGAAACATTTCGTAGCATGATCAGTTTGTTTTGACTTGATCTCATTTCTTTTATACTCAACCGATGACTGTTTCTTCGGTGTTCAAGTTTCGCTGGCTATTTATAGGTAATTGCAGACAACAAAACTGTAATATATACGAACATTAGCTCGACAGCTTGTTAACAGAAGATTTAGAAATATTCATCTTCATCACATCTTTCTTCTTATATGCCTACGGCCTGTTTAATTCAGAATTGGGGAGTTTTCCTACCTTTTCCTCGGTCTCCCAGAATATCTTTTCCCATCCATTGGTTAATTGTCTCTGGTGATCCGTACTATTCTATCAGACGTCATTCGTGTTACATGACTCTTCCATTCATTTCTTCTTCTAACTACCCATTTGCGGATAGCTTGAATATTTAATTTATCCCTAAACACATTTCTTATTTTATCCCTCCCAGTGTTTTACGCTCCTTTTTGGATATTCTTTATAACTTTTAGTGATAATGAATAGACTTGTAAGGCATTTATTTAAATATGGCGAGTATGCACCATAGCCTCTGTACTATCAAGCCAAAGATGTAATTTGGAGTGGGAATTTCGCTTGGTGTGGCCTTTTGGTGTGGTATGGCAGGATTGTTAAGGATTACATGTCCGTGAGCAACAGTACTCTCTCGGGGTCCAACAGTTATCACCAGCCAATGAAAAGTACTGCTTCAATTTCCTGTGGATTGTTTATTCCCACAGATCTTACTTGTCTGTTTGCTCGGCGTTTCTCACTTGCTCTCACTCTCGTTGCGTCGCCTTGTCTGTTTGAGAATATTTAATCCCACCACGTTTGAAATATAACTCCACTATTACCTCGCCATCAGATATTAAACTAATATATCTTCTCCCTTTCGTTGTAACCAACCGAGTGACGCTTCGCACCTCGCCCTACTCTCGGCTTCCTCCTAGATTTATTTGTCTATCTCCACTCCTTTTTCTATTTGTTCTCTATTTCACGCCTATCACGTGGTTTACGCTACATTTTATTGGAGGAGTTTATTTCTACGATTTTACCTTATTGGTCATTTCCATTCACAGTCAACTGTGCATCAGTCACGGGCCCACCTCCTAAAGTTGTATGATCCTTTAGCGTCATAGCGGTACTGCATCCTGCCTCTTCATATTTTCCTTAAAACTCGCTATCATCTGAGGCTCTGTGGTGGCGCTGGAAATTTGGGCTTATATTGTCCTATTGTTTACGTATCCGGCCTCGTCTGCCTATTCTAGCTTAAGGCAACGTTTTCCTTATATTTATTTCAATTTTACGTTATTCCTAATACAATATTTCTTTTTGACTTTATTTCATATATCATATATTCCCAATTGCTTATTAATAATTTATATGGTTTTATGATCCCTTTATTACATTCTTCTATCGGAAACATGTGGTTTCCGATTCTAATTCGCGCAGTTTAAATGATTACAGCTCGCCCGGGTTTTCTAGGGGAAAATGGGTAACAATTATACTTATATAAAATGCGTTTATCATCATCATCATCATCATCATCATCATCATCATCATTATTCAGTCAGAGAAAAATCGGTACAAAAGCTTAGAAGTATGGTAAAGATACACATAGTGCATATTTGATAACTGGTTGATACAGGCAATAACCAAACAGAAATTTGCCGAGTAATTGGCAATACTTCAGCTATCCTCATCTTACATCTTCGCTAATTCCTCTGATCATATGATAATTCTGAAGCCGTGCATTGTACGAGTGGCCGCAGCGGCTGGTATCTAGCGAATGTGCTCCAAATTGGAATCCTCTCCCCGCCTGCAGAGCTGTGTATATGTAATGCATGCTGAATTAACATTCTTAAGTGACTGTAGTTTGCATCAGCTCTAATATCCTTACATGTACAACCAAAATTAATATCGTACTGTAAACAATTATCAGACATAACTTCAGAAAGCAGACAGAGCTTCAGGAACACCACTCGCTGATAGATTATAACATGAATGTATCATACAATCATATATTGTTATTAAACTCTTTATTGCTTGTTGGAGTAAACAAGGATGTCGTAGACAGTACGTATCACAAAAAATATGAAACAAGTAAATCAGGAAACCGAAATACTCTAAGTAAAATATAATCATTTCAGTTAATTAACTATTAAAGATGCACAAAACCGCATCCCCCAACTTCGATAGATTGTACCGTCAGAATATTGTAGGAATGAACTTGAAGAATTCATACTTTGATGCAAAGAGATTCTGCGGACGCTCACAATATTAGGGAAACTGTGTGTTTCACTTACGTCTCAATCTTGAAAATACGTGTGGGCTAGGTGACGCCTGTTGGAATATCGTTGTTGTTGAAATCAGAATCTCCTGCATACCTTTGGGCTTCGCCTTGGATGAAAAGTATCTTAGTCTAATTTTACATGCTACAAGATCACCATCGTTCATTTCTACTTGATATTTCCACACAAATATATGCCCTTATGTATGAAACTACTAAACGGAGTAATACGTACGTACTCTTGGTTATAGGTATAGTAAATGGCTGCCTATGTCTGATTAAAAGCTGCTATAGTGTCGTTAGTCGCTTGTCTTTTTACCTATAGTTATCTCCGTTTTTGAAACTACAGAACATAAATAAACGAATTTTTTGGGCATGGATTTATAACACATTATGACCACGTGCTACACGGAGTCCTGTTTCCTTTTCTGAGGTGTAGCTTTGGCAACGTGTGAAAGGATGAGTGAAAACCACAATTATAGCAATTATGTATCTTTTATATAATACATAATTTGCTAAAACAATTTCTGTAGATAATTTGGAACCCGTACCAAGTTATATGAGGTTAAGTTTGTTCTTTGTCTGCATAATTTGATTTTCAAATATAAGAATTGTTTATTTAATTCTAATTCTAACACCTATATCAACACCTAAAGGGCTGTGTTTATAATTTCGGCTTATTTTTTAAATGACAGCATAATCGTTTAAAAAAATATTATTTTTATGTGAGCTCCTGCTAAAAATAAGAGCCGCTGTAGAAGCCGGAGTACAGAAGTAGTGTTTCCGGAAGCTGCAATTCTTCCATGGGAGTGCCAACGTAATGTAGAACAAGTGCAATGACCAAGAGCGACTTGTAGAATAATGAAATGTGACTCAGGATGTACCACCTACAGCTAATGATGAGTACTCTTGGAAGTAGAAGGTTACTGCACGCTCATTAATGGCCTTTGTTAAGGAGGCTGGTGCAAAAAGCTTCGGAATGAGCTGCAACACCTATAGATACAGTCTTTTATAAACATGCATGAACAATGTAGTCTACATATAAGGGAGCAGTAATGTGTCAGTGCTGCATCATTAACGTTTCTTAAAGGAATAACTAATTAATAATAAATAAATGGAAAGAGGTTTAGAAAAATTATGCTAACTCAGTGTTACCCTACACGTCATAATGTGTGCACTAAATATTTGCTTAGCTTTCAACACTCCATTTCATGGCCATCACTAACGATACTTATAGATGTAAAGTCCCAAACAAAGCTTTGATATTTATTTGCGAGCTGAATTTAGCCGAACTCGGCCTAACCGATATGCAAACGAGGGAAATATTTGAAATGTTGTACTCAACTTTTTGTAAGTACTTTTGCACAAATTATTCTTACAAGCACTCTTCTTATGTTTCAAGTTAATCAAGGTAAACGTTTTGAGAAACTGTATAATGTTAATTTTCTTGTATATGAGAAAGTAGGCTTTAAGCATTAAATAAATATTTCAAGAGCTTCTAGCATGTCATGTCTTTGAAATTGTGTTTTCTTTGTGAGAACGAAACATATAAACGATGAATAATATATGCCATATACAGGGTGTTTCGAAACGACATCGAACGAATAGGTAGAAGCAGTTGTTCAGCTTCTATGAGACACTTATACATAGCTTTTATTGCCAATATAGCTGCATAAAACGCTCTGGAATGTGGATTAGGCAGTTACAGGATCAACGCCGCGTGCCTCGCACTATCAAAGTTCGCAGGTAGGTGACACAATATGCCACCTACTGTAGCTGTTCGTAAGCATACCGGCATACTCCACGGTAACTTGCTACTATTAAGAATTTCTTTAGCTTATGAAACCGCAATAAAGAAACTGTTCTTTAGTTATTTTTTATGAGTGTTCCAACATTCCGTTGTAACAGTCGACGATGGCAAATAAGCTGGTGGACATATGCAACTTAAACCTTTTAGAGTTAAGTTAGTGTTAGTGAGATTGAGGATTGAGGATAAACCCAAACTAAATTCCTTATGCAATGAGACAAACATTTTATTTCACTGTGTTTAATTGTACCCAATAAAGCATTTGTAACTGAAAAGGAAGCTGTTGATTATACAGTAACCAGTTAAAAGCACTGTACAATTAAGATCACAGCAAAATGGGCAACCTTGGAACTGTCCGAGTCATTATCGACATTTTCAGGAGTAACTGCCCTTAGTCCCATTATCTGAAAGCGAGGATAAGATCAGTGATAAACAGCAAAACCAGCTTATGTTTTCGTGACGCGTGCGTCCCAAATGGCAAAAGGTCGAAGGCTCCTTCTATCGGACAGGGATGACTCTTCAACGACACCTCTGTGTGCGCGTGCGCGCGCGCGCGAATGTAATAAAGAAAAACAACAAAACAAAATATAAACGAAAATATATAAAATGGACAAAATCGCGTTGGTAACATTGCTGCGGCAATTTGAAGTTTACTTTTGCCCCAAATCTAAATTCTAAAATATGCACTTATTGCATGCATTTATCCTCACTCCATATTCCGTCCACATTCCAAGCAATATAGCAAGTTATAAAAAATTGTCTTTTTCAATGCAAATTTGACGTAAAAAAATCTCAGCAACGTGGATTATATCAAACGGTATCAATTCCGATTTGCTGCTGTTTAGAAGTACCTTTTGAATCTTTCTGAGAGAGAAGTTTTCTCTATGCCGTCACTTGTTGCGTAGCATGTAACATGTTCTCTGCGATAGAAGCGACGTTTCCTGGTTAACCTATAATTTACCTGTGATTTGTTTCAGTTACGCTTCTGTATGCTATCCCTTTGCCCTTTCACATGCTCCCTATCGATTTTCTGGATATACCTGAAGTGAAACAAATCAAATTTTGGGTAATTCTCCCACTACTTTGAACTCCTTTTAATAATTAATTTGAAATAGTGATAGCTAAAAAGTATGGAATCTTCCATACTATATAGTTAACGAACGTTTTTGAAATAAAAATACGTGTTAATCTGTTTTAGGGGAGTGTATTTCGTTATATTTTAAGTTAAAACCAAAGTCATTTTTGAGAAAAAAAATTAGTGTTAGGTTTTCCTTCTAAAGGTGCCTTTCATGCATTATTTCCATGAGAACAAAAGCTTTGTAGCCAGTTTTTTAATCCCTGTGTTGTTTTTAGTCTTCAGCCGACGTGAAAACTACCAAAATTGGAAACATAAACGGAAAATAATAAGCGTACTTAACGAAATGCAGAATATATTCTTTTCAGATAAATTTATGTATAATAATTTATAACGGCTTTAAAGATTTAACAGTTTATAAATACTTCAGGCTAAGAACTTAAAATGGATTTATCAGTATCCATTCAGGATTTCTAATTTCTTAAATTTCACAGCCAGCTAAATAATTTCATTTGCTTAGGTTTTCCAGTAAGAATATATATATATATATATATATATACAGTAGATTTTTCAATATTGGATTACAAAGTCTAGTGAAATATTATAAATAGCAGAAGAGTTTTGTACAGAAATTTACATGGAAAGAAAAATACAAACAAGGGTATAAAAGTTTTGCAAAAGTTCAGTTAAAGTAATTATCATATTCTTTATGTACAGCAACGAGCATGCACATTTTGGAGAAAGTACATATTTAAGTATTTCATCTCGAATTCGCAAACACACAGGGATAGATTTCATGCTTTTAATGGAAGATTTCTCCAGAATTTAACATTTCCCACTCCTACTTTTCCCATAATTTATGTATTGAATCTCCAAAATTGTAAACCATGTTTTGCTTACCCTTAAGGATCAGCAACAGATTTGTAGTAAAATAGTCTGACTGTCACACACATCAACAGTGTACTACAAGTTCATCCTGGACAAGTTGAAGTTATTTTCTAGGTCTCTTTTTAACTTTTATTTTATTTTTTATTTTTAACCGATCAAATAATAAACATTTCGGAATAGTGTAACTGCTCCTCAGTGTCCGAAATTTGATGGCTTCTGCTACCGCTATTTCCTGTCCTATAGAGCAGAGAACAAGTTTTGTGCTATAAGTATGTTTATCCCTGGAAGATATGGATAAATTTTAAGATTTATTACCTTCTAAACATATCTTAAATTAAAAATTATTTTTAACTGAGCATTTAATCCAGAAAAATTTTCTATATAACCTACTTTAAAAAATAAAAGAAGAGAGTATACATAACAAATGAATGCATTATCAACCAATAAATTTGCTTTAAATTAGTAAATTGTTAAGCTACAGACCACTAATAGTTTAAAGGCTTCAAGCTCAATAAAAAGCTATTTAAATTCCTATACATGCCATAGATATTAACCTCTCTTAGAAATAAAGTCTTTTCTGAGGGGTGAAATAGTTTTATAGCGGTCTCGTAAACCTTATACGTATATTGCTCCGTAACACCTACAATTTTGATTAAACTAATCTTAAAAGTTAAACGAAAATAATGTAATCAATTATACATAATTGGAGAATCGGTGAACCGTGACCAAATTCTTACTCTCTTTTTCAACAGTGTCAACACTCGCTCTTACTTCATACCGCACCACAGTTGCTGAAAATGGTGGGGCATGAAATTAAATTATAATTTAGCTAAAATATTTGGAAAGGAAGCGTTTGAAGACTAAGCTTGGGATACCTCTTCTGCATTTTCCAGTTATGAGAACTGAGAAAACTAGGAGGTAGTTCAGTCAAGAGAAGACGACCCTGTCAGAATTTGAACCAGAGACTTCCTGTACCTTAACTCCACTGCGCTTGTACATACAATATGCATGTTGTACAGTCTCACCACGCAGACGATTTAGAACCAATATTTCGAATCAGTTGTGAATTATTGTGTAGAGGTGTTGGCGCACTGAGGAACAGCCCGAGCGGTGTCAGACATGTACAGAGGCCGACCGAAGTATTCGAATAATATACCATGTAACATTGCACGTACTATAAATACTGTAATATTTATTTGGCAGCCATGAATTTTTAAACATTCAAACATTAACATTTTATGTCTCGGAAACAATACTTAAAATATCACGTTGCATGTAATCGTTACACAATCTGTGCTGTACTTATGCTATTGTCCCTCTGATAGTAAGACATAAGTATTCTAACGTACCCAATCGAAGAAAGAGAACGTACTCTACACGCCCCTACCACATAGCAGTTATGTTTATGCTATGCCTCGAGACAATGTGCTCAAAGTTATTCAGCCGATTGTGAACTCATAGGTAATATGGGACATAAAGGTAAGGAGACAACTGTGGCAGAGAGGAACATCGTGATAAATATGTACAAACAAAACAAATCTGTCACTGAATTTGCCAAAATCAATAACAGAAGAAAAAATTCAGTGTTCTACTTAATTAAACGCTTCAAACATACAAATACTGTTGTAAATAAACCTGGAAATGGCGCTCCTTCTAAACTTACCACCAGAGGCAGGAGGCAAATAATAAAAACGGTGAAGCAGAATCCGAGAGTCACTGGATCTGAGATTAGAGGATGCCTTGTGCAATATTCTGGCACTGTGGTTCACACCAGAACAGTTGAACAGGATTTAAATAGTACTGGGTACAATGCCCGCGTTCTTAGTAAGAAACCGTATGTTAATAAAGTGAATAAGAAAAAGCTTATAGAATTTGCTAAACAGTATGTAGCGCAACCAACAGAATTCTGGGATAAGGTTCTCTGGTCGGACGAGAGAAAATTCTGCTTATACAAGAGTGATGTACATCATAATGTGCGGAGACTGCCAAATACAGAATGGGAACCTAAGAACATGGTAGCTACAGTGAAACATGGTGGCAGTAGTGTAATGGTATGGGGCTGTAGGTATAGCTTCATCTAGTTTTGGGGAACTGCTGTTCATAGATGGGATCATGGACAAATTTGAATACCAGATGATTTTTGAAAACCAGCTTAAAAAGACTGCAGAGAAGCTGGGATTAGGGCATGATTATTACGTCCAGCAGGAAAATAATCCGAAGCATACTGCTGAAATTGTAAGGCTTTGGATCATGTACAACACTCCTCACACTTTGAAGACACCGCCCCAATCTCCAGATATAAATCCTATAGAGAATATCTGGAGTCTATGTAGAAGCATCATATCAGAAGCAAGGGCCATCTGAAAGAACTTCTTCAAACAGAGTGGAGAAATATGGACTCTGCACTCACTATACAACACATACAGACAATGCCCAAACGATTATCAGCAGTAATTCAAAGAAAGGGGATAATAACTAAATACTAGCTGTTCTCTGTTCGAATAGTTACGTCTAGATGTAAAATAATCATTTTATTTCTCCTTGTAGTGTAAATTAATTTCAGTTGCTATGTATGAGTTTATATGTTTAAGGGAAGAGTCAAGTTTATTTTGTACCAGCTGTATTTATATATGCTTACTCTGAGTAGCTTTAAAATAATATAAGTGATAAATATGTTTACGTTCGAATACTTATGTCGACTTCTGTATGTAGCTGCCCTGGAGAATGCTTGACCATGTAGTGACAGGATATGGGAGTTGCAGGTTGGTGGGTGAAAATAGGTTGGGGGTGAATTGTTATGACTTGGTAAAGTCTGTAAATTACAAGCGAAGCTTCAAGAATTTAATCAGTTTCGCTGAATTTAGGATTAAAAACAAAAATTAAAACTTGCTCAAATCTAACGTTCAAAATAACTGGAGATTATCAGAGGCAGAGTACATTGTCAGGAAATGAGTATAAGGATTGGAAAATCTGCAGTATCTTAACTTCCATCTCCCTATTTCTTACCCATTTGGACTTTAAGTTAGGCATTTTCACATAAATTATCATTATATGAGTATTGTAAATAGCTTATGCTAACATTGTAAGGGTGAAAGAGAGAAAACAGTATTAGAATTTGGAGCTTTTTGAGTGTTATATTAAATTCATACTTTTAAAATTTATGCTTTTATAGACGATATGGCACTCCAATAACCTCTGATTCAGTTAGCATGCTATGGCACCATCTGTTGAAATAATTTATTTCCAACAACAAAGGGAGTGAAACCTCAAAGAACTGTTGCACCAAAACGTTGTGAATCTGTCTCCCATCATATCTGTTATTACAAATAATATGTGACCACGTTTGACATCTCTCTGGCCTACACTGACCCCACATCGATGGCGGACTGGCGCCCCTACATACACGCATACGCAGTTTACATAGTGGATACAACTTATATTTATGCTCCATTACATCCATTTCTGATTACACATTAGGAGGGGTGTATTCCAGTATTAGTACTAAGGGGGGTGGAAACGTGGCTGAGCAGATAACACATATACACACACAACCCCGTTCTTGCTTATTCAACCACGGTGGATAAGCTTGGTATCCCTTCCTCTCCTGCTGCTGAATGCAACCCTTATTTCAACTGTAAAATCGAGATCAACCCCTAACCGGTACGTTTGTGTGTCTTTCTGTCGCGAAATAAAGAGGGTTGAGATGTTTTTCCAAACCTCTGGGAGTTTATGTAGATTCCGCGAAAGAGATTTATTGTGCAGTGTTTTAAACGCTCCATGAATTAGTTCTCGAACATACGGAAGAGGAAGGGAGCGGTTGGTTTCGCTTGAACGAGATTTAAACATGAAGAGTTCTTCCCTCTTCGCATGCTTTCTGTTTTACTTTGGGTTTGTTTTCGCCCATATAGATAAGCATGGAATGTAAAGGGGTGAGCATGGTATTTATGTCGCGTGGGTAAGGGTTGCAAGGTCAGATAAAGGGATGCCGGGATTACAGCGTTTACGTATAGAGCATCCTGCGTTTTGAAGGGGAGATAATTACCTGCTGCAAATGACAATTTTTTTTTCTTTGTACAATATTTGCTTTCTGAAAATGTTAATATTTTCCCTAAAAACAACAATTAAATTTTGTATTATAACGTAACCCATGGCCTAATAGCCTAAAGTAGGCCTGAGTCTGCCAAGCCGATTGCCGGCCTCACGCCCACATAAGCAAGGCAGAGGTGGGCGATCATACTTTTTACTATAATTAGCCTGAAATATAGGTGCTGAACTTTTAACAAAGTGATCAGGTGGTTAGAAGACTTGCTTCTCTCCAAAGGTGTTTCTACAGGACTGGTTTTAAGTTTCGTGGTGAGAGTCTTGGTGATCTCCCCCCCCCCCGCCCGGTTTCCTTCATCATTCAGTTCAATTACTCCAGTATCATCTTTTATTTCATCTCTTTATGCCTCAATTCAGGTTATCTATTTCCTCATTCGTAGTCTTCAGGCTGATCAGTTATCACCCATCTTGGCTGTTCTCTCAGGTCCAGTGTTTCTCTGGTCTTCGACGGTCATCTGCCCCCAGTCTCACTTGTAAGTCTTGATAAGCTCTGCTTATGAGAAGAGTAGGCTGAAAAAGAAGAAGAAGAATGTTCCACGCAATTAACACATTCTTGCTGTTCCTGACACTTATTTATGAAATTCATAGGAATTGATTTTGGAGACTTCATAGATATTTTCTCTAAAGTTAAAAGACTTCTGAGGAAGCTACTTTCTTCTCTTTAGTACACTATTTTATTGGTTTTGGTTAAGAGGCACGTTCAAAGCAGTTTAATAGATTTTAAACCAAACTATATGTTGTTTATAAACCCTATGGTTAGCTGTTAAAAAATTCGACAGTAAACATCTTCCACCAGTGCAATGCAGGAACTGGAGAATAATATAGAAATGTTCATTTGTGAGAAAATCGAGGTTTAGGAGACATATTATCAGATGGATCGAAGGACGAAAAGGGGTATGGATGGAAAGACTCAGTCATTTTTATGCGCTTAGTTAATTTGTTCATGAAGTTTTTATTCTGTGAAAGCCATTTTAAAAATGCCAGTTTCGGTCTCATAATACAGACATGTGCAAATTATTATACTCATTCATGTTTTTCTTACTTTTCTTCAGCTTAAAATTCAAAATAATAGTTATTTACCACCGTAACCTACTTCAATTTGTCGTAATTATTTTCCTTGCTATAATATGAAGCATATTAAATGAAATTTCTCTCTTATTAATAGCTGGGGGAGTTTTCTTTTACTTATAGTAATATGGTGGTAGCTCTTCATGTCTGTTTGGTGATATTGCCTTCATTTGGTGAATGTAGTAACTGAAGATTGTTAATATTTGCCTTTAATGTCTTTTATGGCTACTTTATCCTCAGTATTTATTATTAATTGATCTCAAGCCACCTATCATCGTGTATCTTATCCTTAGCATTCACATTGATTCAAAAGTGAGGTTATGGGTAAAACTGCTCACTTATCCCGAAGGAAAATAGCTGTAACTAAGAGTCTGTTGCAGGAAACTCTTTATTCACAACGTGAAATAGCTAAGAAGTTGTTTATTTCACAAAAATATGTTAGTCGCATTAATCAAGCTTTAACATTCGGTGAGACGTTGACCTCACAAAGGGATGGAAAATGGAGGAGGAAAAGAAAGCTATCACCAAGAATGCAAAGAAAACTTGTACAGGTGGCCAAACAAAATAGAAGAGCAACCGGCATTGAGCTCAGTAATCAAATAAAGCAGTACGGTACAGAAATATCAGCCTCAGTAGTTCGCAGAATACTATGTGGAGCAGGTTTACCAGCACGCAGGTCTCGTAAAAAGGCTAAACTGACACCTGCAATGGCAAAAAAAGCGTTTGGAATGGGCCAAATAGATACAGAAACATCTAGTGGAATTTTGGAGAAAGGTAAATCGCATGAAAATTGTATATAGCATAAAATGAAACTATGTACATGTAAATTTTATTGAAATGAAATAAACAGCCGAAACTTTGTTACTCTCATTGCTGGTTTTGTTATACTATCTTTGAGAAATTTTAAAACGGTTTAATATTAATAAAGGTTTTTATTGTTTTAGGTAATTTTCTCAGATGAATCCCTGTTTGAGGTATGTGAAGAGAGCAGCCAACATGTGATAAGGACAGATAAAGAAGCATTTTCCTCTTAGTGTGTCGATCTAAGAGTAAAACACCCAGCATCAATAATGGTCTGGAGCTGTAAGTCTGTCCATGGATCTGGAATATTATATATAGTTGTGAGATCTATGGAGCAGAAACAGTATAAAAATGTATTAGAAACAAGTCTATATACGCAAAGTAAAGAATGGTTTCCAAATGGTGATTTTGTGTTCATGCATGACAGTTCTCCCTGCCGTGGAGCAAAATCTGTAACCCAGTTCCTCAAAGAAAACAATGTAAAAGTTTTACCATGGCCGGGGAATAGTCCTGATTTAAATCCAGTAGAGAATCTGTGGAGTATTGTTAAACACAGACTGAACAAATTGAAAATAACAACAAAGTTCAGCTTATTGAGGGCCTGATAAGCATTTGGCACAGAGATGAAGAAATAAAGGAAAAGTGCTCCACCCTTTTAGAGAGCATGCCTAAACACATCAAAATGGTAATAAAGGCTAAAGGAATGCATAAAAATACTAAGAGTTAAAAACTATTTTGTAGTATTATTTCTGTTAAATAAATAGAAAATAAACGATATATGTTAAAAATTTAACCATTGAGTCTAATGATTTGCACACGTCTGTATTTGATTCTATATGGATTCGGTTAGATAACTACATTCAGTTATATTAGCACATTTTTACTTATTGTTATTAGAAGATACATTTCACTATTCTATGCTACTTAAGTTCTATTCAAGTAAAATTTCAATTGTTTTGTAGCTAAAAGTCTCATGAAGACCTTTTCCAAGGTCCAAAATGAAGCAGTTGCTTAATATGAGTTGAACTGCCTTAGACGACCGGTAAAGTTTAGCAGAACTCTTTGGTGCTCTGGATTTGGGTAAAATAGCTCAGGTTAAGTAAACAGTGTTATGGCAAGTCTCAATAACGATGCGCAGTTAGAGCCAAAGGCGCAATTAGAGCCATCGATGCAATATCGGTTTACAAATGCCCGAAGTATGCAAAGGGTGTAAGCTGAGTACGTGTGACTTCTTCAGCCTCATGTAATGAAGCAGGTGCAACCAAAGTTCTCTAATATTGAAATGACATATACCAAAGTTCTCTAATAATGAAATGACATATTATATACCTACTTCACAAAAACGGTCACCAAATGAGCCCTAGGGATTAAGATTTCTTCTGAAACTCGTAAACAATTGTAAAATTATTGCAAAATATCATAATTTATGGGAGATAGTAGCAGTTCACATTCCAGTTTTTCGTCAGCATATTCCCATGGTCATATAAATTATCTTATAATGGAAGCTTGAAAATGTAAATTCAAACACAAATGTAGAAGTCAAAAGCTGAAGCATTACATCATTATAATATTAACCGCAATAGACAAATATATACCCTTAGGCGAAAGTGTCATCACATTTTCATTTTAAGTAATTCCTAGCATGGAACGGTATAACATTAATATGTTTGTAATAACTAACGAATGAAAGAATATATGTAAGTATAAATAGAAATTTCGTTTATTAAAATCCTATGAACATTAGTGCAAATTACCATCACATAATTCCATTTTCCATTTGTAGTTTCCGTATACCGGGGTGAACACCGATAATATCCTATTATGCCTAGGGGAAGTGCGTGCATATCACATCTCTTCCCCTACTCCCTCTCCCCCCCCTCTCTCTCTCAGGTATCTGTCAACACGTCACTAGTCAGGATTAATGACCGCTATTATCCATTGAGTACTACTAATCTTACTACTATTATCACCTAACCTTTATAAAACCCACGTAATTCAACATAGCGAGAGGCAAGCACCAGTGAGTATGTCAGTCAAAATAAATGTGTTTTATTCCTGTATTACGTATAGAATAGCACTAAAATTCCTAAGTATAATTTGGTCTCATATTTGGTATATAACATTAATTCAAAATTTCCTCTTGTAGCATTCATTTTATGTGCCAAAACTGAAAGGTTTCCTGCCCTTCATTTGTAACTTGGGATGTCGTTTATATTCTTAGCAGGCGAACATTCAACAACAAAATATAAAGAAAGGGTAGAGCCAGACTGAAAAATTCAATGCCATAGCCGGGATTTCAACTACAAATCTTCTGGTCTCCGTCCAGCCGCTCTAAACCATTGAGCTACTAGGGCCAACGTGCCAACATGACATTAAATTCTCCAACTGACTCGTGCTTTTCCCGGTAAACCACTAGGTGTTCTCATAAACACTTGAGACAACTACCTTAATGGCGAATTACAGTGATGTAAGCACTTTAATGCCTGAGCTTTACAATTCCGACCACTATTAGGAACAATTAATGGAAATTAATTGTTCTTTCACACTAGCCGTAAATTTTTCAGTCTCGCTCTACCCTTTTCATAGTGCGTCCTACATACGGCTAGTGTGAAAGAACAATTAATTTCCAAATTATAAAAATTTGTCATTTATATGCTCTTTTAAAGGAAGTGCTGAAATGTTAACCCTAGGATGTTATTATTGGTTAGATATTATAAAACGAGGTTATATTTATTTAAAAGGCTTGCTGTCCAAAAGAATATCTTAGAAATTTTAGTTAATATGATATACCGTATTCATCAGTTCATTTAAAATGGTGGAGTGCAGTCATTACCAATGGTATATTTTCAAATTAAGTCATTATTTACTTATGAGTTAAAGATTCATCTTAATGAAATACAGATACGTATAACCATATAGTCATTTAAAGTATCAGATATTCGAGCTTAAATATTCAGGTATTATTAGTTGTTAGATAGGTATTAGTGTTCATGTTCTGCGTTAACATGTTCATTGTCTAAATTAGAGATTATGGCATATTATGACCAGGTACTGCTCCATTGTCACGTTATTGAATAGGGTGAAAATATAGGTCGTCAAAGAATATGTTCTTGATTTTGTATTTTGTATAAAAGTTAAAGTTACTTCAGCAATGAAACATTTGCTCTTACAGATAACGGATTAAGAATTACTCTCTGCGTTGATGTTTTGCCAATCACAACTTTATTATATCGTCATTTCCTGGTTTTGGCAGATACTAATACATATCTTGAGTCTTAATTTGTGTATAATGCACCTCATATTGGTTTAACAGTAAGACAATTGGCCTAAAGATTCGCCCAGTCTTAGAATGAATGTATATTTTGTCCCTAATGGCATAAGCCCTTGTAACTGCAGTATCAGGCAGCAGTTAGGAGGCGGCGAATTAATCCAAATCAGATAAAAAAGAAGATAAATTAATAAAAATGCTTTGCTAAACTATTATAAAAGTCTTGTTATAGTAATATTAAATTAGAATGGATAGATTAATGTTTAAAATAGCGGTTGAATTAAAGAATAAGAAGAAAATAATATAATTTAATATAACATATATATATACTAGCATCCAGGCAAGGAAGAGAGATTATTCTTGTAAAAATCTGTACACTTTGGAGAGACAGGAAGGGAGGGTTGTCACCTTCTTTGTGTTAGTAGAGGTTCAATGTCTGAGAACTATAGAATACTTCAGGCCAGGAATGTGTTGGGACAAAGGGGCTTTCAAATGCAGTTGAGCATGAACTCTAAAGAGATTTACTTCGCTGATTTGATAACGATGTATACCGTTACAAACAACTCAGGGAAGGCGTTCCCCAATTCAGGGTGGGCTGAACGTCAATGAGTTAAATGAGTTCTGCAAACCAATGCGAAAATTCGAAATAAATGAGAAACCAATAACACTGTAACATTTGAGAAGGACGAGCTAGTTTGGTCATGTGATAAAGTTAGAGAGATGATCAGAATAAGGTTCGAACTGAATCGTGAAAAGTAAGGAAAATTCACTTAAAAGTTGATACTACGACAGGAAGGACTGGAAGCAGCATTAGAAGTGTATTAGAGCAAAGTAGCTGCCATATAAAGAAGAAATAGAAACCGCGTGGAAGTAACTTTAAACAAGTAATCCAGGATTTCAAGTAAAATTGAATTTATGTTAGGAATTTTACTAACAGGTGGTCACCGACACAAGTCGATAAGCAAACTTAGTAGGAATTAAACAAAAGCTGTAAATAAAGTGTTATTAATACGACTGAGTAGCCAACAACCACCAAAATCCATTTCCTACAACCATTCACCTGAGGATAAGAGAACTCATAGCTCCAGTTAGAACCCAATCAATTTAACTCTGGTATGCGGGTTTGGCGCACCCTCTAGAAGAGAGAAGTGATTTGAGGCCCAAGTGGTGAGCCTCTCCTCCCGATAATAATACTTCATCCTTGCGTAAACTAACTGCTACATGGTGTGACCTATATTATAACACGCAACTTTCCTCAGTTTCTCAGTGAAATTTAAGAATGTATTTTAGTTTTCTGCAGATTATTTTAAGCTATTAATTGATTTACGCCCTGGTTGTTGAGGTATCGTATGAAACTTTTTAATTGATCTGTAACTTTGTGTATGTATATCTTAAAAATGTCATTTGGTGTGTTCACCACACCTATACCTTTTCGTATATACTTAAATAAGAGTGCGGACACACCCAAAATGTTACAAAACTAAGAGATTTTATTTGTGATTATGAAAACCATAATCTACTGTAGTTAAACTTGATAGACCAAAGTAAGAATATATCAGAGCATGTGAGGTGGGATAAGTAATATATCTTCAGTTTTGAAATAGTAGTTTATTAATTACATATTTGTCTGGAATATTACCACTTCGTACAAAAACGAAAAGAACATGTAAATGACATCAGAATATTCATATTTGACAATACTGGATCCTTCATAGGAGGATACTTTTTATGAGATTATTCAAAGAACGCAAATCTTTACTTTCTTCTATTAAGAAACGTATAACACCAAAACATTGATATTGCAGAGTGGTGTCAGCAAGGAAGGTTTGTTGAGCGATGGAGCATGTCCCATGGGGATTATGTCGTTGGAGTTGGAAGCAAACATAAACTGGTGTGTTTGTTATCGCTTTGGGACGTGTGTTTAGGGTAGGGGGAATAACATAGTGCTGCAATCCGTGATCTATAGGAGACCCTTGTCAGCCTCTCTGAGGATCCACGTTTCGATTTCAGCCTACTACACTCCGGGGTATGCTAGTGTATAATTGCTTCTGGAGAGGTTTCCAACTCCATATTTGATGATCTATTAATCAGGAATATTGTGAGATTTGATGGTAAGCGTACCATTTTTCTTTATGATCAAAACATTTGCTGATGATCGAATGAAATAACCTGAAACATTGTTGAGTACTGTTTTTCAAAACTTCTTGTCTATTGGTTAAAATGTATGGAGCAATTACTATAAGAGTGTTTCTAACTCAGAGATCAGCCATAAACAACAGGACATTATTGCAACAGTGATAAAGATTATGTCAGAAATGAAAAATTAATCTAAAGCATTGATTTTACGTCTCATAATGCATATCCGATATAAATACCTATTCCCCAGAAAATGTACCCTCTTAAACTGACTGTATTATACAAAAGGAAAATTAAAATTTATTGAAAATAACGCGTTTCGTGTTTCAACGACGCATTTAAAGACAAAATGTGAATATTAAAAACTATAATGATATGCTGGCATATTGCCATGGTGGCTCAATGATTAAGAACAACCGGACGGAGACTGCAAGGTTCGTGGTTCAAATCCCAGCTATGGCATTGAATTTTTCAATCTAGTGGGCCTACACATGATAAGTGTGAAATAACAATTATTATCATCATCATGGTATAAGCATTGTGGCCCGTTCCGACTTCAAGGAAGTTGATCGGACCATCTCATTCGTGGCCTGCCAACATTTCTTCTACCTACAGGTTTATACTTGTAGTGTAGGTCTTCGATCATTCTCTGCACATTATCTTGCCATTTTTGCCTGTATGCAATGATTGTTTCATTTAGACTCTGAATTTCCAATTCTCTTCTAATATCCTCGTTTCTTTTTTTGTCCATGAGTCTATAACCTGCCACCTGTCTCAGAAATTTCATCTCAGCCGCCTCCACTTTCTTCTGTTGTGAGATAGTCAAGACCCAGTTTTCACACCCATAAAGTAGGGTTGGGATCGCCATTATTTTATACAGTTTTAACAAAGTTTGACGATTACAAATTTTTAAAGTTATTTTTATTGTGCCACATATTCTTTGTAATTTGTTTATTTTGTTTTGTATACCTCTATTACTGGTATATGACACAATATAGCCAAGTTAATTAAAATTACTTTGTTGTTGGATGGGTTTATCATTTATGCAAAATAATAACAAAATAATAACAATTAATTTCCATTAATTAACCTAATAGTGATCTGTGCTATAAAGCACGGTCATTAAAGTACTTACAGCACTTTTAGTCGCACTTTTAGGTAGCTGTTTCATGTGTTTATGAGAGCTTCTAGTGGTTTACCAGGGAAAACACGAGTCAGTTGCAGAATTTAGTGTCATGCTGTCATGTTGGAACGGTAGCTCAATGGTTAACGGCAGCCAGATGAAGACTGGAAGATTTGTGGTTCAAATCCCTTCTGTGGCATTAAACTTTTCAGTCTGATTCTATCTTTCAATGTATTATTTTTAAATTGTGTTTCAGATTTGTATAAGATAATCAGCAGATTCATCGTTTCCGTACATTAGATTCTAAACGTCTTTGCTATGAGCACTTCTCTAAGGAGCACAGTAACTAGATATTGGGAAGTTTGTCCTTTTAAACTTTTGCATGTTAAGAGCCCTCTTATCACATGGCATATGCACAGAAATAATTTGTTTGAATAGATAGGTTTTAGGCAACTTTTGGGACTATCGGCCAACTTTAAACTCAAAAGTAGTTGTATCTAGCGTCAAGCATTGACGTTCGAATTTCCATATCCTGCCGAAGAAGCCAAATGTAGCATTTAAAAAACTGGATCAACGCTTAGGCCCGCTGTATTTTCCTATTTCTTGTGCGTACAAGAAAATTTGTAATAAGACATTTGCGACAAATGTCTATCTTGATCAATACGTGGTATATAGAAGAAGAGAAATACTATTTTTCTCCATTCCTTGCCAATGCTGGTGTTAGGAGTCACTCAGGTTCCCTCAGAGCGAGGGAGCTGAAGCATTTGACGTGGTATACCAGGCTTGAGGAGTCGGCCCAACACCTAAGAATAAGACTGGCTAGAGCCAGACTGAAAAATTCAATGCCATACCCGGGATTTTAATCACGGATTTTCTGGTTGCCGTGCAGTCGCTCTAACCATTGAGCTACTATGGCCAAAGTGCCGATATGACAAATTCTCCAACTGACTTGTGTTTCTCCCGGTAAACCACTAGGAGTTCTCATAAACAAATGAGACAACTGCCTTAATGGCGACTTACTATGCTGTAAGTACTTTAAGGCCCGGGCTTTATAGTTCGGACCACTATTAGGTACAATAGCCGTGTGGGGGACGCATATAGTGTAAGAATATTATTCTTACAAAATAAAAATAAAAAGGATAACATTTTGTAAGAATAATTTGTTGAAGAATGGGTATATAAAGGCAACGTGAATGAAATATATTGGGCATTTTCTCCTTCCCACGGAAACAAGCATATTTCAACATTCGTATGAAAATAAAAGTCCCAAACAATCTTAAAAGTACATCCGAAATGTTTGCTGTATCATGTAGCTCGCATGGATTACATTCTTAGCTAACTTACCTATCGTTTTTTCCAACGTTGTCCAGACATGCATACATTTCGCATAAGTACCATTAATTGTTCCCTTCAGCAGCTTAGGGTATCCAGGGGTTATTCCTTATACGTTAGTGATGACTTAATTTCGTCTGTGTCTGCAGCAAAACCTATGCAAGATTTTTTTCTTTTCATTTGGCTACTCTCCGTTTGCATCACTCCGTCAAATATATTCCCAAACTAAATGCCGGTTGCAAAACACTACAAAGAAGGTACTTATTTCACGAAGTATAAATTCTTGACGCGAACCCAGTTTATGACGGGAAATTATTTATGTTGGCCGTCGCTGTCAGCATTTTTGAGGTCTATATTTATTGTACATTTCCCTTGGTGAGGATATAAAATTATTATTGCCATAACCCTTTCGGCGGTTATTCCACAGGAGTTGTTAGCAGCCACAGTTGTTGATTATGAAGCATATCCATTACATGCTCTGGAGGTTTGAAAAAAATATGAGGTTTTCTTTTAAAAATGTTTAAATAAATGTTTGAATGTTTTATTTAGTTAACAAATGACAAGTTGAGTTCTGTTGTAGCTATTTTCCTTTACAAAAAATAATGCAAGTACTACTTAAATACTGATGTACGCAAATATTGGATCATAAATGAATGCATAGCTGTTTATGCTGGTATGGACTAGCCCCACTCTCCGTCAATAACCACTTCTGTATATACCTCCAGCATATATAACCCAGGGTGCGACAGCCCATATAGGGCCAGGACCTGCCAACCCGACTGCCGACCTCACGCCCACATACGCAAGGTGGAGGTGGGCGATCATCCAAGCGACACGGGGAGGAGTCGTGGTCAGCATCTCGGCATCCTTTAGCCGGAATGTTGGCTTTCGTGACCAGGGCCGCTTACTAAATGACAAAGTGAGAAGCCGTATCGGAAAAAAATCGCAACACAAAGATGTTTACCTCAGCTTATCTCAAATACACGGCGAGTGCAGTGAATGTATTATGCTCTGTTCATATCTTCTGGACAGCAATGTAATATACATCGGCAGGCGCGAGAAATCATATTGTCGCGAACCCGTATCTACGATCGCGCGGCTTGTTTACACAAAAGGAACTGATAGGCGGGCAGTGTGAAAACCAAGAGCCGGCAGACAAAGATAAAATGCAGATAAAGGTCTGCTGAAACAAACAAACTGAGACAAATGGAAATGTCTAGTTACTTCATGACTGATAGAGTCTGTTCAGGTTCTGATTTATTTTCAAATAATCTAGAAATTATCAATGAGGTACTTAAAGAGGCGACAACTCGCCAAAAGTGACTTGCAAGTTGTAAAACGAGAGTCAGTTGTGAAGTCTATAACAAGAGTGTTGTTTTAATGAGAGCTGATGTTTGTTATCGTCATCGACTTTGGTAGACTGTGTACATGTGATGTAATGTTGTTACGAGAGAATTGAACTACTACTGTGAGTGTATTTCTACGCAAAAAAAAACCATTTGGAATTTCTGCAAACTGGATGTTTAATTCTACGAACCCACTAAGTCAGAATATCATATAAACACAGGTAGCTTCCAATCGCTCTATTTGTATTTCGTAACTTACTATACGTCAACCTACTAATATTTCATTCTTCTAATCCACCAGATAAGACCCGATAAGGAACAATCGCAGCGCTGGTCACCTGAAGGTCAGTACACTTAAACGCTCTGTCGATTAATACCTATCGTAAGTTCTCAATTTCCTCATGATGCTGAGTAAATACCTGTCCTATACCTGGGACTTAAAATCCATATCCCAGGGGTGGAATTGATCCCGGGCCGCATTCCGTGGCAGGGAGCCAAGGCATGAATGCCTTAGCTCACTACGCCATGGCGCAGGACACCTTCAGCATATACCTCCCTCAAAAAGGTAGCCCAATTGCTGAAGCGTAATATTACAAGCTAGCTATCCTATTATCTTTTTTGGAGCACCGTTAAGGTACTCACTTAATTTTAGCACAAAAATAAAATATCTGAATATCTAAAAAAATAAAAATAAAGACGAAAGTAAAAAACACTGTGTTTTTTGCTATATTACCATACACAATTCATATATTTTAATTCTGCGTTCCAGCATCTTATTATTTCAGCAATAGCTTCAATCTTTCGTCTCTATGTCGCTGATGAAAATTCTGATATAAGTTGTCGTTCAGTTTAAACACATCCATACAATTCTTCATCCCATAGCCTATGTCTAATTATATTGGTTTAGTCTTTCTCTCGCACCTTTTATTAAAACCCTTTCATTGGGATGGTATCCGTAACACACGGCGTAACAGGCCAAAGCGAGCCTGAGCCTGTTAACCCGACTGCCGGCCTCGCGCCCGGGTACATAAGGCAGAGGTAGGAGATAATACAACCGATTCGGGGAGGAGATGTCCGCATCTCGACACCCCCAGCCGGAAGGTTGGCTTCTAGACCAGCTACGTGGCATAGCTCCTCAATTCCATCACGATGCTGAGTGGGCTTAAAATCCACACCCTCCAGGGTGAGATCGATCCCAGGTACATTCCGGGCGCAGGGAACCGGAGCTCAACGATCTAGTGCATTACGCCACGGCGAAGGACTGATGAGGTGATATTCAAACCAGACTATATTTCATGAAGATTACAGCAATGGTCGTTTTTCTCTTTTAAGTCTCTGATATTTTTATAAACATTATTGCAATAGTTTACTCTTGCATCTACTTCAAATGAGAGAGATCATTTCCTATATATAAATTAATTCCTTATACATATCATTATAGACAAAGTAAACAGTGATAGCAAAATGTTTAAATACTCGTATATTGCCCTTTATATGCATACTGTTTTTATAATATCGCTAGAAATATCACAAGGTTTTAGGTAGTAAATACTTAAAAACTCTGATGTATTATATTAATTCGAATTTATCTATGAACTTTTTGTGCCTTTATATTGTTTCTACACAATATTCTTATGAAACCTTATTTATTTTTGTTCTGTTTCATCTTAATAGAGGCAAACGTTTGCAGGAATATTTAGTCACATATTCCGTAGTAGGTACATGGTGGATAGAAGCGAATCGACAGAAGTTTGAAATTAGTCTATATGCTAGACTTAAGAGAAAACTAAATGTGCATATTGCAGGCTTATCAATGAATATATATTATCCCTGTAGCGGTAATAATTATAATTTAAAGATATATTTTAAAATTGTTGTGCCTCTGATATTTTGTAGAGTGAATTATACAGCACTTTAGAGATACAAACCACAACCACAACACACTGAGTAATAGATGTGAAATTTAGCTTATGTTCTAGGGGAAATTTTACTCTAAACTTGCTACTTCAGTTTATGTGGCAGCCTGAAAACTATCTATCCCTTCTAGTTTGGCTTCTAACAGTTTTTTCTGTGAAATATCAAAAATAATGTGCTATTGCCGTCAATTTTCATCTTATTAATATAAATGGTTATCTTAAGAAAAGTTAATTATATATACATTTTAATTAAACGAAAAATATTTTACCTTATTATAGATAAACATGGAATAAAAGTATATCATTCAACGAAGCAGGCATGCATCTATGTCCTGTAAAACCTTCAAACTGATATTTTAAATAGTTTATCATATAATGATTTATGAATTTACTAAACTTAAAATTGTTGGGTTAGAATTTTTATCTACATTTTAAAACTCCATAGTGCTTCCATGACATCGCCAGGAATAACTAAATAGCCACATTAAGCACTGAACGATTGAAACCAATGATAAGGGACATATTGTTAGTAGTCGATATCACAAAAATGTCAGTTGACAGAAATTTTGAGTTTTAAGCAGACCCAAATTTTTCAGCACTGTGTTTTTATGTATCTCTTATGGTTTTTATAACATAAGATACCGATATTCAAATTAACACCAATGAAGCGGACTTCATGCTATTCTCATAAAATTCATGTAATATATTTTATATGTCCTGCAAACTTAAAATGAATTATGTGGGTTTTAATGAAAATGTTAGCGTAATTTTGCGAAAGCAATACAGCAAATATTTTTCGTGTAAACTGAAGATTAAGGTGAAGAGGGGGATAAATTTTCTTTCAAAATTTCTTGTCACATCTCCGGAAGACACTACGCTTAAATAACTAGTTTATACTTAGAGAATATTTCATGATAGAGTTAAGCCGTCCTCTCACTCACTCACTCACTCACTCACTCACTCACTCACTCACTCACTCACTCACTCACTCACTCACTCACTCACTCACTCACTCACTCACTCACTCACTCACTCACTCACTCACTCACTCACTCACTCACTCACTCACTCACTCACTCACTCACTCACTCACTCACTCACTCACTCACTCACTCACTCACTCACTCACTCACTCACTCACTCACTCACACACTCACTCACTCACTCACTCACTCTCCCCGCACCGCACTGCAACAGAGCACACACATTATTATGTATTATAATTTATTATTAATTATTTATTATTATTGTGATTATTAATATTATTATTTAGGCATATCATTTTAACCTCTTAGTTTCACAGAGTTCTGTTCAACATTTCTGAACTCAATTGCTAGATATCTTTTCATTGCCTTCAACAACATACATTCAGCTACAGATAATGGAAATGAAAATTAAACTTCGTCGTACATTTAGATACGGATTATATTTCCACTTATTATTTTATGGCCTTAAGAGCTTTTATTGGTATTCCCTTTTATCATATCTATACTTCTTTTTTAGAAAATGCATTAAAGTGCTCTCTTTTGTTGCTTCAGCTTTTTGTTGATCATTTTGCAACTTTCTCAGTACATTTAAGAAGAGGCGGAGCTTTAGTCTCCTTTTATTGCTAATGGGAATTTGGGAAATATTTTTATTTTTTGTTGCAATTTTATTGTAGTTTGAGAAAGGCTTACATTTTTTATGAAGCTGACTATTAAAATGAACTATCTGAGCAGCCTGATATGTAACTGGGTATTGAACCGTTTGTGACTTCACTACTGCGGTCTTCCCATTGATGCTTGAAATGTATTTAAATGCTTTTACTTTCTTATGCGATCGTTTTTAAGATAACAATGCTTTTAGTGTGGTCATTTGAACTGTTGATTTCCTTCACTTATCTCTTTCATTAACTTTTATTAGCGTTATGCAACGAACATTAAAGGGCATCGATAATGTAGATTATCTGTCTTCTTGCGCCTAAGAACGGCAATTGGGCCTCATTTTACTACGTGAGTCAATGTAGCTCAAAAGAATCTTAAATAGCAGAACAATGTACATTAAATTTTCTGAAATACTAAATTCATAGAACTTAAAATATAAAGTATGGTATTCGATACTATATTTAAATTTATTATAGAAACTACTTCTAAAATCATATCCTTTGAATAAAATCCTACTAAAAGGGCATTCCACACAAAGTAAAATTAGATACTTGCTAATTGCTTATTTCTCTAGACTAAAATGCTATATGCGTTCTTTAGTGACTCGTTTATTTGGGGGTATATATGCCTATTTGTGAGGTGAATTGGTATTTTACATAAAACATTTTTGTATTTAAAGTGTATTTCAATGCTTCAGAGTAGAATTCCTTCACAAAGCGAAATACGCCGGACTCCTAAGATGGCTTTGTGAACAGCAACTTTTGTCAAAGGTAAAATTAGAAACCACTAAATGATTCCGAAGTTAGTTGTTTGCATATCTGCGTAATAATTCTGTGTTAATTTACTTACTCTTCTTTGTTTAGTTAATTTAAATATTTATACTTGAGTTTCTCAGTACTACATTTTTAACCTCAAATGTTAAACTTTCATTATTTCAAACGAGCGAAGAAGCGGTAATATATTATTTGAGTTACATTGGGAAGTCGCGGGTTTGACAACGTCGACCGTCCGCTCTGACTTGGATTTTCCTGATTTGCCCTGGTCATTTAGGCGACTGCTGAAGAGCTTATTTTCATACCTCCAACATTTCTGCTTCAATTGATTTCCTCATAATTATGTGTGATTTCAAACTCGTAGTGTATGGTGGTGCTGAAAAAATGATGCTTTCATGCACATTGTAAATGCTGGGCGGCATAGTTTAGTTGTTTCTCCTCACTTAAAGGGGACATTTGTCAATTGGTACCGAAGTGTAGGTGCCTGCGCAGGGGATACTGGTGATTTCCTGCGGCTTTCAAATTTCAGTCCTTTCTTGTAGAAGGTGTTAACCACGTTATATCTGTTGCATTGCTCAAACTGTTCCCCTTCTTATATACCCTTTTCTAATTACCCTTTTGCGCTAATTCATATATAAACAGCTCATAGAGCAGTCATGAAAATGTGAACTTAATATTCCACAGAATCCAGTTGTTCGAATGATGTCACACTGTAATAAAGTTCACCATGTTCATATGCTTTCTGTGCACGATGATGGAAATCGCGAGGATCTAGTTCCGCAGAACATTTTTGAACGAGCGTCTAAATCATAGTAGCAGCTACTATACATAATTATAACATAAGAAAATAAGGAAAACATACCCTCTGTTAGACCACTTTGTATAAGAATGAAAACACAAGGTTTTGTGAAAAACAATGCTTCACTGTTGTACCAAACTTTTAGGTTATACGTATAGGATGTAGGTTAAATAACGAAGGGTTAGATAACTTCGCACACTACACCTACATAGATTCATTTTAGCCATCGTTTGACAGGAAAAAGGAATGAAATAAAAGATCCGTTAGAGGATACAGGCCTCAGACAGAGGTGCACGGAAGTTCCTAACAATTCCAGGTCTGAAAACTCGCACTTCTTGACTAAGCGGACCTCTAAAGTTTATGTGCAGCGCTCTTACATTTAAGAAAACATCCGCGCCATCTGTCCAAACGAAACTTAGAATGTACTCGAAATATGAGAAGGAAATTGAATAAACTTTTAGCGTTTGCATTGCCGCTTTCTATTCAGCAGCTGGTCACATGGTGATGACGTAGTATTGTAGTAGACCAACAGAATCGTACGCAGAACCTTCTACCACATTCTTGAACGAATCCACCTCCTCTAGGAAGGGTGCAGGCGTTAACGATCGTCCATCACCCTTGGGAACCCGGATAGCGATTCTTTGTACTCCATCGGAGCGCCCTAAATCGGTCTCTTAGAATTATAATTCGAAAGCACACCGCTTGAGGCGTCATCCAAGCGAGCGAGCACATGCAATAACAAAGCCGCAACTTTAGTCTTAACAAGAGGTCCGTTGACTTTCAAAATATAATCAATCCCCAACAGATTTTGGCATACAATTTCCACCAGTGATACACTATGGACTTCGCACCCTGATTAGTAGCCTTCGAGGAGTAATCTTGCTGTCTCCTTTCTCTCACCAGCCTACGTTACACCTCCACAGTTCAAATGCCACATCCAGTCATTGAGTGGTGAAACCCTGACAAGGGCAGATAGACGCATAGTACACTACGGGCTGTCCTCAGTCTGCCATTAGCATTGGTGGTTGGGTTGGTTCGCTGTAAACACTTCAGGCGCAACTCTCTTTCTCCTAGAAAACGTGTACGACGTTACTGAAAATTCCGACTGCATTTCACTCCCCAAAAAGTATTTGGACGTAAAATATGTAGTGTAAGAAAAGGTATCCGCATATAATACCACCAGAAGATCTTGTTAACGAAGTTGTTGATTATTATTTACTCTATGTATAAAATTAAATTACATGTTTCTTGTTTTTCGTATTTCTATATTCACAAAAGTCACAAATTCAGCGAAATAAGTTGCTTTCCCTGGTTTTAAAGTTTACCATTAAAACTAAACTAAGAAAGTAAAACAAAACATGACGATATTTTTCCTAACGTTGAAACCTCATTCACCTTACAATTGTCAGCAACATCTACTCCAACAATTGTGAAAGGCAATAGAATGTACTCAAAGAACGCAGTTACTCTTCACTGTGTAGCTGGAAATAACGGATCACTGACCATCAGTTGAAAGTTTATAGGTATAGTTTCCAAATACTCCCTAAATACTTTCTTAAATATCTTCTACTTTTGCTTATGACGTAAACCAGGAGTGAATCACAGAGGGAAGTTTCTTTAAGGGGATGTTCATCATTTGTTATGATCTCCTTTATAAACATGAACAAGTAACTTGTACTCGTGTTGTTATAAGTGTTACAGAGATGAAATTTCAACATAAAAGCAAACAGAGATAACAATCCTTAATAATAAACAGTTTAACTGTTCTACAATATCCCCTTCTGAGATACTTTAGCGCTTCCAGTAATTTCAACAATTCTAACCAATTAGGTTATTGATAGTGCTGGCATTAAATAGTATACCTAATTTTCCCCTGGCTCCAATGGTATTGACTGTGGTTGTTAATTTAACCAAGTTTTATACGATTACTCATATAAAGGGCAAAAAGGGAGGTTCAAATATTTGTAAACTTACCGATTATTGTGGGATCAAAATAAACGTAATCGTTTCTGGCAAATATTTATCTTTCTATTAGTTCTGTATTCTTACGTTTCAGAGCATCTAAAATATAGGGTTACACCTTGGTCGAGTGGTTAGTCCACTCTCATACCACCGGTGCTCGATATTCATTTCATGTATCGTTAGTGTCTCTGCCTGCAGTGTCGCATATAAACATTACAAAAAATTTAAATATAAGACGGTACTTGACAGACAACTTACTTTTTCCCTTTTTGTTTGTAATTTTTATGTAATGTTTTATTTTAAATATGATTTTTACAAAATTGCATGCCTAAAATATATAAGGGTGACTAATAATAATAAAAAATGACTATTCAAAGCCTTGCTGAAGCCTAAGTTCAGTTTTCTATAAGTAGTTGTTTGAGCATGTGGACAGGTATTTTTTTAGCAAGTTTTGAACAAAATGGATTTCTAAATGGATTGATAGGAGGTTGTGTTAAGGGTATGATGCATACAACTACACTTTTATGGTTATTTCTGATACACTGTTACTTTGCGAGTATTTTATGTTTCTGGAACACATCTGAAAGCAAAATAAAATCACCTTTAATCTTTCTTGTCATGTACTACAATTTGGGCAACCAAGAGTATTAAATTATGAAGCACCTATCCAGCTGAATTTTGTTTGCAAATTGCAGAGTCGATTTGGACATATGTAATGTAGAGGTTTTGATGTTTGAACTTCGTTATTTTTTTTATCTTTGCTATTTATTGATAACATTTTCATTATCACAAGCATAATATTGTATAATATATGGAAGGCTGTGGTAACAATTTTTTATTATTAGTTGTTTACATTATTAAGTCATTCAAATAGTCCGTCATTAGTCCTTACTAAGGGGTGGATACCAGTGAGATGTCATATTTTAAATGAAGCCTATAATCTGAGTTTCAAACACACACATACACACCCACATGTCTTCTGCTGAAAATTATGAAATTTTCTTACAAGTCATATTTCTTACTTTCTCAGATATTTGGTCATATTTATGCTTATTTCTATGATAATCGTATTTTGGTGATATTTTGGGGATTATTATAGTGTAATCAGCAGCCATTATAAATAAAATAAACCAACATTACATCTGTATAAAAGTTGCCAGCAGTACTGTCCACTTGTTGTTTAAGGTTCCTTTTGCAAGTAGCAAAGGTTCGTACAGGTGAATAAGCAAAGTTTGAACATCCTGAGCCGGAGTTACTTCCAATATGCTCCTATGACAATGTGTTGTGAAACGTAGTTTCTCCAGATATAAGGTGTAATAGAAGAGCCTTCCAGTTTGGCAACCTAACAATTCACATTGTCATTCAATATAATTTATTTTTGCTGATGAAGACTAACCCCCAGGTATGAATATTTTATTTGTATTTTTTTTTCCTAAGTTACAATCATTGTTCTTCTAATTTAGGACCTTTAAGCCTACAGATTCCAAGAGGATTAACTTTTCTAGAATACAAAATCCTTAAGGTAGCAAAAACATAGTTTTGAATAACTATTGCTACTGCAGATTCCTGAATTAAGAAGTAGAGAAGATTTTCTTCCCGCAGAAACGATTAAACCATTTATGCATGTAAAGTTATTCATTGTTAATTAAAGATAAATTGTCAATATCACATGATCAGCAAAATCATTAAGTTATAAAATTCATATTTTTTTCTTTCTAGGTGATATTTAAACATAATTTTGTCAAAATTCATGCATATTTTCCATTTTTAGGTCATATAACTCGATCTAGTCATTGCATTAATGGATACAAGATATGTGTTTAGTATGTTCATAATTTCCATTAATAAACAGATATGCAGCAATGGTGTCTTATATAACCATTTTATTCCACTGAGTGTTATATTTTTCCTTTCCTTGTATGAATAACTCGTGATGGAAGCTCTACCTTTAGTGCCCGCTGTCTCTTCGATTTTTTTCAGACCCAACAGTCGCAGTCAGTTCCGCAGAATTCCTAGTAGAGAGTGCTGAAAATCTTTGTAGTCATTTCACGTACTAAACTGCGATTAAAGTACATGCTATTTGCCTTTTTTTATTGGCTCACATATTTCAACTCTGCCCATATGTCTTTTTGTTTTTCTCTGTTCATCTTACAACTGCTACTGATTGCGGAACAGTTACATTATCAGCTGCTAATAACAGAGATCCAAAACGGGCTGCGGAACCCAGTAAGTTATCTGGGCACACTCTGACAACACTAATCAACACTAACTCGTTATTAATATTCCACTCAGGGAAGTACATGAACTCCGTGCGTGTTGCAGATTATCATTATTTGAAGAACGGTAATTTGTGAGTGTCGGTATGGGCAGGTCCAAGTCTCACGGAGCTAACGAGGCCTCGGGAAGATTGATCTGATCCATTACCACCGGAGCGCTTCTGTCTGTCCAATAGCACTTTGAGAAAGGTTTCGCTTTCAGCAGAACGTTACGTAAAGGAGGTATCCAATACCTGCAAAAACTCGATTCTGTAGAAAGAAGTGACCTCCAGCGATGAGAGCAAGATAGTTTTAGATGAAAAAGGTATTGCGAAGTGCGTGTTCAGAAACATATATTTTTCTAAAATAACGCTCTGTTCGGGAAGAGAACTAGAGGTCGTGTTATGCGGTTTCAAATCACTAAGCACTCCAACACAACTTACAGTATCATAATAGTAGGCGCTTTCACTGAAATATTTATTTGCTGTTACTTTTATTTGATTTTGGCTTAGCTTTCATTACACCCTAAATAAACTAAACCTTCTAATTGCTTTACCATTTGCTTTTTTGGCTCCTATAGGTCGCTGTCCCTCAAAGACCTTTTGTTTATTTCTTATTCTTGAGATATTGAGACTTGTATTGGTACTTACATATTTGATTCAGTCTATGCATTAATCTGCACTTCTTTTCTCTATTCGTAAGAAGTACGAATATTCTGCACTTACAGTTTCTATAATTATTACTCATAATTTTAATCCTTTTTTGAGTTTACAATGTAATATATAACTGGTTCGTCATGTAAGGCGGCAATATACGAGTACCATTGTGTATCGTGGACTATTTCACTAATGACACAAGAAGCGCCATGATGACCGTTGATATGAAAGAATGCTTTTTTTTCAACCAGTTATAAATGCTGATTCTTTCAGGATTATTGGAAACCTCTATATCAGCTCCTCCTTAAGTGATAAACGCAATTTTTCCTCTTCTTTTTCAATATTCTGAGAAGATACACGATTACCTTGCATTGCAATTACATAATACCTGGACCGTAAAAAATGGCAAATGTAAGCACATCCAGGCAACAGTATTTAAAGTTTATAAATATCTGGAGATTATCACTTAAACGATACAAAAAGGAACGAAGTATTCAGAGCGTGGTTGGGTGTGTTTTGAGTAAATGAAATTACATCTGAATGCAAAACTACATTGAACGAGCACTTGGTCAGAATGCAGGTCGTCTAAGTTGCTTTTAAAGGACCTCAAGGGACCATAGTCATTCAGCGTTTCAATATGTATTGCGTGAAATAAAATAAGTATAGGGTCCCCAAAATAGAAGTCGTCCCGTTATTTTGAGACGGGTACAAGATGAATGCCTAAATCCTGAAAGAGGAAGACGATCAAATCATTGTCATAAAATACTTATTTATCTGCCACGAAATGATTGTTCTGATGTCCAGCAATGAAAGAAGGGTTTTGAGTAGAACTTGTGGTAGTAAAATGTGGCAAAAACGAATTTCCAAATAAGGATTTGGGATATTAAAACCCCATATTTTAAATTGCAGTATTTATCTAATACCAACCATTCTTTGAACAAATAATGATAGAAAAATACTATTTTCGTTGAGAATGTGGACATTTGGAGAGGATTCCTAAATTTAGCTGTCGTATGGGATTGGACCTGATACACTATGCAAGGGAAATGTTTGAATTATAGGATTTCCTGCAGAATCTTGACTTACCTCTGTGGCAGCCACCCTTTCCGAACTTTAGAAACTATATATGAAAGAGGAAAATTTTGCTCCAAGCTTAACTTAACGTATTCTTATTTTCAAGTGGCTACTAATTTTTAAGCAGGATAGTTCATTGAAATATTTTATTTATCTTCCTATTTGAGGACTTCCATACAAAATGGATGTTCATAAATTCTATAAAATTAATAAATCTTAAAAATTCTGCAATTAGCAAAAAAAAGGGAATAAAATTACACTAAAAGAGGGAGCAGAATATTCCCTTAATATTTTCTCTATATATAGGTGTTAAAATAAAGACTAGTAAAAATAATTTCACCAAAAGCAAACAGATCCTAGGTCCAGATCCAGTGTCCAATACAGTGTTCCCTAATCTTTGGAATACAGTTGCTTAGGTCTTATGTCTTAACCTTAATTCCAATTGGATTAATTTTAATATGCATCCGTAAGCTTACATATGTATTAATAACATACATTATATCCTGGATATAAATATGACACCTCTAGCGAGCGCCTCAGTTGTGCCTGAACCTTCACCTAGAAGATTAAGACCACGCCACTGATGATGTCCACCGCAGGGATGGACGAGACGTATGGACAGCTTAACTCCATCAGACCACGGCTCCAAAGCCCGGAAGGAATCTCTTATATGACCATAGTAGTTAAAGGCGGGGTATAAATGGAACAAGAAACAAAAAAAAAAAAAAAAAAAAAAAAAAAATTAAATACTGTGATTTTTCATTGACGTTTAGTCTATCCTGGTCATTTAGGGTCTATGTTTTCAGGATTTATAATCACGGGCTATTCGTTAACGATTGCCTTTTATTATTTTATGTGCGTTTAGTCGCTTTCACACTTCTTCACATGGTAGGCAATTATTTTAAAAGTAAGGTTAACCAAAGCTATCACCTTCTAGTTTGAGAACTCACAAACGCTGACCATCCAGGATTCCTATTGGTAAGGAATTAGTAAATAAACCTATTGCACTTCTATGATACTTTACCATTATTCACAGTAGTTATTTACATATTTATGCTCTATATTTGGAGAACATTCAAACCTATGCAGAGAGTAATAAAAAGGAATTAAATTAATACGAGAGACTGGAAAGTGTAAGCCATATTCTAATCCATGTAAAGCAGGCTTACTTAGCAAGGTTCCCTTTAAATTCCACTTGTGTGTAAAGTTTAACATTTGATAATGATGACACAGTTCTTGCTTTTAAGACCTACACAAAGCTCTTCACGGCTTTCAGGTTCATTAAGAAACCTGTCATTCTGTCTCCTGACATCTCACTCCAGCGAAGGTGAGAGATTCCAAAATGGGTGTTGTGTGAAAGTGCGGGGTAAGTCTTGAACGAAGCTGCGAAGTTCACAGACAGCTGCTACTAAAAAACTGATTGCAGACAGTTCCTAAAATTATGTCACATGATCAAGCAAAGTCATATGTCCTAAAAGACATACAAACAATTATTGCTTACACATTGATAAATTCCTCGATAAAATACGGTATCACCACTTGAATGTTAATCATGGAAATATAAGATAATATGAAATATGGTTTTATAAGTTCTTGTCATTATAATTTTAAAAATCCGATATGTAATATTATGAAAATCATGCTCTTTTCTTTGCTCTTTCCATATTATATTCTCCTTCACTTCACGCATTAGACATCTATGACTTGCATTTGGAAGGTCCTAGTTCTATTCCTGCTGACTGCTAACTCCCACAATGAGTTTTTCGTGTTATCTCGGTTCGTTAGGCGAATACTGGAATGGTTCCTCTTCTACCATGGCTTTTCTCTTCATAATTTTCTTCATAATCGGCTATTTTAGGAATGAAAAAATTCGCTCATCATAGATGACGTGAAGAATTAAATGTACAACAAAATCTACGAGATAGACATACAATCGTTAAAACTTAAGATTTCCTTCTTATATTTCAAATTCTTCTTCATGAAATTGGCCTGAACATCTAGGATTAAATGTGAGCGGATTGACACCTAAGTCCAGCTCTTGAAGAGATATCATAAATACTTGAATAATATAGGTGATTATATGGATAGATAAAGCGCACTTATACTTTTTGTGGTCTTTTTATAATAAAATATATTTCCTGAGAAGCTTCAATTTTATATATGTTTATTTATCTATTTATTTTACTTTGTAATGACATATTTTCTGAATATATTTGGTCCATAAGTCGTTTCTTCTTGAGTGACCTTCCTGGATATATGAAACCTTTTTTTTGTTCCATTTATACCCCGCCTTTAACTGCAATGGTCATATCGACGGCCATTCTCCTTTGGAACATATCGAAGGTGTTAACTCTTGTTCGGTTGGTTTTAATCATTACAGCACGCACACATTCACACTTTCATTCACACTTCCAGACTCTGGGGAAGATGATGAATTATCTTGGATGGAGCATAATCCCCACCCCCATCGCAGGAAATCGAAGCCGAGACCCCAAGCACGGTAGGCAGGTGCTTTACCGACTGAGCTAATATGAAACTTAATATGCGTTGCTTTTTTGTTGTTTGCTGTTTTATAGTAGGTATCGTATACACAATGAAATCTTAAAAGTATACTTTGTGTATCTCCATTATTTGCATAAGCAGTGTGACAACTCAAATACTTTAAAGGTCTATGCTCTTATTTAGTAATTGTATTTATTGTGACTATTTTATCTCTTAATGTTATTTAAGAGCATCCTAGAACTGATACGAATAACAACTGCAATTCATGGTGTTCTTGTAAGCATTTTATTCTCAGTTTATCCTCAGCATTTCTTCTGAAGATATATAAAACAATTTATTGACGAAAAGTGATTTTCCCATCAAAGTTTCTGGGTGTGCTTCATCTCTTTATGAGCAGATAACGAAATGATCAGTGCTTAGAAGCGGGGAAGCCCAAGAGGGGCGCTAACGACAGTACTGCCATCATCCCTCAGTAGTTGATTACGACCGTTGATTGCAGCCCTTTTGTGAGCCTTATTTATGCTTTGCAATTATTATGGATCTCATTAATTGGTTAATTAAAATTCCGGGGGCCACCCTCAATTAGGGAGCATTAGAAGTCAAGCTGTATTACTGCACGCAGTGAACTGATCGAGATGTGCAGGGGATTCAGCATTTTGCGGCGAGGGGGGTGAAACGTGCTGCGTTGATGTTTGTTAAAATCTTCCATATTCATTGCCGATAGTCGACCGTCGTTATTGAATATTAAATTAAGGATTCAATTATCTAATTCGAAAATTACAATACTAAAACACATCACAAAACGATTTGCGTTTAAAACAGTTTAATTTTTGTGTACATTTGAGCTCTTCCTAGCTGACAATATGACTTTCCTAAGGTAGATATAGAGTCTTGTACGTTTCAGCAACGTTTTTATATTGATATTTCACAGGAAATATAGCCTTGCATTTCTAGAAAATGCCCCATATGTTTCTGCACGTATGTATAGGTATATATGAACAGTACAACTCAAAACAGAGCCAGATAAATATTAAAATTATGCAGATTTATATTAAATTACTATGATTGTATATTTAAATATTCCGAGTATAAGACAACGTGTGTTAAACGCTTACTAAAATAGCATAGAACACCTTTAGTTTAATTTTAAATTAGTATTAACAAAATTGCTTTGACGTTTTGATTGGTATCTTATTTTTACATGTTCACATAACAGAAAGAACATATATCCTTAATGTTTTATGAATAACCTTGAACGGTTCAATCAGGCTGAATTTTTTACAACCAGGAAATAATAAACTAATGCAAGGAAACAGTGTGGCACGCATTCCGATATACGTAATTTATTCCAAATGATTCCTGTAACATAATTGTTTTTAAATAGAACTTAATTGTTCATTCACACTAGCCGTGTGTAGGACGCACTATGAAAGAGTAGAGCCAGACTAAAAAATTCAATGCCATAGCCGGGATTTGAACCACGGATCTTCTGGTTGTCGTACAGCCACTCTAAACCATTGAGCTACAGTGGCCAACGTGCCAACATGACATTAAATTAATATGTCATTGAATTTTTCAGTCTGGCGCTACCCTTTCATAGTGCGTCCTACACTCGGCTAGTGTGAATGAACAATTAATTGCCATTAATTTTACCTAATAGTGGTCCGAACTATAAAGCCCGGGCATTAAAGTACTTACAGCATAGTAAGTCGCCATTGACGTAGTTGTCTCATGTGTTTATGAGAACTCCTAGTGGTTCACTGGGAAAAACACGAGTCAGTTGGAGAATTTAATATCATGTTGGCACGTTGGTCATTGTAGCTCAATGGTTAAGAGCGGCTGGGCGGATACCAGAAAATCCGTGGTTCAAATCCCGGCTATGGCATTGAATTTTTCAGTCTGGTTCTACCCTTTCAAATGTTTCTGTATGCCCTATTGTACACCTACATTCTCTTCATTTGTTCCTCTAACTAAAGAGCCTAATTGTTTCCGATTGTTACCTTTTCCGTTCTTTCAAAAGAGTTGTTTATTGTCAACCATAGGATAGGGTAATTTATTACTCCGTGATTAAGACTTGTGAAAATATTTCTCTATGCATCTGATAAACATATCTGGCTGGACCCGTAGCTCGGTCCCTGGAGCACCAGTCTGCAGAGCTAGGGGTCCAGGGCTCGATTCCCGGCTCGGGGTGGGGATTTTTCTCCAATCAAGATGATTCTCCATTTTCCCCAGAGTCTGGAAGTATGAATGAGAGTGCGAATGTGTGCGTGATCTAATGATACAACCCAACGATTACGGGTTTACACCATCGATATGTTCCAAAGGAGAACGGTCGCCGATATGATCATTGGAGTTAAATGGGGGGAAAAAATCCCAGATGTTGTATGTTACAAGAAGCTCATTTATTAAGTAACTGTACAGCAGAATACACATACATTGTGGTGGATAAATAATCACTTTTAAAGCCATCCATACTTACAGTAAATTTAGGAAGTATTGTTGAGTGCTCCACGTTTGGTTTTTAAGTTAATTTACAGCCTTAAGTTTATTTCGAACACTTACTGAGCTTTTAGTGCAATACCGCAGATGCTCTATTTTTATACCTATTTAATCAGTGACACAACAGTTTTAGAACACCAAATATGCGCTTACAGTATACGGCGAGGTAGGGAATAAAAATACTATAATCATCTGTTGTAGCTGTTGTATAATTTAGTATTAGCTATTTTAAGACAGACGTATGCAAATTACGACCTAATATATCTTTCTATGTGTATCACAAGCTAGTTCTTGCTAATGAACCCATCGTTTTGCTCTGATACTGTGTAGCGTACCATTCTAATGTGAATGACATACAATTAAGTTAGCATAATGTAAAAGCTACTGTAAAGTGTAAAACATAGCATACTGAACTTGTACGTGCAGCTATTGGAAGGTAAATAACATTAAAAAGGATTAAAATATAAATATGACACAGCATAGTGGGAATATAGATTCGAATGCCTATTCTTTGAAATTTTAAAAGGTTTTTAAAGTTGATACAAATTTTAAATGATTTAGATTCTATTATTTTTCTAAAGCATTGGTTTTACTATCAGCTGGTCCATAATTTACTGATAAATTAATAAGTTCGAGTTTTATTTATTTTGTTGTATACCCTAGTTTTCTCTGCCAGTCTAAGCGAAATATAATACAATGCATAAACGGAAATATATTTGAAGAAGTTTATTGACTTCTAAATTTACATATCATTCCAATATATTCTTACTTTAAGATCTCAGGGACTGAATAAGAATGTGCGTCTTTGAACACTATGCAATTGTTGTGTTTATTTAGATTTATAAAGTTCTTTACAGCATTTATGTTGCCTGGAGGCTACTCAGGTTGTAGTGCAGACCATATAAAATAATACCACAGTTTCTACAACTGCTGTTAATAGCGCATACGTTTCTGTTACTGTGTTATTCATGCTTCACAATTTATTGATCCCATCAATTCTTCTCGATTCTATATAAGAACTCTGATTATATTTTGAGATTAAAATTTGCTTAATTACTATTTTGGAATCTTCAATCATTTTGAAGAACCTCGTTCCTTCAGATATCCGTGCATTTAAATTCCAATAAAATTTTAATTGCATTTTCTTTATCCCCGAATAAAGAGCAGATTCCCTCTTCGCCTTTTCATCTCCAAATTCTCAGTTTAAACTACATAAAACTCGTATTCTCTTTGATTGCGATTACACCTCAAATGCATTTACCTCGCGTCATGAATTCCCAAGTCGTTAAGTAGTTTTATTTTAGAGAACGTCTTCTCTTTTAACATTATCTTTCGGCTTCATCTAATACCCGGAATCTTTCAACACACACTCTCTTTCTCATCATGTATCACTCATAACGTTTATTGGAAGTCGGTGCAACTTTCTTTTAATGAATATGGTTTTTGTGCATTTAAATAATATTTCAGAATATTTCATATGATAAGTGATAAATTTAGAACCACTCTCGTACGTTCACTTTGCCTAAATGCGATTCTTGTACATTTAAATGTGAGATGAATTTGAATGATAATAAAACTTTTGTATTGCAGAATATTATGAGCAGGAGGAGGTTTCTTTGTACAATACAGAGAATATTGAAGTTTAAATCAGATAAGAATTACTGGACCAGATCAGAATAAATTAATTTAATCAAGTTTTCTTGTAGCTTCTGTTTGACCTCAATGAGCAGCTAAATTTCAAAGAAATTTAAAAACTGTGTATAATATTTAATAAAACCATTAAACTGTACAGAATTAATGCCACTACTGTGCTACAATTTTATGATTGACGACAAAATTTGTATACTGCATGTATATTCTATAATATACATTGTATAATTTCATTTAACGGTTAAACCATATACCTATCTAGCACCATCAAGCGAGAGAAGTGCTACCCAGCTCCAATTTGTTCTGTTAAAATTGGATGACTTGTTACTGACCCCCTTTAACATGAAAGTCAATGTGGCGTTGATTCTATCAGAGATATTTATGCATAATTTCGCGTTTTAACCAATCGCAGTATTCTTTTACAAATTACATCACATGCTGTTAGACGATTGTGATGCTTAAGTTTATTATCAAATCCATGGGCGGTAAACAATAAATACTTCCATAGTATTTTGAAATAGGAATGTGCTACGTCTCTTTCATCTTTCCGCCCATCACCCATTACATGCTTTAGGCCGGGTCACATGCATACAATAGACTGTTTCTGTACACAAACTGGCCCGATGAGAGCCGGTGTTTTTAAAGTATGCCGCTAGGAATGTGCTGAAGGCTAAAAGTCGTTAATGAACGAGGGAAACACATTTGTCTTGCTGTCAGGATACAGGAACCTGGAAATTTATACACAAAAGTGCATGCCACAAACACAGGTGGGACCTCCGATCAAAAACTTGATCTGGCAAGGAATTCACATGTGGCTGGGATCGTCTATTTTTTAAGAAACTTTCTGACAATTTTATGCATACGAACGTTTATAGCTGTTTAACGAATATGTGGTCTTGGAATAATCCCAGGAAAAAAACTGAAATTTAAATATATTCAGATTCCCGGTGTGGCAGCTTCATTTTCGATTTATCTTCATCGTAAATGCACGTTCAGGTTAGTTTCAACAGTGAGAGCAGCTAATTGCTGTTTAGATATAGCAGGAATACCCTTAAAATAGTCATAAATTTTTAACATTAATTGTAGTGTACCAATTAGTAAGGCAGGAAAGTTAGGAAGCAAATTGCTACTTTTTATAGCTTAACAAACAAAAATCCTTTTAGAAACCAGAAATAGCAATAAAATTCATGAGAGAGATTCATTAGAATAAAATGTTTGGCAAACAACAACCAAGATCGGAATGTCACTGACGTAAGATATTTTATATGGAATGACGTTAAGGTTAACCAATAAAGTCTTAAAATGCTCAAATTTTATATTCCTTTTCTGAGAAACCGGTTTGACATCACAGTAAATAGTTTGCGATTTTTTTAGATTAACGTCTTCCAACGTTATGAATCGTAGGACAATGAAAGAAGTTACTGAAAAGATGCTCAAATTGAGTCATAGAGTTTAAGCTTATCTGACAATAATATTTCAGGATAGACGAAAACCTCAAAAAACGTATTTACATAACTCATTCTGAGGAGATTCGAACTCTGTATCTCTTGAACTTGAAGCAGACACGTCACTGAGGCTGCCTAAACCGTTTGTTATTGCTTTTACATTTAGACAAAAGACTGAATGCACATTTGCTCATGTTTAAATCATTGTAACTCTTTTATTCGAAAAAAAAAAAAAAAATGTTGACGTGCCTTTATAGTGCCTTCACTGGAAACAGGAATACATTGATAATGTGACTGTCGAGGATAAGACAATTTGAGGAGATAGATAAATAACTGCAACATATAATTCTTCTTCTTCTTCTCCTCATGGTTTGGGCATATCGCCCGTTCCGGCTTCATAGATCTCTCCAGCGTTTCCTGGGTCGTTCTCTGACTCTTCCATCCTCCATTCTTAATATATGTTCATGCCATTGTTGCCTTCGTTCTGATACTTTGTCATGGATAGGTTCGATTTCTAATTCCTTTCTAATATCCTCATTTCATATTTTTTCCAATATTGTACAACCTTTAACACTTCTTAAGAATTTCATTTCTGCAGTCTGTGTTTTATTTAAATTCTTTTGTGTTGGCACCCAGGTTTCGCTTTCATATAGTAAAGTTGGAATAGCAATTACCTTATACATTTTCATTTTTGTATCCCTTCTCACTCTGTTTTTAAAAGTTCTTTGGATTGTCCCAAATATTGCTCGGAACCTGTTTACTTTTACTCCTATATCAGCATTGTTTATAAAACTTATGTTACATCCTAAATATTTAAAATCGATATTTGTTCTAAAATCTTATTTCATATAATTCTCATATGTGGAAATCAATGCATAGTATAAGAAGCCTAAGTTAGATTCATTAGCGAGACAATGCAAGAGTTGAGGAGATGCAATTACGTATGGCAGTGTAGAGAGACAACCATCAGCTCAAGGTGCTCATGGAAATCAATTATGTAAAGCCTTAGCAGACGTTGCTAACCACTTAGGTTTTTAGGGTGGAGCAAGTCAGAATAAAATAGTGTTTTACATAAAATTAACAGCTTTAAAATTGACAACAGTATTGTATCTTTATTTTTGACAGTTTTATAGTAGTGTTTACTGTGATGTATTATCGGCAATCGTAGCGCCTAAAGACCGCGCTCGCATTACATAAATTTGATTAGCATTTGTTTTTTGTTTGTTCTTTATTTAATTATTTAGTTATGTTTTGTGAGATATGTCAACGCACACTTAATATATTATCATTATGGAAACAGTCGTTTTTAAACTGTAGAGACAAAAGTTATCAGATTCGTGGTTTCAATTTCGAGTACTAAGATTCAAAAAGAGTTTAATTTTTTAACCTCAAACATTCAGTAACTATCTCCAAAGAAATGATTATTACCTTCATTACTGGTTTTGTCCATTCCTAACCGATACTCGTATACCTAATAAAACGTCTCGCAGTTTAAGGCTGGAGTAACTGGCATAGAATTCATATTAGAATGAAGTTGAAGACAACGTCAAAAATGATGCACACATTAATATGCGTAAAAATTGTCCCTAAAATACCAGCCTTCTAATTTGACAAATATATAGATGCATGTACCTAATTCTAAAGAAACCAGTGATAAAAACCAAAATTACAGTACCCATTAGAAACATAAAATGGATGTTCCTGTCTGATTAAATCACCTGTATTTACTTTGTTAACTGTATTTATGTGCAACACAATATAATGCGTGAAAGCCTGTGCCTGAGTTGACAGTAGCTGGCACATATCACTGTTATTAACGATTTAAAGTTTGAAAAGTCTTGAAACAACAGTTTCTAAACACCTAAAGCGTGTAAATTTTAATAGGAACGTTTATTATACCGACATAGGGAAATAAAATAACTGTTTTAATGTCTTTATGGGAAACGCCGGTCATCAAAGTTACAGGAAATTATGTTATAATCATAGTAGTGCACAATAGAATACTTTTTTTTGTTTGTTCGCAACTCTACATCTAAGAATTTCTCGACACTGAAGTGATTCTTCAATTTTCTGCTTTTAAGCGGCAAAGCATCAGATATCGTATCACACATCTTAAAGTCAAATTTATATGATTAGTAGACACAAGAATAGCTCCATTGTTGTGTCGTGCTGCGGAATTTAAATGGGTGTGTGGTGTTTGTGTGTATAGCAATTTGACAACTTCAAGTACAAAATATGTACCATAGCATATTTATTAAGAATATAGCATGCACCTACCTAAAATATATAATCTCAATAATTATATTTTATTAATTACTTTGGGATTTAATCGCTCGACACGCGCAGTAGCGTAAGTGTCGGTGCATGAAAGCCGCTCATGGATGCATCTAGAACATTCCAGAAGAGTAACTCACGTGGTTTTTATTTAGCAGAGCGGGAAAGCCAGCAATCTGAAGATGCAAGCATAAGAGTAAGACGTATGCACGTGACCCTCCTTTTTTTAAATTTATATTATTTTTACTTCTATGGTCGTGAAAATTTAATAACTGCTGACACAACAGAATTATAATTATTGAAAAATCAAGCCACGAGAATAATTAAAACGACTGCTATTGAAGCTTTGGAAGTTGTAACTGATAACTCTCCATTACCCCATGAAATTAAAAAACAAGCACTTACACAGTATGAAAAGCTTATTAGATTACCGTCAGTTAAGTTTTGGAGAAGTAAATATAAGGAGCAATAGAACACTTAAAAACCAAAAATTGTTTGGTTCAATGTATAGATGTCATGAGGGATAAGTAAATTCCGGAAATGGAAATTGAGGAATTACAACATCCGACAACCGCTAAATTATATGTGACATATAACTTAAGTCTAACACGCTCGTAGTGCTGGATCAGAGTCACGGCAATATATTCTGAAATGGATTTGTGTTTTTATATGAAGTGAAAACCTAAAGAATGGATATACGTTGTGATGGGATAAAAGATGATTTCATGTGTGTGAGTAAGCACTGAATACTTTTTTAATTTGAACATGTTGAGCTTCCAAAAAAGCCGAGCTCCTGTCACTACACGACAGTATTTAATTGAATACTTGCTTTAATCCTTTGCAAATATTCCCAAATGCTACTATGGAACGTTAAAATTTTAATTTTGCCTTCGAGATAGCTATTTAATAACGCTGACATCGTTTCACATCCAAAATAGAAAACCACCAGGAATATTATAGTTCCAATTTTGAGTAGATGCTTAGCTGAAATGCCACGAGTATATAATTAAACAACTAAAATATTATAAATAATTAATTAACCAAAGGAAGTTATTAATTAAAGGTTGACGAACATGCAAGTAAGAGTAGCTATAGTGATTCTTCGTAGACGCTTTCCCAAACCACTAAGACTTTGTATCCTTAGACTTAACCGAATGAGCAGGCGCCGAGATAACATGTACGACTTGGATTCGGATGTCACGGGTTCAATCTTGGTCCATCGCACATTGTGACTTGGTTTCTTCTTGGTTTACACTCCTTACTTAAGAAAATGGTTGAGTCGTACTCCCATGACTTAATTACCTTTCCACAATTTCCCTCGCATTCCATTTTCCTACGTGTATGGCATTTTTTTTTTTTTTTTTTGCTCTTTACTTCCTCCAGCCTTAAGTCATATCGGACGATGAATGAACGGGGTGAAATGATGCTCAAATGAGTCCGGGGTCCATGGAGCTTAGAGTTTCCGGAAATTCGTCTATCAGGATAAGGGAAAACCACGGGAAAAACCTTATCCAGGTAACTCACCCTAACCGAGATTCGAACTCGCGATCTCTTGAACGTGAGGCAGGCACGCTACCATCTACGCTACCGAGGCGGGCAATATGGTGGATATGTATGCCCTCTGTAAATGCTGGCCTCACGATGGGGTCGGGATGTTGGTGGCTGGGCGGCACACCCTGGCGCCGGGATGAACCTTATAGCACATCTTAGCGATTTCCGCGCGTCTCTATGGTGTGTCTGCCTGTACGAGGTGATATACAAAATAGATCTGAGCAGATCGCAGTTCGCGAAATGGGCCCTTCTGTGTCTACCTTTACTCTTTAATTTTGGGCTTTGCTGATGTGTTTCATTCAATAAATCTTGAATTATAGGTAAATGCAGAGATTTACTGCGGCAATCGCCCCAGGAGGAACTGAAGGAAGCACTGGAGGCAACACCCTATAGGCAGACAGATTACAGGGAAGCGCGAAAATCCCTATTTGCTGGCGGAGAGATTCGACCTACAGCTGGAGCTGCCCAGAGAGAGCCATGAATGACTGCAACTCGGAGCCCTCTATTGTTGACAGGAAATAAAATAAAGCATTCCTTCCTTGAACCATCATCCGCATTACCATTAGGACACGAAACCTAGAAGAAGATCTGAAAAATGAGAAGAAAGTGGCTTGAAAGAGAAACGAGAATTCATAAGTGGATGAAAAATCACCTAAGTATTTGGCAGTCGGCCAGGGAGTACCTTGAAAAAGAACCCAAATTAGAGTCTGTGGTCCTATATTAACACATATTAATATGAATCTCATATATTTAACAAAAAGCTAACTCGCTCGGTAACCTAGAGACTTAGATTATTATTAGTAATTCTTCCCAATGTATTTAGTTTGTTCCCGCCTCGGTAGCGTAGATGGTAATTTGTCTACCTCATGTTCAAGAGGTCCCGAGTTCAAATCTCGGTCAGGGTGAGTTACCTGGATAAGGTTTTGTCCGGGTTTTCCCTTATCCTTCAAGACAAATGTCGGGTAACTGTAAGCTCCATGGACCCTGGACTCATTTGAGCATCATTTCACCAAATTCATTCACCATCCGATATAATTTAACTTTGGAGGACGTAACGTGCATCTATCTATTATTGCTGAAACTCAGTTGAATGATTGCTGCCTGGAGCTTCAGCAGCGGCTTCTACATTTGTATACTGAGTCTTCTTATTAATTATGGATGGATGGTACTGTTTCAACTAATAGGTTGCAAACATCCAGAGAAGTCAAGTTTTTACATTAGTCGAAGACAGTAATTAGACGCCATTTCACTGCACGGGAAAAGAATCGCTTTCCATTTGTGCGTCCATCGCATTTCTCATACAAAGGCTGCTAGTTGACATCAGAGTTTTTGCTGATGCGAATCTACTTAACTGATACATTGCCCAACATCCTGAAGGACATGGCAATGGTTTATGTGCAGAAGTTGCAGTACACCTACATAAAGATGCTTCTGGATAGCGTGATGTGCTAAAACACACGCTATTGTAGGAAATGCAATGCCTATATCCAGGTTTTATTGCCACTCTAAGTTACAGCTGCAGAGGGCATTGAAAGTCAAAAAATGAATTACCACGCATGAACATGAAAATAAATATTGTTTGTTTGTGTAATGTCTAGACACTTGGCAACAAAACGTTACATTCCAATAACCCTGCATCATTTCAGGGTTTGTTAGTGAGGCGAATGCTCATATTTGTTGCGGACATTTGAATTACAACATTTTAAGACGTAAATGTCAGCTTAACATCCATGAGATAAACGTTCCAGACAGAAATTGCTGTATAACCGCTGCTGCCACCCAATATGATGTGAGGGTAAAACTGTTGGTCATGTATATTTGTTTAAAATCAATTAGGTCAAGTGAAAGCCAATAATTGCTTTAAATAGGGAGCATACCAAATGGTTTATTCGCTGCGTTTACCAAAGGCGAGATATCATCCCAATTGCTCAGCATTTGAAGAGAACTTAGACTTTATTACAACTGAGCAAGATTTAAGCAGGCCACTCAAATAAAAATGAACTATACATACCACCATAGATATAGGATATTTTAAAATAAGTATTGCGTTTGTAGCGATGATATTCTTATTTCTCATAACATGATTTGCAGAAGAGTGTAGTATTGCGTAGCTATAAATGAATGAATGAATGAAATAAAGAAAGAAATAAAGAAGGAAATAAAGAAATAAAGAAAGAAATAAAGAAAGAAAGAAATAAAGAAATAAAGAAAGAAATAAACAAAGAAATAAATAAAGAAGGAAAGAAGGAAAGAGAGAGAGAAAGAGAGAGGGAGAGAGAAATAAATAAAGAAATAAAGAAGGGAAGAAGGAAAGAGAGAGAGAGAAAGAGAGAGGGAGAGAGAGGGAGGGAGAGAGAAATAAAGAAATAAATAAGGAAAGAGAGAGAAAGAGAGAGGGAGAGAGAGGGGGAGAGAGGGAGAAGGGAGAGGGGGAGAGAAATAGATAAAGAAATAAATAAAGAAATAAATAAAGGTATGTTCAAGTTGTACTTACTACCTTCATATTTAAGGAGCAGAAACAAACACCTATACAAATGAAAACAGAACCACGTGTTAAAGCAAATTAAATATAAACTATGAGATCAATGAGAACATGTATAACTCTTTAATGGATTAATTATTTCGCTACTTATGTTGGTCTTGCTGTACTTTCTAAATCGGTTCTCATACCGCATTCTGGGGTGCCTCCACGCAATCGATTCGAAAAGCAATGGTCGTTAAAGTGATAGGTAATGGACTGGTCATCCATTCAAAGCCAAACGTCGAATTCTGATCTTGGCAACTGCAGTCAAATAAGCCTGTGGTAAAGGAAGGGAAGGGCCCACGTAACATAATGGGTGAGATAGCACGCGTGGATGTTTAAGGGGTATCATTTGACTGCAGTTGCTTGGCTCTTGCTTTTTTGTACCAAAAACAGTACAGTGTAATTGTAAAAATGTAATATTTACAATTCAAAAGACTCAAAAACTGAAAAAGGCACTAAAATATTTTCAAGCTGAATATGAGCTAAGTTCCCCTACGGCAATATTATCCATTTGTAATAGGATTTCTTCGTTGTAGAGATGTTTCCAAAGTTGAAAAGCCATATGTAGCATGACAAACGCTCTCTCACCACCTTTGCTGTTCAATCGTTGTCTATCAGCCGTACAGGATATCGTCGACTATCCCACAACTAGTTGTTAATTATTCTATTGTATCTGCTTAAATATGAGTCACAAGATCTCTTCTTTTTAAGGGTGCTTACGAATGAAATTCGTAATATTGAAATATATAATTCAAGTTTATTTTCCACAACTTCGATGTTTCCAAATGTAATCTAAATTAATTTTTCACCATTTTTAATAAACTGATACTTCACAATACAGTAGGAATTCTTTAACCATTACTATTCTCAAATAAAACTTAAATCTTTAAAAGATTATGGATTAAAGAAAAATAACGTCTGCTCACTGCTGAGTAGGTTGATTAAAAAATAATTTCTCTCAAAACTTCTTCAGCAAGATGATTGATTTTTACTTTTTAGAACACTGAATATGCATTATTACACAATATATTTTCTTTTAGATCACTCTCCTGCACGTCCACTGATCACTGTAAAACTGCCCACCTCGGTAGCGTGGTGGTAGCGTGTCTGCTTAACGTTCAAGAGGTCCCGAGTTCGAATCTCGGTCAAGGTGAGCTACCTGGATAAGGTTTTTTTTCCGGTGGTTTACTTTATCCTTAAAGACGAATGTCGGGTAGCTCTTAGTTCCATGGACCCTGGACACATTTGAGCATCATTTCACCCATCTCATTCACCGTCAGACATGACTTAACGTTGGAGGACGTAAAATTACAAAAATCTAAACAAAAACAAAAATCTGTATAACCTCCATCTTCTCCGCGTCCTTTTTCCACAAGGAAGATTATTGATTTTCTCTCCATAGCAACCTTTCATTTCTTTATAATAACGTCAATTGTACCAACCAATATACATATCTTGTTTATTTTTCTTCTAGAATGTCACTTCCACATACCTAATATAAACATTATACTATTTTAAAATATTTTTTGAATTCTAAATAACACTACCAAGTAAATAAACAATACTCATTTTTAGTGCCAACAAAGACAACTGTTACACATTAAAGGGATAATATGCGATAAACACTAATAAAGAAATAAAAACATATATTGGGTTATAGAGTGCTAAATGGATAAAATGGGAGAGATAAAATAGAAAGATAATATTCATGGGGAGGATATTTCGGTTCCCAAATCTTGGGTTGAGCTATCTTTTAGAAGTACTAAATTATCAAATAGTAGCATTACATAAGGCACGTGGTTGCTTAATTTGTCTCCAGAACATATTCTTGTTTGACAATAATTAGGAAATACATTTATTTATTTATTTATTTATTTATTTATTTATTTACTATCCAATTTTTATTCCTATTTTACCCAAAGGTATATTAGGAATATAGTTTACAAATTTATGAATATAATACAATTTACAAAAATATAACAAAATTCCATATCAAGCTGACAAACAGTAAACATCAAGATGAATCATTAAGAAATATTTTGTTTAAGAAAGTCATGAAATATTGATAAGTTTTGTAATTCTTCATAATATGTGTAAGTGGTTTTGAGAAAGTGTAACCTAACAATTAAAGCAATAATTCAAGTTCGTATCTTTCAAAACAGAAAAACGGGCAATCAAATAAAATTTGAGGGACATCTTGAAGATGATTTCCACAAATAAAATGAGATGTGGATTTGATTTTGAATCGAAATAATAAGCTGAAAATTTGCCATGTCCAGTTAAGAATTGAGTGAGAACATAGGATTAACGAATTTACATTTATGTCTGTTAGAAACTGTTGGGAAATATAAATCCTTAGTCAAAGCACCACAATCACTTTTTAACCAGTATTCATTCCAGTCGTTGATGATAATCTCCTTTAATGTCTGCCTCACTAAGAAATACATTGCTAAGTAATTTGAATTGAATTTTAAGTGGTTTACTCATTACTGGTGGATTACATAAATCTTCTGAATCACTTAGTAAAATAGCTAGTGCTAATGTGGTTTTTAGTCTTGTTCTGTGATGGATTCCACCTAGCTTGTAACTTAAGCTCCTGGAACGTTGATCATTTTGGAGTAGAACTATAGGAAATTGAAACATTTCATCCTAATCTGGGCGTGAAAGGTCTCTTAATTTTGCTCAGAAGCCTTTGCTTGAGATTCCTTTACGTACTGTAAATCTATGATATGGGACTTCCTGCTTTACTCCCCTTTCGAAGGAAGCTTGGTAATGATTTTTCTGTCCAAAAAGATCCATTCCATAAACCGGGTTTGAAATCACAATCCTAGGAGAGTAGGATTGGGATGAACTTAAAACCAGAGACATCACTATCAGTGCAAGGATGGAAAAATTGTTGATGTTTGATCTTTTAACCCATTTCTGTTTATTGAGAAGGTAGATATTTACTGTTCTTTATTTAGATTCATATTTAAATAATTTAGAGCAAATGATACATTTTCCTTTCTGGCAGAATGTCTTCTGCATGCATTTATTTCAAGACTGTAATACTCTGTTGTTTCTCTGCTTTCGAGGAATATATAAAATTAACATATATATATCAAGGCTTTAGCCGTCGGCTTGTTATCTCTGAGAGGCACGTGCGCAGCATCCAAGAGACTGTGTCGACAGGGAGCTGCTTACCTGGTCACGGCCTCCTGGATGTACATTTGGACCACCTTCCCTAGTACATGTAGTTTATCTGATGGCCTGCCATGGTTACATACCTCTCCTGACAGACCTAGCCCTTGTTTTGTAGGTGCGATAGTAGTCAGGTTGCGACCAACTAGGAATCAATGGTGGAGTACTGTTCAAAGGTCTGCGTTATATGCACCGCAGAATGTTTTTCTTTGACTTGGAGAGTGTTTAGTTAATAGTTCTACTAAGTTAATATTATGACGTTGTTTTGCTTTGAGCTCCCAGCCTATACGAGTATAATTGCTTTCCTTGTAACTTTCTCTTCCATTTTGTACCTTCTTCGACCTTTTCCTTCAACAAGCGGCTGTCTGTTCATGTTTATACAGGTATTCTGCTTGTAGCCTCTGTTTTTATTATCTGATTCATATATTCTCCCATTTAAATACGCAGCGAGAAACCAAAGAATTACTCTATTAAGGATAACGCAATGATATTCTTTAGAATTTTCTGTCATAATATTGCTCTCTTAGCTTCTAGTAATGAGTGTCTCTGAGGTATAGGAGTAGCGTGTTCTCATGTGAAGCTTCAAAATTACATGTTCACTCATGTAGCTATATCCCGTTGTAAATTGTTTTCCGTGTTTGGGATCAAAATCTGCTCATCAGCAAGTAGCAATATGTCAGCATGCCTGTACATATAATAACTGGCAATAGGCATCCGTGAGTTATGCATAAGTTATCATATTTTCTATTAATTTCTCTTATATAAATTCTGTATTTGTATGCAACTTTGCGCTATCTGTAGATGGTAGCGTGTCTGACTCACGTTCAAGCGGTCCCGAGTTCGAATCTCGGTCAGGGTGAGTTATCTGGATAAGGCTTTTTCCGGGGGTTTCCCTTATCCTTCAAAGACGAATGTCGGATAACTCTTGGATCCCGGACTCGTTTGAGCATCATGTCACCCAATTCATTCATCATCCAGTATGACTTAACGTTGGTGCACGTAAATTTAAAAAATAAGAAGGCGCTATTTTTATGAGATGTTGAGAAAATCTACTACTCAGCATTATTCAACAGCAGATTTTTTAACTTTACCGGAAGTTTTTATATAGTCATCGAATCAATTATAAGAGCAAATTGTTGTCCATTTATCATTTGTGTTATTGCAAATTATACAGTCATAAAACTTTTCTGAAGCCATTTTAACTCTCTTGCAAGATTGTCTCTAAAATTGATATAATAATTTGTATTATAATTTTTGATACATCTGGTTATCTGATTTCAGAAAATTAATTCCTCTAAAATTAAACATTTTGATCGATTTTCTCTTTTGAAGTTTGAGAGTGTATTTTAATCTTCATTCCATTTTTAATCGTTTAATAGCCTTTTGCCGTAGTATGTAATTTCAGCTCATTAATAACTTTGAAAACTTTACATTCGTTATCTTGTCGACAGTGAGAGTCATTTGTTGTTGTTGTTATTGTAATTTTACGTCCTCCAACGTTAAGCCATATCGGATGGTGAGTGAAATAGGTGAAATGGTGCTCAGATGTGTCCAGGGTCCATGGAGCTTAGACCTACCCGACATTCGTGTTTAAGGATAACGGAAAATCCCAAGTAAAACCTTAACACACCCTGACCGCGATTCGAACTCGGGACCTCTTGAACGTGAGGCAGACATGCTACCATCTACGCTACCGAGGCGGACGTGAGAGTCATTTTGTAAGTCATTTTATGCAGTTCAGTTTTTCTCACTTTTTTCCTAACTACAGCAATTAGTCTCTTATATTCTGTTCGATTTTATGTAGTCACTACTGTAAGACAAATTTGGAAGTGTTATCAGGTTTTACTCACCTGATAAACACACCATGTGTGTTTAAATTAGCTCTTGCGTCTTTCATACAATGAATTTATATTTTGTCATCTAATTCATTTTCTGTTTTACAAGTCCTCTATAGCCAAATAGGAATTATTCTTGTTCTGTGTCAAAGGCAAAAGCATGTCACTAAATGTGAAATGAGAATAAAATATTTCATTGAATCATTTGATTTATTTTTCATCATAAAATGATACAGCAATTAATTATTTATTTCCAAAACTTTGATTTTTAAATCTTTGCTCACGTAATCTTTGCCTCATGCAGCGGTAGGAGTCGTCGATCTCGTGTTGAGTTGGCTGTAAATAGTAAAGATAATAATAATTATTATAGCAACACATTTCAGTTTTGTACAACAATTATTAATTTAGCTACTTTCTAAGCTTTCATCAAGTTATTTCTAAATTTTTCTAACAATGTTTAATTTTAGTTCTCTGCAAATACATTGATGAAAGGAATATTTAATCCAAAATAAGTGCCGCCTCTTCCCACAATATTTAAATAGGTTTATATTGAAAATTAGTGTAGTTTAAACAAATAATAGTTAACCAGTAAATTATTTACTACAGCAAAGCATTTACTCTTTATTAGTGACATCTGTTTGTTTCATGGCATTTCGTTAATAGTCATATACTCGTACACCCTTTGGAAAAAAAAAGAGGAAACCCTTGAAGCATATATTTTTCTAAGTACACACATTGTGTCCACAGCAAGTTTAAAATGATGTCACGGAGTGCGTCCCTTTAGATTTGCTTACTGAATCCTGCCTAATTATATAATAGAGTATGTTCACACATTGTGTATTGCTTCATGCTTCGTTTATGTTCACATAGGGAATCTGTCTTTTTTTTCTCACACTGTCATATATGCAAAAGTTTACTCATAATTGACACATAGTTGAGTCTTAGTTACTAAACGTGCACAGATGCGGTTATGGACAAGTATATAGGAGCTGGACTTGCGAAGGCTCGAACTTCAGACATTTTGAGTTTTCTTTTATTGTAGAAATACTAAATTTGTATTACGCGCATTGTAATATAACTGCCACTTGCTAATTGATTTTATGCAATTTATGCCGACACATAAAAACTGAAACACCCTGCCATGCTTTTAAACTGAAGTTAAAAATACTTTATTCCTTTACGAGGCGGAGACCCAAAAGAAACCGGATTGTTCTCATAAAAATTTTATTAATTAACCTTTCTACAAAATTACTTCAGTCACCTTCAAAATATCTCCATTACATGCGATGCACTTGTCAAGTCTCTTTCCCACTGTTGGAAGCATGTTTGGAACTCTTCAAGTTTTATATTGTCCAGTGTCCCTTGCGAAGCTGTTTTTACCGCCTCCATATCGTCACAACGCTACCCTTTTACCGTTTTTTTCATTGGTGGGAATAGGAAAAAGTCACACGGGACTAGGTCTGGGGAATACGGAGCGTGGGGAACGACAAACCACCTCTGAGATGCCAAATAGTGGGTCACTCCTAAGGCCGCATGCTGGGCGTTGTCCTGATGCAGAAAACAGTCACCTGATCGCAAAAGTTCTGGGTGTTTCCTCCTCACATCCTCTCACAGACTCCTTAAAACATCCAAGTAAAAGTGCTGGTTAACAGTCTGGAAAGGGGGTACGAATTCACGATGCACAATTCCAGGAACATCAAAAAAAGACAATGATCATCGTCTTCACATTTGACTTCACTTATGAGTCCTCCACTGGCTTGAAGCTTGTTTGGTTTCTTGGTCATACCCGTAACACCAACTCTCATCCCCTGTAATGACTTTGTTCAAGAAGTTTGGATCACGTGCAATATCTGTTTTCAAGTCCTGACACATACTCATGCGGATGGTTTTGTGCTCCTGTGTGAGAAGGCGCAGAACAAATTTAACAGCAACACGTCTCATGTGCAAATCCTCCCTCAAAATCCGCTGACACAAGCTTCAACTGATTTCTGTCGCTGCTGAAATTTGGTCGATCGTTTGGCGACCATCTTCGTTGATCTTTTGGTGGACCTTTACAATGTTCTCCTCATTTCGCGATGTTGAAGGGCGTCCAGAATGAACTTGGTCTTCGACACACATCTCACCACGTTTAAAGCGCCCAAACCATTCGAAAGCTTGTGTGCGGTTCATAGCGTCCTCCTGGAAACCTTCCTGAAGCATTTAGCGTGTCTCCGTTGCAGTTTTTTTAAGCAGGAAACAAAATTTCACACACACTGTTCTTTTAAATTTGCCATAACGACTTCGCAGAGGTAACCCGCCAACAGTCAGAGAAACACAATACCACACTTGCACGTTCAGCTCTACAATGACGCCGTCTGCACAGCTGCTTCATGAAGGTCTCTACTTATACCATCTAGCGTGAGAACCCTGCGCTACGTCTACGAGTGGCAGCGCCCTCGGAGTCCGGTTTCTTTTGGGTCCCCCCTCGTATGTGAAATCAAATAAACATGCAAATTAGCTTATTGCCGGGTGTGTAAACTCTCTGTTTCTATTAGTGCCCATTCTTCCTGGCATGGATGAGACAAAATGCCTAGTGAAATTTTCAAGAGAGGATACTTCACATTGTATGCCAGCACCATTCAAAACAGATGAATGAACTCGAGTGTTTACACAACCAATATTAAGGTAATTTTATAATAGCATTGCATTTATTTTGAAACCGATAAGAATATTATTTGCGTTTTTGTCAATGAAAGTATTTAAAATATTATTTATCTTCCGTAAGAAGGTATTGCTATTAAAGTAACAATAATAAAAAGAAACATGTAAGACAAGTATTCGAACTCATGTTGGTCCACTTACGAGACACATGTGCTTTGCCGCTCGGCTACCATGCATATGGCCAAAAAGCCGCAAGCCTTATGCCATATCTATCGCATAGCCTGTGTACACACTATCCATGTGTAGACCAGGAAGGGCAGAGTAGACTGAAAACTTCAGTTTATAGCCGTTATTCAAATCATTGAGATTTTCATCAGTTTTACTCTACCTTTCCAAAACATATGTTATGAACGCAGTGACAGCAAATGCTTCCGAAGTTCTTCGAATCAAACTTTGTTCCTGTCAGTCACTCTTTGCTTTTCTTAAAGAGTGTTTAAGTTTCTGATCGAAGTACGAGGGTGGGTCAAAAAATAATGCCTCCTATTTTTTCTCTTTTAATTGCCAAGAAAATTGAATCCAATTTAAATAGTTTGAAAACTACAACATTGACGATTTATTTGTCACTATTCAATATAATCTCCATCCTTTTCAACAGTTTTGGTCCACCTTTTAACTAGAGCATGTATTCCAGTGTGGTAAAACACACGGTCTTGCTTCCTAAGCCATTGACGCACGGACGTTTTCACAGCCTCCTCATCTTCAAAATTAATCCCACGATGAGCTTCCTTTAGTGACCCGAACAGATGGAAGTCTGATGGTGGCAGGTCAGAGCTGTATGGGGTCGAGGTAAGACTTTCCATCCCAATTTCTTAATTTCTGCAGTGGTGCAACGGTTGGTGTGTGGTCTTGCATTGTCATGCAGAAGAAGAATATCCGCCATGGTTATTTTTTGGACGAACTCGTCAAAGACGTGCTTTCAGATTTTTGAGAGTTCTGACGTATTGGACAGAATTTATTGTGCATCCCTGTACAAAAAATCAAAACACACCCTCTGCATCCCAAAACACTGTCGTCATAAATTTCCCTTCCCACCGCTGAGTTTTGAATATTTTTTTTCTTCGGTGACGTTGTGTTATGCTATTCCATTGACTGCCTCTTTGATTCAGGTTCAAAAAAAATGTACCCACGTTCCGTCTGTAGTAACAATTTTTTCCATAAACTCCTCTCCCTCCAAATTGAAGTGCTGCAAATGTTCGGAGGCTATTGTTTTCCTTGTTTCTTTGTTTTGGCGGTTAACATTCTTGGTACCCAGGGTGAACAAACTTTTGAGTAACCCAGTGGTTGAATAATCGGCATCACACTGCCTTTACTGAGGGAGATAACAATCCACCTGTTACCCGGCGATCACCACGAATGATGTCATCGACTCGCTGAATGTTGCATGGAGTCACTGCGGTCATCGGCCTGCCGCTTTGCTTTACATCTGCCAATGGTGTTTGCCTTCAGCTTCGTTACAGCGACGAACCCATCGTGTAACAGTGCTGACATCCACCGCTGCATCACCATACACATTTATTAGACTTTCGTGAATGCGAATTGGCGTTTCACCTTCCGCAGTCAAAAATTCAATCACAGAACGCTGTCTAACACGAATGTCGATGTCAGCCATTTTGCAAGAGGATGCAGTGCTGCCACCTGTTGACTTACGAAGCTACTACTGCAGGGGATTGGAAAATAAGGTTTTAGGAATTCCGCCAAATTCAAAGTTTTCACATAACTTACTTATTTAAGGGAAAAAATAGGAGGCCTTACTTTTTGACCCACCTCCAAAAATCTTGCTCAGAAGAGGTAATTCACAGTAGGAGCCACTCATTTAAGGTGGAAAGAGAATAGATACGAGGGGAAACTGTTTTTTCGATGCCAACTACCGCTATCGTCAGCGTTTCAGTGGCTTACCGAGTTGTTTGTTCAATTACAACGTTTCTGAAATGTGTCATTTTTCTGTTTGATATGGTTTCGTTGGATTACCGTTCAAAATTACTAAACCATCCGTAACAATAAAAGAAAAATGTATTGCACTTAACATCGTTTTATCAACGAGGTTTATATTATAAATCCAACAATGTCCATCTGTAGAAGTACTAAAATAATGCATCATGAATGCAATTTGGAAACTATATATAATATAATATAATATAATATAATATAATATAATATAATATAATATAATATAATATAATATAATATAATATAATATAATATAATATAATATAATATAATATAATATAATATAATGTAATGTAATGTAATGTAATGTAATGTAATGTAATGTAACGTAATGTAAGGTAATGTAACGTAATGTAAGGTAATGTAACGTAACGTAACGTAACGTAACGTAATGTAACGTAATGTAATATAATATAATATAATATAAATATAATATATAATACCCGCGTAAATTGTATGTTGAATGAATAATCAATTGAGAAAAGGGAAGAAAAGACGAAAGTTTTATTCAATTGGGCACGCCAAAATTTACCATCTAACAGATTATAAATTATACGGATATACATGAAGAATACATTTATTGTTTATTTTGTATTATATATAACATCAATGGTTGCTTATAAAATATTTCTTTTTGAATATTTTACACCTTCTTCGAATAGCAAATGATAGCCTCTCACATTAAAGCGAATACATTAATCCAAATATTCTGCATCCTGGGCATATACTATCATATAAAGAATTTTTTTCTTTAGTTCACTTAACTTCTTAGCTATAATTAAACAAGTAATTTATTTTAATAGCTTCCTAATTAACTGCCTTGATTTTCAGAGACCAAATGCTTTTCATGAAATAAGTGGATAGTATATCACGTTCATTGAATATCAATAAGCATCAAAAAAATCTCCAGAAATATTTTGAAATATTCCACGAACCAAAAAAGAAATCAATTCTGTAGAATAAATCGATACTTATGAATTCCACATGCCTGACAGGCAAAACTTTTATTTAAATTCCAATAAGCTTCGATAATTGATGTTCGAAATATTTCCTCAAAAGCATCAGGAACAAAACACATCATGTTAATTGCTAATTTTAATGCTTCAATTGTTCACATCTGAACAACTTACCAGTGTCTTATTATGAATACTTTTAAGGCGTTCAAGAAATATATTAGTCTTTCCCTTTGTCCTTGCTTTGATATGTGTGAAAGAATTAAATTCAATGATTCATTGGTCTTTCTTACCTTAGATTTGTAAATGTGTTACTTTTTCAGGAGAATTATTATGAAATTTTACTTACTCCGCAGAATTTGAAGAAACGGCAGCGGCCATGCGGCTGTTTACTGAAGTCGATGACTCTGTACATTAAACAAGAAAACAAGTAATATCAGTATTTCAAGGTTTATAGCATAGAGCTAATAATGTGGTACAGCAACTTAGGGTTAATATTGCAGTGGTTCTTTTTTTTTTTTTCTTATTTTTTCCCTTGCTCATTCTATAAACTGAAATTTTAAACTTCAGTAATGCAAGAAAATGTCATTTTTGAGCGAAAACATTTCATGCAACTCTTTGAGCTTTTATTAGCATACCTTTAAAATCCCATGCACTAGTTTTATTGCTGTATTTTATACTTTAATAAGTTTTCACATTACAATATTCACATAAGGATAAATATATCTGCCTATTACAGAAAAGGAATGTACAACTGCTTGAAAAGTCTACTTCGCCAAAATCGGTACTCACTTTTTATGCAGATGTTTGTCAAATTTATTTAATTTAGTTTGTATCATTTCAGAATATAGACAACCTAAGTTAGAAAATATTATTTAATTAACTGTTATTAAAATAAAAAACTAAATATACGTAAAACAAAATATAAAAATGTTCGGAAGATGTTTCTGCATACGTCACCATCCAGTCATATTATTGTACATTGCTTATTTTAATTGCATCCAACTATTCCAAATCCAGAGGAGAGTCATATTTTTTTAAGAAAGGCTGCAAATTAGACGGTTTTAAGTTATTTCTGCATGGCCGTGTGAGAAAATCGAATGCCAATTGTGCAGTTGAAAAGTCTAAATTATTTGAAAATTCAAATAAAAATAATGAATATATGGGAACTGAGTTTTTCCACATTTTATTTCACAAAATAAGAGACTAAATTACTACATTTTGTTGTGTAACAGTCTTTTTGAGTCTCTTACAGGTCAGAAGTTAAAAAATTAATATCCTTATGGAGTCCTTTTGCCGCGGAATAGCTTAAACATGTGGGATTTTAATAAAAAACATTTGAGTTACTTTTACTAAAATTAAAGACGAAAGATATTTATGAAAAGACTAGCTTTTGATGGGACGGAGTTTTCTTGGAAACCTTTACGAAGACGCTGAACTTAAATCAAAAACTGATACTTTTGCGACCTTTGTACACAAATTCTATTCTTACATATACGGTCATTGTTTCAGAAAAAAGTGTATTAAGGAGTCTTAAACTGTGCATGCTTATAAAAATCTCAAAATATATTTCTTTGATCGCATGCATTTCATCTCCAATCGAAGATAAACAGCTGAAAATGTACAAATGAAGAAATAAATGCCCTTCTTTATTTGAGTCGCATTCCTTTAGCTGGAATACTTTTTTACGTCTGATGGTGTCATCAGTAGTTATCATCAATTCTCTGTTAGTCCTACTGTTTTATGTGGCTCAAAGTGTAAACCGAATTGGTTATTAGAGGGAATATTGTCTGTCTATTCCGAAATAACAAAGAGAATACGGGGGCGCATACCGGGTATAATCGGCGCTATGGAAGTACTTGGTCCCTTGTGTACCACTCCACGTATTCTTTGAGTCCTAGAGAAGGTGTAGCCAACTCGAGTATGATGTCTAATTTTGCGACCCATTGAGTTCATCGAGGCCACTGAAGACACTTGTGAGGTCGATGCTCCAAGTCGTTTCCTAGTAACATTTCTGCCTAGGTGCTCGTCCAGAGCAGCGCAAGCCTGCAACATCAAACGAGTAAATAAATAAAATATTCTTAAATTAACAAGGAGAATAAATCTATTTATTCCTATGGAGCTATTCCTATATATCGTGGCTGGTTCGCGGAGTCATGCTCCCTGAAGCGGTATTCAAATCCTAAAAGGAGTCGCCGGCTTTAAAGGTACATGCTCTTTCTACAGCATAACGAGAAACAAATAAACGATAACTTCGCACATAAAAATATAATTTTGACACATTCCATCCAAAAACAGCAAACGGCTCTCGTTTGTCATTTCTAACAGTGTACTTTGGAATTGTAGTGTATTTTTCTGGTTTCTTTAGTAGACACCAAGTATTACAAGTTATAAAATATTCTGCTGGTATGGATAAGATAAACCTCGGAAAAAGATTTACCTAGACAACCCACTTCAGTAACCGCAGAAAAGTTATATTTACACATTTTTTATAGTTTACTAATTGTACATAAAACGTATACAAAACCCAATCAAAATGAGCAATTCACTGCTTATACTCAGAAAATGTAACACACACGCTTGATTAGATAAGAAAATATCGTAAACTTATGGTATGTTAAACAAAACCATAGAACAGCTTCAAATGGCAATTATATGCATGATAATAGTTTACGGTGAGTAGATTTTCTCTAAAACCATCGTGTCACATCTGCGGAAGATACACTTTTGGTATGTATCATTAATTTATGATTTACTGTTCGTACACAGGCACACCGCACACATACAGAAAAAATACCTTTTCCTAAAACATGTTGAATCCAGGGGATTTCAAAACGTATAAATGCAAAAATATCTTCACATAAAATTGTATTTGTTTTTATTATTTAACATAACTTATCTTTCCGGAAATCAAAGTAGTCAACATTCACGATAAATTAAATAAATTAATTATATGCACAAATGTTGGAATACACTTCCGTTCGTTTCATAATTGCGACGACGATGACGACGACGATGACGATTATAATGATAATGATGATGATGATAATAATGATGATGATGGTGATGGTGATAAGAATAAACTTCTCTCTGAATTTGTATACTATTAGTCTACTTTTGAAATTTTGAAGGATCGCCCTCTGAGCACGAAATTTTTATTCCTGTAAATCTCTCTCTCTCTCTCTCTCTCTCTCTCTCTCTCTCTCTCTCTCTCTCTCTCTCTCTCTCTCTCTCTCTCTCTCTCTCTCTCTCTCTCTCTTACTTAAACCCATATATGCCTTTTAAACTTCAGTGGCTACCACAGGCACTCTCGTATTAGGCACTACCATTGAGTGAGTAGTGAGTGAGTGAGTGAGTGAGTGAATGAGTGTGTGGTGTTTTAGGGCCCGTCGACAACAAGGTCATTTGGGCCCGACTGCCATTGATTAAGTTAGCCGAAATATCATAGTAATTTCATGTTAAATAGAAAAATAAACCTTTTTGAACAATGAATTTAAAAGCACAAGTGCATACATATACTTTTGAGACTATAAATGGAGTAGATGCAATTATAACTGATTTCCTTTCTATGCAAAAGTGTAGGCGTTGTAAAAGTATAAATATCAGGAAGAGACCCCAAAACAGTTAGGAGTGATCAGTGTAACCCTTTGTGCTTCAATCTTTTTCTTTTTTGTCATTTTACGTCCTTTAACATTAAGTCATATCGGATGATGAATAGAATGGGTCAAATGATGCTCAAATGAGACCAGGGTCCACAGAGCTTAGAGCTATCTGACATTCATCTTTCAGGATAAGGAAACCCCCGGAAAAAACCTTATTCAGGTAACTCACCCTGACCGAGATTCGAACTCGGGACCTGTTAAACGTGAGGCATACACGCTACCATCTACGATACCAAGGCGGGCTGCTTCGAACATGGAGATAGCGAAGGAAGGGTGAAGGAAAAACCGAAGGGCGAACGAAACTGATGATGAAAAAATACATGATGAGCAGGACAATCCTGAAAGAAGAGAACCACTTCAGCATTTGCTTACTATTCGGGGAAACAGAGGAATACCGACGAATATCACGGAAATTGAACTCGGAACATTCCGAATGCATAGCTGTCCTGAGTGTTATAGGTGATGCTAATCGCAGCAAAAGTTGTCATAACTACACACTATAGGTTTTACGGTTTATTCGAAATAATGAAGCCACACGTTCATCACTGGGAACTCCAATACAGCTTAAAGCACATTTATATAAATGTTCACGGGTTACGAAAAGAATATTTTGTGTATGCTACAAAGTCCATAATTCACAGATATATTAAGGGTTTCTTGCCAATTTCAGTACAGAAATTTTATGACAGTAAGTCGCGTCTGCCCCTAACAGTTCACGAGAGAGTGACAAATAGAAAAAAATGTAAGAAAGAAGCTTTTGGATTTGATAGAATGTATATCCTTTTAGAATAAAAGTTCAAATGTGCAGAACGCTTGCACAACAGTGCCCCTTTTAGATTTAAAGAACCACGAAGACCTAATTCAGAGTGTCTTACTCACCAGTAATGGAAGCAAAAGGAAAACAATATTCATTTTGCCTTGATAACGTATTTCGTAGAACAGTAGAAGTTCACGTTTGATCTTCTGGCTTCTGTACGCTCCTTTTATAATGTTATGATAATCTTTCTCTTAGCCGTATTATAAACTTAACAGGACTAGCATCTTACACAAGGAATAAAAAAAAAACAAGATCTTGTAAAGTCAGACATTAACGTGTCATTCAGCTACGTTTACGACATGAAAGGTTGAAATGAAGGAAATCTGACTATCTTAAGTCTGATAAGTGCTCGTTATTTTCGTTGTAGCTTGAGATAACGGTTTCAAATACATCTCGCTGCTTACATTTGGTCTTGCCACATTAAAATTTGAACAACGTTGTAATCTTTGGAATGAATTCAATAACTTATGAAGTTTACCCATACTGCGTCATGTCAATAGAGAGAACAATCAGGTTAAGTTAGATAAATCTTCGTTACTTTATTTATTGCTTGAGATAAAATATTAAAAAAAAAAACATATTTTATGCTTCTATTCCTTTTAGGGATGGATTTTAACGGAAGTTGAATTTGTGTATTCGCAAATACCAATACTGGTCCTTTAGGGAAGAAGACTATCTCTGAAAGAGATCTAAAATCACATATAGTAGAGTTGTAGGACGGCTTCTTCACCGAACAGGGTAACACCGCAGTAATATTTGTAACTGAAATTCGGGAGGTCTCTGGTTCAAGATCCATCGACCGTGCACTTCGACTTGGGATTTTCCCGTTTCCTTGTCATTATGGCAAAGTCTACTTTCCTGTCACAATTTCTTCTCCGTCATTTCTATTCATTGAACTTTTTTCAGGTTTGCTTTCAGGAATTTGCTGAATCAGTTACTGTAGATATGGAATTATACAAAAATTTCCAAGTAATGCATTTCTCTTTGTAGAGATTTTTATTGTCGTCACCCTGTGGGCATAATGCTCATAACAATCCTTACTTCACTTCAGAAATATCTTTATTCCTTGAGTAGACCCTTTCTACAAGACACGTAGCTAGTGGCAGTTTCTGTAGTTACTGCATTGCTTCATTTGTATAACAGAAAGCAGCTCTGAGCTTTCAAGTGTAAGAAAAAGGAAAAGAGAGCAGAGAAATAGTAACGAATATAGGTGTAATGTGATGAAATATTACTGTCCAGGATGTATTTTACTTGAGGCAACTCTGAGGTGATGTGTTTTGGGTAACAAAATTACAAACTACATGTATATGTATATGAATATGTATCAAGACATGTTAAAGAGTTAAGACTGTTTTCAGATGAATGCGTGGTGCAGAACAAGAACCACTCCACGATAAGACTGGGTACTGCACTGGTAGATACAAGAAAATTTCAAAAAGTGAAAGAATTCTTTCCGATAGGAAAGATCACTCTTTCTAAGGGATCAGTCTTTCAATGCTTGTGACAGGAATTTTTCTCTGGTAAAAAGTTCAGTAAGGGTTGATCGTATATATACAATGAAAAATTATTATGAACTCATTTATAGAAGCTGCAAAATGCTGTCACTTTACAGCGAAGCTTGTTGGAACAGATGATACACATGATTTTTCCAAATTGTGGGAAAAATACAATATGATTAATTATATTAATGAAAGGAGGGTTATCTCTCGAGTCAAGAGGTAGATAGAGCTGTTCCGCCAGAAGCTAAAATATCAGTTCAGCCAACAGATTTCATGTATTTTGAGCACTGATCCACAAACATCAAATTATAGAATCTCTTATATATGAGGAATTAAAAGGCATACTTTTGAGTTATGACTAAGTCCCTATAAATGCTTTGAAAATAAATGAGTTATGTCGTATACTGGTACTTATCCCTGAAGAATTTATACCTTTCTGTAAAGAAATATGGCAATAATGTTTGATTTTGTTTATATTTCCAGCATGGTATGGAAAACATCATTTAAAAAGATAATGAACTTTCACTATTAATACAAATTTGTGTTCTCTATGAATTCAGAGGAAATAGTAATAAAACGTTTGTGATGAAAGCAACTCAAGTTACATTTTCCTTTTATTATTTCTCTGCCTTGAAGAAAGGGCTTTATACTAAAATTTAAAACCCTATGTTCAAAGAAAATACACGTGGGATAAGTTTAATATATTATCTAAGATTTATCTTCCTATCAACTTAATTTTGATTATATTATAATTTGTTTAAATTATTAGGTAACCAAGATAAAACGTTTTATTGATACCTGAGAAATGAGGATTTTGAAATAAGGTCCTTTCTGAAATGACAGATTCAAATGGCACAGATGCTTGCATGTTGAAAATATTGCAAATGTTTATCATCCTCACATGGGGAAGATGACAATTTTCGATACCAGTCCAGAGGTCTAGGTTACAGTGCCCACCTCCGTTCCTGTCTTTTAGAGTTTACTTGTTAATGGCTTCTTCAGGCGTATGAAGTAAATATTAAGAAAGACAGATTAAAAACCTCATCAATGGAATGGCTGTAATACATTCATGAGAGGCAATATCAACCTTCTCTAAGTTGCTCTGTAGATATTAACAATAAGCTAGGGCTATCTTAAATCATTTTAGCATTGTTATACCTAATTCAAACTTTTTGTTTACCTTTTGCATTAGCAGACATCATTTGTGCCTTCATTAATTCAAAAAGGCTCAGAACCCCAGTAGGGGCTCTATTCATTAGGTAATATTTATAAATACATGACGTGCAGTTCAGAACTCTCCCAGTCGTAAATGTTTCATTACCTTGAAGGCCTAGTACCATAACGTGGATCGAGCTCCTTAAAAATCCTGACATCGCATTTACCTTCTCATAAAACGTCCCCTTCTTCCTTGGCAAACGTTTTCATGACGACGAAATGTTTTTGCACATTATGAATTAAAGTCATTAGAACGAAGTGGCAGAAGAAGCAGCGGTCTCCTCTGGGACTGGGGGCAAGAAATGACTATGCTAATGGAATGGCACCAGTAAACGAAGCATGTCTTCCTTTTTACCCCTACTTATTAAAGTAAGAAACGTCTGTATGAAGTTAGAATATTCATAAATGTCAGTAAAAAATTGCAGTTAGCATCGCCTTCAATCTTTTTTTTCTCTTCAACCGATGTAACTTACGTACGTGCTGCTATTCCTTTTGTCAAACCCTTAAAATTGGAATCTGTTTCTTCTTAGAAATTAAAAAAAGTATGTTTGATGATAATTTGTATATTAAATATATTATGAAGAATCAAACTCAGCATATTTAAGATATCAGACTAATTTTTATACATGATGTGGATGCATGACTTGTAAATTTACTGAACTGGTTCCAGTAGTATAGTGTGTCTTTGTGGGTTCGTGAAATACAAAGTCCAGGTTACAAATACAAAAAGTTGCACTTTATTTCCGTAGAAATAAGCTTCGTACACATACACAATACAACATACAGGGTCAACAAACACAGCTGCTTACCCGCTCAATTACCGACTGACTGTCTTTGGCGGGCGGGCTGCCTTTTTATAGTTTACTAACATTCCAGAAATTTCTCAAACAATCGAGATCCGGCTAGAACAAAAGCAAACTCCCGAGAAATCCGTCTCATCCCGCCCACCATTTCGACGAGCTTTTATCTGTGCACTGCACTGCCGTCTCTTTGATCTCGTTGACCGCACCGCCTCCAATCAACAATGGCCTGGCGACAATAGGTTTGCTTACTGAGATAAATAACATTTTATTCATTATGCTTTTGGTGAAAATGTAACAGTTATCAGTTTAAATGACAGCAAATCACGTTATTAATACCAAGGTGCATATTTAATAAGACTTCAGAATTGTTTTTATTACTCTAAAATATAATTTGTCTCTCTGAAATAGATTATGAGAAAACAGGTCATTTACACCAGGAAATGTGATTAAAAGCAAAAGCTGTTTATAACAAGAAATTGAGAAAGCATACCTACCAATTTAAATAGGATATTCCAGCTTTTAAAAATGCATGGAAAAGAAGGGAAAAATGTCTTTTTTCGCAATTTTTTGTCGTTTATCTCACCTGAATCACAATTCCGTTAAGCGGGGTTTTACTGTATTTATGAACATTTTAATATAGGTACTAATGGTAAGTATTTGAATACTTTTCCATGTTCTGTGGCACTGTAATGACTGCTATTACTTAGGAATTTCATTTCATTTTTGTTCACTTTTCTTGTTTTGTTTCCTTTTTTTAAATTACACGCTTTGTTTTTCTGCTGTTTTTTTTTTCCATTAATATCATGTATGAGTTCGTACGTTATAACGTGGCTCGAAATTAGAAACTTGTTTTGTTACAAGCGTGTTTCGCTCTACACCATCGTTACTGTAAAATGTTATTTCTAATAACGAACATCTCTGGGCATTATAAGCACCATTAGCAACAAATGACTGCAGTGATGTGCTGAAACATTGGTTTCTCTCCTACATTGTGTTTCTTTTTCTCAGAATGTAATAGCTCCAACACGAGGATGGTGTTTATCCATATAAGCGAAAGGAAAAGTAAAAGCAAGAGGAGGGAATTTTCGCAGGTTAGCAGACAAGATAAAAATATAGAAGTAGCAGTGGCGGCGGTGAGATATACCAGGATGCTTATCTTTTAATTCTTCATGAGGGAATGTTGGGATGCGGAGCGCAACACGCTGTGATCAAGGCTGGAGATAGTACAAGGAGTACGTGCCGCTTAGATACTTGTGTCCTTTTCATTGTTTTAGTCTATTTCTTCGCCGCTTTTGCGTGAGGTACAAAGAGAACCGTACAAGAACTCCACCACTGTAAGTTCCTCAGCAGTGTCTGCTTCTTGAAATAAAGGTGTTACTTTGTTGACAAGGCAACATATGAAACCAATGTTGAAATAATATTATTTACTCCATGCTGTGTTAAATTCTCATACATTTCCTTAACTTTGGAAATTAATTGTTCTTTCACTCTGGCCGTGTGTAGGCTAAATTGTGGAAACGTAGAGTCAGCCGGGATTTAAACCACGGATCTTCACCGTCCAGCCACTCTACCATTGAGCTACTATGGCTAACGTGCCGATATGACATTAAATTCTTCAACTGAGGCGTGTTTTTCCCGGTAAACCACTTATGAGTTCTCATAAACACATGAGACAACTACCTTAATGTCGACTTACAACATGTAAGTACTTTAAGCCCCGGGCTTTATAGTTAACCACTATTAGGTCAATTAATGGAAATTAATTGTTCTTTCACTCTGGCCGTGTGTAGGCTAAATTGTGGAAACGGATCCGTGGTTCAAATCCCGGCTATGGAATTGAATTTTTCAGTCTGACTCTACGTTTCCTCAACTTTATTTTGATAGCTATAACTTACACAAACTCTTCTTCAATCTATTTAATTACATCCCACAAAATGCTTTACAGAAATAATTTTTCACGCAGTTCGTAGTGGGCACAAGGAAGTTTCAGGAAACCGAATCTAAAGTCATAGATGTTAAATGCTTTTGCACCGAATCAGAAGTTTGAAATTTATACCTTTACCTCGTGAGATAACTTTGAATAGTGACTGCACATTTAAAATTTCAAACCAATAATATGCATACTTATTCGGAAACAGTTGATGCCACAAAATATTTATTTGAAATAAACTGGGTTACTGAAAGTGATCTACATTTATGTGTAACGTAATTTTTCTATTTATCTATTTTACGTTTATCGCTACATAAAATTGTATAAAACTTATCCAGAGTAAAAACGACACCACGGTGTTCCCAGGAAAGTAAAAAATGCATTTTATTTACGATGTAAATATAAATATGGTATGTTAATAAAAGTAGATAACTATTTTTGAAAAAAAAAAAAAAAAACATGATATAAAGAATTGTTCGGATTAGAGTGAATTTCTTGAAAATATTAGGAAGTTGCTGAACTTGTACACATAAAACATTGACAGCTAAGCATAGAACATTTATTTTTTGTAGTATGCTTTCCACAAACCTAACATCCCTTGTTCTATTTTCTTTTATTCAAGCGGTCCTTTAACCCATTCACATGGTATGACTAACTCAGCTTGCACACGCGCACTGTTGTACATAAATGAATGCAGTTCAAATTGTAGACAATTGGCTCTAAAATGTATTCTAAGTTTACCAAACGCTACTGATATATATTTTATCTGTTCATTTTGCCTGGTGTTTTTCCGCTTAAAACGTTTGTTTCCCGTGTGCTACATATTTCAGTAAGCAACATGGCAAAGAGAGCTCTGCGTGGTAATGATAAAGTTTTGTAATAGTATTATTATCTACAGTGATAATGAACTAAGTGATTTCGGATTCTTAAGAACCCCAAACAGTACTTCATAGTGATATGAGTGATAATGCAGCGATTACGGAATGAAAGATTTCCTGAAAATTCAAGTTGTGTTTGATATATGTCCATACAACATACCAGTGAGTCCAAAAGCACATTTAACCCATGGAGAGTTGTTTTTTAACAATATACATGTCAAATTCCACACATGTATGTTTTTATTTTTTATTTTTTTTTTTTATTTTTTAATGTATACATCTCATTTTTCATGAAAAAAACAAATTAAAATATAACATATATTTATAAATAAATATATAATACTTTAATGAAAAAAACTTTGATCAATTCCGTGAGAAAATGAACTTAATGAAAACGTTTTCATGTTTTTTTTTTTTTTTTTTTTTTTTTTCGAATAACAGATGGGGTGTTTGTGCCGGCGAGAGATTGTTAGTCCTTTCAACTGCCTAGGTGGGATTTTGAGGTTATTTCTTATTTTTATTTTTATACCCATTTGCCCCCTATTTTCATTCTGTTGAATGAAGTTAAGCTCCATTTTTAAGGTCTGCCTTTTTTCTTTTTTTTTTTCTTTCTTTTTTGTTTTATTTTTATTTTTTATTCTATTTTGTTATATTTTTATTTTATTTTATATATTTAATTATTAATCGCTTTACTGGTAGATTTTACACGATTATTTGAAAATTATGATGCTCGTAATACCACTGGTAGGGGATTTAAATACAATTTTTGGGCAACTAGTAGGGTATTTAAATACGATGTGAATGGGTTAAGGGTGAAATTTTGGCTCAAGTTATTGAATGGAGTAACATAAGTATCTCTACTTAATGCTTACGGTAGCTGGGAGAGAAACTAACAGGTAAACTAAAGGACACATTGTCACCTGTGTATATGATAAAGTACCTACCCTCAATAATGACATCATGAGCTTTGCATATTTATTATTATTATTATTATTATTATTATTATTATTATTATTATTATTATTATTATTATTATTATTATTATTATTATTATTATTATTATTATTATTATTATTATTATTATTATTATTATTATTATTATTATTATTATTATTATTATTATTATTATTATTATTATTATTATTATTATTATTATTATTATTATTATTATTATTATTATTATTATTATTATTATTATTATTATTATTATTATTATTATTATTATTATTATTATTATTATTATTATTATTATTATTATTATTATTATTATTATTATTATTATTATTATTATTATTATTATTATTATTATTATTATTATTATTATTATTATTATTATTATTATTATTATTATTATTATTATTATTATTATTATTATTATTATTATTATTATTATTATTATTATTATTATTATTATTATTATTATTATTATTATTATTATTATTATTATTATTATTATTATTATTATTATTATTATTATTATTATTATTATTATTATTATTATTATTATTATTATTATTATTATTATTATTATTATTATTATTATTATTATTATTATTATTATTATTATTATTATTATTATTATTATTATTATTATTATTATTATTATTATTATTATTATTATTATTATTATTATTATTATTATTACTGTTATTATTATTATTACTGTTATTATTATTATTACTGTTATTATTATTATTACTGTTATTATTATTACTGTTACTATTATTATTATTATTATTATTATTATTATTATTATTATTACTGTTACTATTATTATTATTATTATTATTATTATTATTATTATTACTGTTACTATTATTATTACTAATATTACTATTACTATTACTAATATTACTATTACTATTATTATTGTTGTTGTTTTGTTGTTAAGAAATTACCCACAGATTGACGTTCGTGCTGTCACGCACGCTTTTGCCACATAGGTATTTACTTGCTCTTCTTTTACCAGTGTCCACGAGATTTAAAAAAAATGCTGTGTATAAAACTCTGAAGTTGAAGAAATTTACAACGAATCAGATAATTACATACATGCATTTGAAAAATAGCGTAAACTGCCACTGAATCCGTAGCTATTTTAGGGTTAATAATTTCACAGCGCGTACAGTAAAGCATTCTTACTACTGGCCAGCGACTTCACGAGTCACTGTCAGCGTATAATACACCGCACTATTATCAATTCAAATGGTAATTTCTGACCTACCGTATATTAGCCTAAGTTCAACACAGACAAACCACTTCACGTTTTGATTGTACTTCAATGTTAGGAAAGATGAGAGAAGTAGTTCTGTCAAATTTTATTTTTATTGCTGCATTTCAGTGAAATGTATTGTAAAACAATTTAAAGAATCAGCAATTATATACAAATTATCTCAAAAAAGAAGAAAAAAGAGAAAGGAATCAACTTACCGTACTCCAATCCTGGCTATTAGCTAGGTGTCAGTGGTAGTACTATCTCAGCTAATTGAGACCTACTATTACTAACAATGGGTACCTTCAGCCGACTAAGAGCTACTGTAGGCTACCACTATATGTTGTAGTAGATTCAGCATTGTATGGAGCGAAGAGACATCGCTATGCGGAGAGCAGATATAATAAGAAGTGGCTGATGGAGACAATATTTTGGTTGGACTTGATTGGATTTTGCCACTAAAAGATTTCCGACCAGACTTGATCTATTATGCCTATGCCTCCTGGGAGGAAGCATGAAGCGAATGGAGACAAAGGGTGGCCGAACCAAGCAGTCACGACTGTGCAGAGGTTAGGATCTCTACAATGACCAGTTGAAAACTTGGTGACATTCCGGTACAGCTGTTATCCCACCCAATGTAGACCTGAAATAGGCCACTAGACCGGTCCAGAGACCAGAGACTACCAGATGAGAGATGATGTGAAATAATAATGGGAATGAAATGGAGGGACAGAAAATTTGAGGGAAACCCCGAAAAAATTCCATTTGTCAGGTGTGCCGGCCATGGGAATCAAACATGCACCTCCCGAATGTGGATCACAGACGAAGCCGCCTGAGTCATTCTGCTCGGTCAAGCCAGTATCTTCACCATCCTCCTCCTCCTCTTCCTCCTCCTTCTCCTCCTCCTCCTCCTTCTCCTCCTCCTTCTCCTCCTCATCATCATTACCATCATCATCAGCCCGCCTCGGTAGCGTGGTGGTAGCATGTCTGCCTCACGTTAAAGAGGTCCCAAGTTCGAATCTCGATCAGGGTGAGTCACCTGGATGAGGTTTTTCTCCGGAGTTTTCCCTTATCCTGAAAGACGAATGTCAGCTAAGTCTAAGCTCCATGTACCTCGGGCTCATTTGAGCATCACTTCACCTATTCCATTCATCGTCCGATATGACTTAACGTTGGAGGACGTAAATTACATTATATATCATCATCTTCTTCTTCTTCTTTTTCAAGGATTGGACCCTGTGACTCGTTCCGTTCTCTTCAGGAGCCTTCCAGCGTAGAGCTGGGCCAATACCCTAATAACAAATATATACGAGTACTATGATATAACTGGAAGCGAGGAGCTGCATGAAAGTTCTGATGAAAGCAAGGCTTTTTTACTGTAAAGATAATTTACAGACTACTAAATGTAGGTAGTTGTTCTCGAGACCACATGTACTGTGTTCCTCTCGAGGGAATGTGGTGCAAGGAATGTGTCGACTCAGTTTTAGTGTTATCTGAGAAAGAATACAACTAGATTTTTAACATATCAACAATCTTAGAAAGCGTACGTGCTTTTGTTAGCAGGCATTGCACATATTTATGATATCATCGTGTGGTACTGCAACCATATATCCAGAAAACAGACATCCCCACACGTTTTCTCGTCATTTATATATTTTTAATTTAGTCCTCCAACTTTAAAGTCATATCGGACGATAAATGAAATGGGTGAAATGATGCTCAAATTAGCATAGAGCTTAGAGCTACTAAACATTCGTATTTCAGGATAAGGGAATATCTCAGTAAAACCGTATCCAGGCAAGGCACGCTGACTTGGATTCGAACTCGGGAGCTCTTGAATGTGAGGCAGACTCTCTACCATCTATGTTAGTTTATTCGCCAGAGGACTTCAGTAATAGCAGTCCAAACAGCTCGTTCCTAGGTCACCTGATTCTTCCGCAGTGCAATTGCCACTGAACCATGGCCTCTGTAAGGCAAATAAACAGAACCCATATAATAAGACAATTTTACGACATCCAGTGAAGACTTCAATACAGCGCATCCATTGACATAACAGTTCTCTAAGGTAAAATAACGTAAGACTATATTGTTTGCATGCTAAGGAATGACACTAACAAGGAAATGATCACTGTACTCACAACACTACTAACCTGATAATTTTATGGTATAGTCCCTGCTGTGCACAAACCATGCACACCAGAAATGCACTGCGGAGCAGAACCGTAAGCCCAGTCCTGAAGCCTGAAAAGTGCAGCATACGAGCACTTGAAAGTAGCTGCTGGACATCATTGTCAGCTCTGTGTCGAGTATGGCGGACAGCACCTCTTACATACGCCATGTATAGGCCGCTTCCCGTAAGGGACAACCAATCCCTCCCGTACATACTGTATTATTATGGCTATATAATACATAATAATTAATTATTATATTCTGGACCAATTTTTGGGCAGTTCCAGTTATACTCCGCACCCAATTTCCAACACATAGGCCCCACATAGAGCAGAGATGATTCCATCAAAATCTCAAGCAAATACACCATTTTATTCCACGATATTAATCCGCCACTGAGCGTATTACGTAATCTTAAAACATTAGAAGGCCAGGCAAGTATAAGATGAGAAAATGAGATTTCGCCAACTGCTGCTTCGTAGCTAAGCAAGAACTAAGAATTTCAAGGTTTATTTTTCCAGCAGGGGCTCTTATATTTTTAAAAAGTGCAAGGAAAAACGCAAGTCAACGCAGCATGAGAGTATCGTGGTGAAGACAAAAGACCTGAATGATCGATGATGGGACCTCAGGGTAGGAATCGATTTTAATCGAAAACACCTTCCATGCCGCCTCCACTAAAGCGTCGTTGGAGGTCTTTCTCCGTGATGACACCTGGGTCTTGTTCTACTGGTCGTCTTAGGTTTCCGAATGAAACCTTCCGGAGGGTAGGGAATGTTGGGAATTAGTGGCCACTGAATGTAAACGGTGACAGAGCATGCTAATGCCACAGAACCATTTTACAATTTTTTATTTCTCTTCCGTATGCTTTCACTCTTCTACGGCGTAACAAGCCAACTGCGATAAACTAACTGCCGCTACGGCATTCTCTACCTCAATTTTAACTCGAGGATTGAGAGCGATTTGATAAGATGACAAAAAATTCAAAGCCTACTGTGTGGATTCCCTGAATACCCTCTGAACATTCATATTTATATGTATTTTCTTTTAAAGGGGAAATTAAATCCTGTATCCCGTAACGTTAGACTGCTGGATCCATGACCCATTTTCGCAGTATTTAAGTTAACGAACTCACATATTTATCTTCCTGTTTGTTATATTGTTATTTAAATTTATTACCAAGTGCTTTTAACCAATTGAAACGAAAACCACTTTGAGCTATGCCGATCACTCTAACTTTTGAATTAGATATCTGAGAACACGAATCATTTACACCAGAAAATATCATCTCCAGAATAGATGTTTAAAGCAAAAACGTAGATGAAAAGCTCGCATATATCACAAAAGAAAAAAGTCACATGGCTTGAGTACAGCAGCTGTCCTACTTAAAAGTTGTGCCAAAGCGAAGGGCAAACGTGTTCTAAAAGATGGAGCAAAATTTACCTCTCTACTCCTGTATAGGAGGTGCTTAGGGTAGCTTTTATATTCCAGCCGTTTTACTGTATTCTCTTTTTCTTCTATTTTCCATTCCAGAAAAAAATTCTATACCGAAATTTCGCTGAAAATACACATTTTGAGGACGCTTATCTAAAAGTCACTTTTAGAATACTATTCTTGTGTATGCGCGCGTGTGCATGTGCGCACAGCGTAACTCAAAAATGTAAACACGATTAAATACCAAAGGAAACATTTTCTAGAAAATCCTCGCAATCTGAAGCTGCCCTTTAGTAGAACTTTTTCTTCGAAAATGTTGATTTTTTTTTTCAAAAATGATTAAAAATTTGGATTACAATAGTATATGTTTAAAATAATTTCATGGAAGATTAAATTTATACATTTTATTCACGATGACTTTTAGTTAATTCAAAACCGTAAGAGATAGACAAAAATCTTAACTCCACAAAAATGCAGATACACAATATTGTTGTATTTTTGAGGGGGGGGGGAGGATATTCAACAATTTTGGAGACATTCTATGTTATTTGTCTATATTTTCCAATGCACACACTTTTCTCAAATATAAAATCGTTATTCATTTTTAACCTCCTGGCCGTGGAAAGGGAAAAGACTGAACGTTCTCCACTAGTCTTCCTTTAACCCTCCGTCAGGCGCGTGCCTTGGCAGAACACCGTTGGTCGCGTGGGAGCTGGGAGGTCCGCGCTGTCATTATGCGATAATATGCCTGTATTTGATTTGTTTTTAATTTTTATTTCCCCCAGTTTTGGCTTTATTTAGGTTAAATATACATGAGTTGTATTATTGTAGCCATATGAAATACATCATATAAAATATAATACGAATAGAATGTGCATTACAATGTGTATCAGGTAGACGTAAAGAGAATAACCTATTCTTTTAAAATACATCTTGTCATTGGAGATGTTCAGTTACTCAGCTATTTCTTCTGTTTTTCCCGACTAAGTAGTTATCGAAAATCATCTTGGCATGTGTTCAAAGACAGAGCGTCGCATTTCCCACTTGCATATTTAGTTTTTCTGTTCCTTTGGTCTTTATTGCAGTGTTCATATCGTTTCATTTTGAATGATTCTGGTGCATTCGGCAACTCATCTGCAGTTGGTTGTTCAGCTTTATATTTCTTTAGAAGTTCTTTCAGATCAGTGTAGCTTTGATGCTCTTGTTCTATGTAACGTTTGCGACAGTAAAACTAAGGACAGCACTTTCAAATATTTCTGTCTTTGCTTTGGTTTCCAAGAAAGATGACACTAGGATTAATACCTTCATTATTCAACATATGGTTAAAGTTACCATTGGCCACCTTCTTGTTGTTCTGGCTACATTGTATGTAGCTCACAATTAGAAAGTTATATAGAAATATTCAAAGGGCTCAGAGCAAGAGAAAAAGAAAGATAAAAGAGCAAGATATAAGGAAAAGGAGGAAGCCAAAACGGAAAGGATTGAAGGGAAAAGGAGAAAGAAAGAAAACATCTCTATTATTACCATACCCAGATCACTGCCTTACCTGCTTTTTCCTGGTGTTTTTGGATGAAATGCACAAAACGCCTGACAGTGCTGACTCTTTTTCCTATGTAAGCAGCAGCTCGTTTTCTTGATTTGCTGAGTGGGAACATTAACTGGTTGTTATCCTTTTCTATATCGCAACTTTCCGCAACTATCACTATTATTTTCTGGCCATCACTATGCACGACAGTACGGGCATGTTTCCGAGTTGGAGTTCGTTGCTCGGAAGGTACATATGATGATGAGGTTGGTGTGCCCTCAGCCTTAATTACAAATTGGTTAAGCTATAGTAATTAACCTCAAACTTGCACAAAACGAATGCACACAGAAGGCAAAGAGCGCGAGTAAAAGCTTAGCGTATTAGTCACTAGATGTCAGAGTGTACTAGTGTAGTACACTAGTGTACTACTATAGCACATTTCATGTTTTCAAGTTGTCATCTGTGTTTACGGAGTTAGCCGAAACCTACCGAATGAAGACTTGAGAGACGAACGCTCAAGATATCTTGCACAAACTGTATATTGTAGCGACAAAAGAAGGTCTCTTTTGCCTAGCTCATTCACCAGGGATACACTAATGCACCAATTATCTGTTATAACAGTACTGCCAGTGTTACATATTGGTTTAGTTAGTCTTAGCGCTATAGCCTCTGCAGAATTATTTTACAAATGCTGTCCGTCCGGCTAATATGCATAATACATTTCTATATTGTGGTGTAAAACATTTTGCATCGCTTAAAAATAATAGTTTTATGCCATACTTTTTGGGCTTAGATGGTATATTTTGTCTGAAATTACACCAACCACAAAATGCAGATAATTGCTCGCCTACTTGACATTTTGTCCAAAAGAGAATAATGCTTCTGACATTTATTTACAAACATTGAAAACATTTCTCTAACATCACCCAATTTGTGCAATACCAATGAATACCATTTGGTACTAACGACGAAGTACTAATATAATGTTAATATAATATATGTAACTAATATTATATAACTAATATAATACTATCGAAGAACAACATGTCATCAACATGTAACTAGTTGGCGCAAGGAGCCCGCTAGACCTGTACGACACCTAACTGATGATTTCGCATTCTTGCAGCTACAATATTAAATAGAAAAAGTTGTCACAGCATCAAACATTCGAGTAAGGTGTAATGTTAGATGTCCTGGACAGACAATTACGTAGGTAAATTCGTTCGTAAAATACCACATTTAAATAAAGCTAGGGGCCCCCCAGACCCCACGCGACTAACGGAGGGTTAACGAGTAGTACGTTATTATACGTTATAGTTTTATCTCATATAATTTATTTTTAAATTTAAATATGTCCTACTACTTTAAACATTCATAGTTAGGAAAGCTTATCTGAAGTTTTAATGCTTTTATAATGTGAACAATAAGTCAAACATAACCTTTAGGGCATTATTACAATAAATTCTGTGTTTGAGACAGCGTGTATTTCTCAAAGGCAAAACAGCACTTTCCTCCTCACTCTATTTTAGAAAGCTATGACTGAATAACTATTGGACTGTCAAGCTCACCATTCTACCTACAGTGTACCCGAGTAGAAATTATGAATATGGAACATCTGGAATCATGCCAATGATGACATTGTCACCAAATACTGGGAGGCTAGAAGGATAATTACTTGGTTGTCAATTCCTGAGCATTAGACAAAAACAGCAACTTTGATTACAGTAGATTATCCCTTCCGGATTGCTGGTCTTTTGATCAAACGTTTCGGGTCGGTCGCTTTTATGTTCTTCGGTCACTCACTTCAATTGCTGACTCTTTTTGGGATATCGCACCTTCTCAGAATATAGTTCATATTTTGTGTCTTCGTAATTTTATTTATTCATTTACTTTTAGGTGAGGGTCTCTCACCCCTTCACCTTTTCTAATAGTTCTTTGGAGCAAAGCCACTTTAATTCCTTCAATTTATTATGTTGCAGGTTATCTTTTGCTCTTTGTTTATGGCTTGGAGCTCCATTTTGGCCATCTCCTCTCTTCCATTATTTTCAAATGATCAGGGCTGTATATTAGTATAAATAAAAGAAACCTAATAGCTGTTTCTCAGCTGCTTCTCCTTTCGGTGAGTTATCGAATTTCTGCATTTGGCACATGTTATTTAGAAATCCAACCGGCTCTCCTTGAGAAGTTCATTCCCACACTCCACACTTTTTAAATCCAGACCCAAAAGATAATATTATTTTATATGTCAATCTTTGCATTAACTGCCATCCCATGTTGGCCATAACACTCTATTTAAAACAAATATTTGTCTTTTCTTGTTGCACTCTATTGACATTTAATTTCATTTTATTTCCTGATTCTCCAAAAATATAATACTATGTCTTTCGTACTCCTAATATCAGATTTCAGTTTTCAACATATTGTTGACGCTCCACTTCTCTGCCAACGTCAACATCATAGTCTTCACCACCTAGGCCTCGCCGTGGCTCAGTGGTTAAACCGCTTGGCTCTCACCAAGGCGGCCCGGGTTCGATCCCAGGCGACGGCAAAGTGAGATTTCTGGTGGACAACGCGGCGCTGGAGCTGGTTTTCTCCGGAATCTCCGGTTTCCCCCACTACCTCTTTCCACCGGTGCTCCATCTTCAACTCATGCATCATCAGTGTCATCGCCTGCGGTGCCGTATGTAGTAAAAGCGGGCGTTAAACACTACACACACACACTCTCTCTCTCTCTCTCTCTCTCTCTCTCTCTCTCTCTCTCTCTTCACCACCTATAACTATTTGACCATCCGCATACGAAAATGTCATTGAACAAGAATATTCCATCTGAATTTTCTTTCCTGTAACAAACCGTAGCAGACCTCGCATGTGACAACAGCTACTAAGATGGCAGAGACCTATTGGTACAAACACTGCCTCTTAAATATTCAGTTTTACTTTCCCTACATCCCTGGTAGAGGAAGTACGTATCACAATTAACCCAAAAGTGTTATATTCAAATTTCGTTGCAAACACTTGAGGTTCACTGACTTAAAAAGTGGACCATTCCATAAATCTGTGCGTGTGTATTTGAACATCATAATTCAAATATCAAGAGCCCGATAAGTACCAATTTTTAAAATTAAGTTCAAATATGTGACACAGTTTTTAAGAACATCTTCCACCCCAACAACTTTTTTCACAGAAAATTTTTCGTTATTTTTTATTTTAGTGGATCTAATGGATTTTATTAAAATATCATACGTTTATTTTTATCATTAGAGCTCGGATTGATATGCAGTACAAGGTATGAATATATGCATGCATCTATGCACTAAAAATCTGGTAAATACACTCTGAAACTTAATGTGCATTTAAAATACAGTGCATTATTACAAGTCCGTCATATTTATTAATCAATCTTGATGAAGTAATCAAATTATAAATTTATTATTGAGTTCAGGCATTAACAAAAATAATTAGTCTCTATTTGAGTTTGTCTTACCATTAGTCGTTTTTATTGCAATAAAAGATTAAACATTCTTCACAGTTTTCTGGAAAGAAAGATCTCTTTCTTTTGCTAAAAAATTGTGTATGAAAATAAATATCTTGTACTTAACATGAAGCCAAAGGACACTACCGAAAAGAGGTAGAATAGTCACTAAGCGATTTATCAAATTTTACTTCTAGCACCTTTTCTATATTCCTGAGAAATATTAAACCTGGATTTCTTGCTTAAATAAAAAGTTTTGTTACAAAGACACTTTCCTGTTCCTTCTGTTATGTGTGCTACGACAGCATCTTCTGCTTCATATACCTATAGGACAGAAGATATAGGTATCCCTCATTCTTCCAAAAGGGTGATTGCGGCCGGGATTTTATCAAAGTGGGTCTTAATAAGCTCTAATTTACTCTGGAGACTCAGACTATTCAAGCACTTACTGCAGCATGGATACTTGCTTCATTTTTGTCCATCACGTCGAGCACCTTTTTCACATCTTCCGATGATCACTGTTATCAGTTGCTTTAGTGCATTCCCCATCTCCTGATGTGACTCTGGAGGTAAACGAGTATCTAGCGTCATATTAGTAAATAATTTTACTCTTGATGGCCTTCACAAACACTATTTTTCGCAAAGTAAACTAAGTCATTTACTTCCGGAAAACTCACTCGAATTTCCTTTGCCAACACATGAGTTGCCTTAGGATAAAATACCTGCAAATCTTTAACAGCCTTAAGCATGTATGCATCTGCAGCTGTCAAATGTTTTTCTTCATTTTCTTTAGAAGGCCGCAAAATACGTAATGCATCACGAACATGCCTAGCAATCACCGAATGGATTGATACTTCCAGTACCCTGGATAAAATGGAATGTGGTGTTCTTGGTTTGGATTCAATCATTTTTCCACAAAGACATAGCAATACATTTCTCACACGGGTTGTTGTTTCATCTACAGATAAGTTTGTGTTACAGATATGTCTTATTTCTTATATTACCTGAGAAGAATTTATTTATTGAAAATCAGTAATCAAATAACAATGTATATGTATATGGAATTACTAATTTTAGAAATTTGTAGTTTTAGTTTGAAAGTTCAAATACACTTTTCACAAATGCAAAATCGCTCTTATACCCCCCACCCCTCCTGGTATTGCAAATGAGTGGAAGTTCAAAGACACCCATAACAACCTGCTTGTATATATCATTAACACACATGCACACACACACACACACACACACACACACACACACACACACACACACACAACCAATAATAAGCTTTGTAAGGAGTAGTTTGTGAGAAAGTAATCAAGAGTTATTTTAATAATACAATGCTACCTATTTGTGAGCTTCGGAATAAATGAAGACCAAGGAGGCAGGAGAGTAAAGTAGCACCTTTTATCTTGTGCGTTATATATTAGAGTTATGAGGTACAAGTAGTATTCGATTATCTGACACCTAAGAGCAACGGCGAAAATATACATTGCTTTGTTTAGCTTTATTTAGAAATTGCTGGGTAGCCTTGTATGCCATTTATAAGTTAATACTGCAAGACAGTTCATAATGTAGGAAAATATTAGATTTGAGATTGCTGAGATTAAAGGCTATTACAGCCACAAGTTAGCCTGCTAAAATACAGGATTGTATCGCTTAAAATAAATGACCCGAAAATCGCTGATTCATTTCTAGTTTGTAGTACACCTGCTTCTCTCACAGAGTGCGTGACTCCTTGCTACGTGCAATAGCTTCATTTTGAAAGCAAAGAGTAATTACATTGTAATTCTCATACCTTGATAGAGCAAGAAATGGTTGGAGCGCTTCATTTTTACTTTATTATTGAAGGCATGGTAAATAAAAACACCAAGGAAAAATGAATTATTATGACCATCATTAGGAATCCAAAGGCTATTAGAAAGTACAGTAATAAAATTATCCTTTTTTGGTATAGTAAGGCATAAATTAAAAAAAAAGTCAATGGAAAAATATCAGGAGAGACTATCTTCTCTGAGCAGCACCATCATGCAAAATTTGATTTTAATGAATTAGTCCATCACACTTTTTCAAATTATAAAGTAACTGCGCCAATTTACATAAAACGAAAAGGTAACGTACATAAAATAAATAACTAATACCTCCTTTAATAATGTTCTTTTTATTTAAAATAAGTTGAGAGGAAGTCATTAACTCAACATCTACAGATTATACTATGGAGCAGGACACCTTTCACACTTCGAACTGCATACACCTACTGCAGCTCCCCCCCCCCCTCCCCACGCACTCTTCAAAAAGACCACAGGAGTGGTGACACAGATTACAGGCAGACAGGCTACAAAGACGCACAGAATTCACTAGAAATTTTAGGCTAAAAAAGCATTCCCATTCATATGGCGAACGATCTGTTGCACAAGCAGTCCTTTAGCCACGTGGAGCACTCATTCCTTCGAGGTATCCGTTTCATCTATCTAGTACTACCATACGCCTTAAAACCTAGGACAGTATTTGAAAAATTAAAGGGAAATGATGGATAATCGTAACAGATTAGAAAGTACCTTAGAAGTCGCCTACAGGTGAGATAAACGCACGAAAAGCTTCAAGTTAAAGTGCATGCGGACGAAATTAAATCGAGACCTTCCAATTAGGAGTCTCGTAAATTTTCGTGCATGTTTTATAACTTTAAACTTTAGTGACTATCACTACAATTTGGGAAGCAGTGTCAAAATAAATATATGACAAAAATTTTATCTTAGTATTGTAACTTCAGAAAATTCCTCTCTTCGTCATACATCTTCGAATCAGAAGAAAAGCAATAGTAATGACAATACAGTGTTGAACATATTTGTCTAGATTATTTTATATTGAGATAACCAGCCTTAATTTGCAATACTATCATTTAGTCTCAGAAGCATTGAGGAAGTAAGGGGCTGGAGATGTTAGGTGTCTTACACTCCCCCCAAGCTCTTCATACATTTTCTATGTGTCTATATGGTGCGTTGTTGACGTTGTTTCCCGGCCCAGGACTAGTCGTTCTTAATTGAATTAAGATCCGGAGACTTCTCACGACACTTTTTAAGCCAAAATATATGATTCCCGTCGAATCAAAGTCTTTGTAGTCTCTATTTGTGGTCACAGGTGTGTGCACTCAGCTGTCGTGCTTCAAATGTGTCACTGGTATTTCTTCTGCCCGAGTAAATGGGTCAGAACGTTGTGTTCATGCATTCTTCCAAGGCTGCAACGTATTAGAAGTCTATATTAGAAGAAACTTCAGTAAGCTCTCCAGCTCCACCGGCGCTCATCCAGCACCAACACCTAAGACAAGAGCAAGTCTTGACTTGCTGGCGGAAACTGGTGGCAGAAAGCCCGCGAGCTGTGTATGTTCTTCCTCAAGGGGCTCCTTCTTATAGGCCTATGGATATGTCGGCGGACCGTTTCAGCATTCATTTGGTTGTTTTTATCAAAGGAAGAAATGGATTCTTATTGCAAATCTGTATAATAGCTCTATTGTTTTCTGTTGTGGTCATCTTCGAACTTCCTTGTTCCATCTTCATCAACCTCCTAGAAACGTTTCACCGACAACTGCGCATGCCGGCGGCTTGGCAAATTTTGGGCCAGCTTGGTCACATTCCCATACTCGTAGAGTGCGGCTCCTTGTTACCTCACTTGTGATGGCATGGTGTAAGAAGTCTCAGTCTTAACTGTCAGTACTGCACACATATACTATTTAACATGCCGTAATCCTCATCTGATGATTGATAACCCGTTGGCCAATACAAGGTCACATAATATTAAAATACACTTCTTTTTGTTCTACCAATTTATAACAAACCATAAGACATTTATCATATTGTTATTTGTTTAGAGTGATGACTGGATTCCAGGCTGAGTTCTCGGCTGGAGAAGGACTTTTCATGTTTATTTCATATTTTCGAATAGCAGGGAAGAATTAAGGAGATTTTAGGACATTCCTAATACACGACTCGTGGATATCCGATTTTCCCTCTAGGTTGAATTAGGTCTGCTAAGGACATACTCGGGTGTTTCTAGCGCTCCTTATGAATTTCAAACACTTGAGAGCCAAAATGCGTTTCTCCTAAGCGTCAAATCTGTTAATGTGAATCTTTAGGACTCAACTGCTATTTGTGATAGCCGGCTTCTGAACTTGGTCGCGAAATAAAAATAACATAAATTTTCTATCGGTTTCTTTCTTGATTTTCTTCCAAATTCTACCAAGGTGTTTTACAATATCTGAAAAGTATGTGATAGAATTCTTTAGTTAGGTATCTGAAAAGCTCTCGTTTTACAGGCATAAACCAAATATTCATTTGTAAGGGATTAGCTGATTATAACGAAAGGTTACTAACGTATGGCTTTTACAGATGTCATGTACTTCTTGTCATTTTATTTCCATTGATATAAGTTTAGAATATAAGAAATTCTGTAAATAACCTCTGAAATTGAAGTTAATGGTTTATTTTCTATTTCATAATTATAATGTGTCCCATACTAATATTTTTCGTAACTAAACTTGATGTGCCCACTTCGGTAGCGTAGATGGCAGCGTGTCTGCCTCACGTTCAAGAGGTGCCGAGTTCGAATCTCGGTCAGTATGAGTTACCTGGATAAGGATATTTCCGGGATTTTCCCTTATCCTGATAGACGAATGTCGGGTAACTCTAAGCTCCATGGAACCCGTACTCATTTGAGCATCATTTCACCCATTTCATTCATCATCCGATATGACGATGGAGGACGTAAATGAAAACAACAGCAAAAAAAGATGTGTCTAATATCTACCCATTCAAACTTCCAAGCACGTACAGGTGCGAGAATAGTAATAATTTCTTTGTCAGATCCAGTTCTCTCTTAATCTTTCCAAATATCTTCTCTTTACTTTGATCTTTTTGTTCCTGTTTTGGTCAACATGTTAGCTGTAATAATTTCCTTGTGTAATTTTTAACATTTTTCTTCTCATAAACCGCTTCCAGTGCCGTATGTATTAAAATCGTGCATTAAGCACTACACATTTCATTTCATCTGCTTCTCATATCCTATGCTCTCTTCAGTCTTCGAACTCGGCACTTTTTAACAAACAATAAAATACTTCCTCTGGTTTGTTGTACATAATACAATTTCTTCATAATCTTTCCTAAAACCTTCAAAAATAATGCTCATTTCCGCATTCAAACCAGACCTTCCCACATAAATTTACAAGAATAGTCTACGTATTTATCTCTCGCCCTTTCTCCTTTAATTGTTTTATATAATTTTGGAAAACTGTTATCTCCACACATAGCCAAATTCCTTGCCTGTTTACACCTTCAGCTGTTTGCCTAACTTCGTTGAGATAATCTGGAATTCCCATTTTCAGAGATTTTCCATTATAATTTCTTTTAGCATATCTTGCACTTTGCCTGACCAATTGTTTAATTTCACTGCTTCCATTTTTTATCTCCTGCACTCTTTTAGAACCGTGTACTTCCTGGCTTGAATTCGTATACCAGTAGCTTAAAATTCTATCCCTCACAAAACTTACTTCCCTGCTGTGCATAAGTCAGTGATGATATTAAGCTGTTGGGGTAGTATTAAACGCTGAAGCAAAGCCCTCTTGAGTCAATTCTAATACTGGAGCCATCGCTATCATAAGTAATATTGATAGCGAACCGTCAGTGTCACCATTATGTAATTTCATTTTATAATTATTTAAACACATTATATTTGTATAAAAAGGAATCCTAGCAGCAACTGCTATCCTTAAATAAATAGCAACCGTATCGTCTGAAATATTGAATCGCTTTAATTCCTGTGCTTAAGTGTATAGTTGTTTCTTTTTGGGTTCCTTCAAATTCTATCAGCAAATAAGTGATAATTTTTAAGAAGTCGTTTCTTAAATTAAGATTATTGACCTGTGTAGTAATGGCGTTAAGGCCGCGCCGTGGCCGAGCAGTTAGACCACTAAAATCTCATTTGGGTTCCATTCCGACCGTCATTACAACAATTGCTCCATTATATCTTTACTTCAATTCATTTTGCTCTTGTTCTGTCATCTGCTTCTCTCACTCTCATACCAGTTCTCGGGCTGTTCGCCTATCCTGGTTTCTCTTCAGAATTTCTGTTTCTCAACCCCACGCATAAAGGCATAAGGGATTGAGGAAGAAGAATTCCCTAACACCACGATAGTGCTAAAACAAACTAGGGAGGCAGAAGAGGAAGAAGAGGTAATGACGTTAAAAATAATAATGTAAAACTTTTATATAAAATGCATCGGTTACCTGTTGCTTGCCGTCATTAGTGCCCTGAACCCAACAAGCCTATGGCCTCATGCTCTACTAATTAGAGATAAACCAAACTCATTCTTTGGAAACGCGGCCCCAGATAATCTTATAGATTCCTCAGAGCAAAATTACAAGAGTATACAGTTTTTAACACTTAAAAGCAATCCATAAATCTACCTATGGAAACTAAAATGCTAAAACAGTTCAATACAAATTTCAAATGTTTGGGCTTATGGTACTTCATCACTCGCAATTGATTTTGGTCCTTACGAAGGCAGGCTGCCCTCATCTTTGACGTCTACATTTACATGTTTGGAGTTTACGTGCTTAATTATCATGAATTGAACAATCAGTCCGATTTTATCAGCAGACAGTAATGAAGGCTGATGAAAGTTGAGATCATCTGGCAGTTCAAAAATTTTTCGTCGATGCTCATACAACAGGAGGGTGCACTAGATTTGTTAGCTAAACGTTTTAAAATTAGTGATTAATGCTATGTATGGTTCTTTTCCTTTGTTATAAGTCACATGAAGGAAAAAGTTCTTCATACATTAGAAACACTCAAGGAACACATAAACTAAAATAAGTAAACTGCAGAAGCCAAACTTAAGTCGTGTCATTCGTGTTTATAAATTATATATATATATATATATACATATATAGATTTCACTATGTTCTAAAGGACTGCTTTTCTTTTAAGGTGATGGCATTGGAAGAGAAATTTACTTTCACTATAAATTTAATAATGAACGAAGTTAAGCCTATCTCTTATTTTGGATCTGAGGCTCATATTCCGTGAATGTATCGACATAGAAGCACTCTACGTTTGAAAGTGGTAAGTAAATTGGCTCACAGATGCATGTCTTTATATCTTCAGAAACAGCGGCGAATCGCTTGTTCATCTTGGAAGAGAATACAGAAAACAGGTCAAGCTTTGACCTTTCCTAAAGTCACGATGTTCATGTTAACATGACAGTCATTGCTACCGAGAACAAAAGCACAATTTGTAATTCTAAATGTAATCTCTTGAAGCCGAAGACACTGCAGGGGATAGTATCGGCTTGAGCAGGTGCTCTTCGACGACAGAATCACTTCCTGCTTTTGATGCCACTGGGTAACAAAACAGTTCTTCTCAGGAAGCCATAGAAGCTGTGTTTACTTTGAAAAATGCACATTTTCTTATGCCTGATTTGACTTTGTGATAACTGAAACAGACCAATTGTGAAATTTCGTGTTTTAAATCATGCCGGCTATAATTATGGGAACAAACATTTTTAAAGTTCGCGGCCTGTAGAATTCAATGCCTTTATATTTGATAATACTTTGTTTTTATTTTTATGTTTATTTATATTTTATAATCTTTTGCTTTTAACATAATTCCCATTATCAATGAACCGGGCTTTCCAGAAAGCATATTGAGTTTATTAGAAAATCCAAGCCAATCTTTCTAGGAAACGCGTACTGGAAATACAACATTCAGAAAATGTTGCATTTCTTTTGTCAGTTACGTGGGGAATTAAACGCCCACTATTCCTAATGAGCTTTTATTTTCGTGATCTGTTGCATTTAATTAGTCCAGAGCTAAGGGCCAAACATTTTGCAATATTTTCTCTTTCTTCAAGATATATTTTTCCTCCCATTACATTACCGAGCACGGTGTTAGGAGATTCATGTATCACACAGTCCGGAAAGTCGGGTTGAGGGAATCCGAAGCACTGATAGAGTAACCTGGATTGAGGGTCAATCCAACACCTGGAATATAATGACGGGAGAAACCGGAGATCCTGGAGGAAACCCACCCCAGCACTGTATAGTCCACCACAAACCTCACTTTGTGGTTACCTGGAATCGAACCTGGGCCTCCTTGGTGAAAGTCGAGCGTGTGGGCACTGTGCAAGGTATTTCACAGTTTAAAAAGTATAACTCTAAATACTTGTCAAACGTGTGTGAGCTGTTTGTCTCACATAAGTCTATGCAATCTAAGTAGTTTACACATATTGAGGACAATATTTCCAAAGTTTGATTCCCATAATATCTTAAAAATTGCAAGCATTACTTTTATCGTTTAAATTATTAAAACCTGCATAGAAAACGCGTTGAAACGTTTGCTCATAATTAACTTCCTTGAAATTCTGCATATATTTTTATAAATGTGATAAACTGTTCTTTAAAACCAGTAACTTAAAAACTGGCTAACACATATCCAACACATTTTACAAAAAGAAACTTCTAATACTTTTAAAAATAAATGTGCAAAGTATCAGAAACGGTCTCGATGGCACTATCACATCCTCCAGTTAAGCTTATTTATAGCGTTCGTTTCCCAGTTTCACTTCCGTAACAAAAATATAAACCGAGAATCCCACTAGAGGTTCAGAACCATTAGATGAGGTTCTTAAAATATGGAAGCCTTAGATTTTGAGTTGCTTATTAAAACAGTCTGGAGAAAATGACTTCTCTTGTTATATTTATAAGATGTGTCACCTTCAGAGTACCACAGCAGGAACGTCTGTCTGTAAATTTGGAACTTTCTAAATTTAATTTTGTTTGGGTTTAGAAGCCTATGTTAGTTTTTGAGAAGTTTCTTTTTTATAATCCCGAAAAGACAGGGTTATTAGGTCACTTCAATCACTCAGAACTCGAACTTCATGATTTATTTTCTTATAGATTCGTATCTGATTTATCTTCCAGTTCCGAAATACTCGATACTCGATTTTCTCCAATTTTCATAAAAACACTCACATCAACTCCCTCAAACGACTGTTATATAACAAATGAGCGTCCAAAATGGCTGAAACTTTGGTGAGTAACTGTCAAAACATAAACTAACGAAGTTGAGTAGCTTTTATTTACGAATGCTGCCATCTTCATGTTGAGGTCGGAAACTTTTCAGACCACCCTCGTATTTCGTTGTACACACAAAGAAAATACGGTTGGCTTAAGTTATAATCCCTTTAACTGTTGGAAGGTCTGCGATAGTTTTGTTATTAACAGTAAATGTTATAATACGGTGAAATAAAACATAAAAATGCATTCGGAATGAAAGGTTCTTCAGAAGTTCCTTTCTGAAAATTAAAAATTAAAAGTATACATATATTTGTCCTATAAATATCCTAACTATATTAGTTATAATCAACATTATTAATAACCATTTTATGTAGAGTAAAAATAATTTTTACTTTTAAAGGGTCGCTTGGGATGAAGATATTTTCTTGAAACTTATCAAGTCGCATTCCTGGCAGATACTAAACTTAAACACAAAACTTGATATTTAGCATGATTTTAATTTTTGAGTTATTCTGCCCATTTGACACACACACATACACACACGCGCGCGCGCACACGCACACATATCCAAATACCCAGAGGGTATTAATTAACTCTTATTATTTTAGCTAATTGATGAAGCTTGGGACTCAAGTACTTACTATAGTAAGTCGCCACAAACGGTGTTTCTCAGATTCGAGAGCCCCCCGTGGTATAGCGGGTAAATATACGAGTCAAATGGAGAATTTAATGTCAGGACGGCACGTTTGCCATGGTAGCTCAGTGGGTTAGAGCGACTGGACGGAAACCAGGAGATCCGTGGTTCAAATCCCGGCATAGGCATTGAATTTTTCATTTTGACTCTTATCTATATATGCATGAAAATGGCGGTTTCTATGTCAGACGATTTTAAATTACGCGTTACGTAAAACTAGAAAATATGGGTAACTGGTACACTAGATGTATATTTAATGTAAATAAAATAATAAATTTTATTACCAAGTTTAAGGAAAATAATTATTTGGGATTTAAGAGGAGTTTTGGGTAAAGAAAAATAGATTCATGTGTCATGTGTGTGGGAGTGTAGAGCCGAAATAGTCCGATGAGTATCAAACTTACCTATTATTTAGGTTCAATATTTTCCACAGATGCTACTCGTAGGTTTCAAAGAAAATATTTCATTTTCACGCAAAGCTATTCTTTACATAGATTTTTTTTTTTTTTTAAATTCGTAATTTTCTCAAAAGTGAACTAGATAGATATTTATTAAAATACTACATGTTTAAGGTGCTTGTATGAGAAATAACATGTGTATACGATTAAATTTTCTGGGAACTGCCTTTGAGCCTTCTTCAATTTCTATACTAGTATAATTTCTTTACCATTGACTGTTAAAGGGATAAACGAAATTGTGCAACATATTATTTCAAATAGGTTTATTGGGAATCCAATATTGGTTTCAATTTTTCAATATTTCATGATTTTACATGAGATATATTGTCACGAAGCCATTATCTACGGTAGCGCGGCTTGTGTACACAAAGAGCCGGCAAATAAAGATAGATGAGTTAAATGACTTGCCGGCACAGATAGGATTTCACGTTTGGAAGGTTCTAGTGATATCTTGATTGACAGAGAAATGTTGTTTACTTATTTGTTCCAGAAACCTCTCGAATTATCAGTGAGGTGTGTAAGACAGCAACGACTCGCGAGAGTCGTAAGCAGTAAACAGCTGTAGAGTGCTGTTGTAACGAGAGCTGATGTAATCAGAACGCTGTTTGTTATTGGCATCGACCTTGGAAGATTGTGATGTGTGTGTGTGATGTATGTAATGCGACTACTGTAAGAATTGAACAGTGTATTTCTACGCAAATAAAGAACATTTGGAATTTCTGTAACTCGGACTTTTAATTCTACGAACCCACGAAGTCACAACATTTCAGATATATTTCCACGTTGTCAGGAAAGCAAACTGAAATTTCAAACACGGTTTACTTTAAACATTCGTTTTGTTTTTCTTTATGCTCCATTTCTCTATTTTCAAAGTTCAATCTCTATTAACACGAAGAAGATATATAAGCTTTCTTAATATTGTGTGTAAAAACTATAAAATAATAATATTTGTAAGGAAAGCAGTAATATTTTATACAGCCGGACCACCACAATCACTGCGAATTGTATCTGTGTAATCCAATACCAGTAGAAAACCAATTTTACACTGCAAGAAGCGAGGAGAGTACCACTAGAGTTTCCAATAAGCTCTTGTTTATCACCACGTTAACAGACTCTCACAGATTGTGGATAAGGGGGTGAACCCATCTAACATCGAGCGTGTTCTCAAGGCATCCTCCCAGTAAACAATGTGCACTTTTTTTCTTGTTTCCCACGTAAATTACTTACTGAATAGCTTCTCACTCGCTTTGTTGAAGATCTCGTATTCTCTTTGGAAAGGATCCAACTGTAAGGTAGAATTGAAAGCCAAGCAATAATTATCTCTTAAACTTAAGTAAGATTCCTGCTGCGAATGAATAGCTTTGTTCCTAAAGCTTTTAGTAGCCAATTAGGTAAATTAACCACTAATAGAGTATCAAAGAATTATTTCTTATTGTTTATGAGTGATTTGATGGCTGTTAGCAAACAACAACCAGAAAAAAACTAAAAACAATAAATCGAGAACCTAAAGAGACCGCCTGCAATAAAAACAGACTTCTTTTCATAATAAAGCATACCCCTTGATGGTTATTGACCACCATACATACCTGAAATCGCATCATACAAGCTAATGTATGCTTGAAACGTATACACTTTGAAGTGTTGATGTCGACTGATAATAACAAAATTCATATTCAAAGTCTTCAAGGTAGGCAATGAAAGCACATGGCAAGAAAATTGGAGTAAAAATCATCTGGAAGTAATACCACCAAGGAGAAATAAAGCTGTTGTATTCTGAGTCCAATGAAAACTGTGATGCATAGTGCACCTCAACATACAGAGTGAATTATTAAGATTCTGTAAATAAAGCATAGGGAGGTCACGTGGTAAGTAATAAAACGTTACGGCTATGTTTTGTACATAATGCATCTTGCACCAAACGGATAAGGAATTTCTTACTTCTGATATTATGAATGATTAAAGTTCCCTTTTCAGGTTCATGTTCTAGATTTTGATTTACTCCTTAAAGCGGAGCCCAGTTCAGAGATTAAGGGGTAAAACGTGGAAAGTATAAGCATTCATTACACTCACATAACAATAAATAAAAAATAAAAAATATATTTTCAAACACATGAAAACCAGTATTTGCACAATAACTAAGGTCCATAATTCTATTGCTGAAAAAATTCTGAGAATGCTGAAGCTTTTCGGAACAAATACTTTATGGAACAGGAATGTCAATTAATTCTGAACTGTAAGATGTGATTAGATTTAACCTTTAATTTGATTTGATGTTTATTGAATCATTACATCTACATTTTCCAAACCTAAATTACAGTGATTAGATTGCATTGGATCACGGTATGTAGGGAATTCGGCAGTGCGCAGTCTTGGTATATTGTACCTAAGCCCCAAGTGAGGCATCCCCGGGAGGAAGAATGAGGTGAGAGGAGACAGAGGGCAGCCGACACAAGGAGTAAGGATAATGCAGAGGCAGGTCCCTACTATTTACCAGTTGCAAACTCCCCCGGCAGACCAACACAACTGACATCTCACCGAAACAGATTGGACCGAAACTATTATACCGAAAGAAGTGTTTACCAGGAGCATATCCTCCTGCCATGCAGCGCCGGGACACCTGCCGACACTTCTACCTGAAAGAGACCATCGTGAAATGATAATTGAGATGAAATGGAGGGACAGGAAATTCGGGGGATGTAATTAACCTACCCAGCATTCAGCTGGCGACCCAGGAAACCTCCCCCCCCCCACAAAAAAACATGGATCAGATAGGTCAGCACGTGTATTAAACCCAGACCGCCGGAATGAGTTCCTGGATCGCAGACCCGTCTCACTACTGAAGCTGCTTAAAGACTGGCCTGTTACAGTCCAAGGAGAATACTCTTTTAAATCAGAGTCCGCATTATGTAACCTGGACCACTATATACCAGGAATCTAGAAACACAGCTAAACCACGAGAAGAAATGCAATATAAAGGACAGGATTGAATGGAGACTATAGTAAACGAGAAATCATTCCGTCATTCGCTTAGAGACTAGAAAAAACCATAAAAATCAAGGAATAAATAGAGTTGTTGAAGGAATCTAAGACGGCTGCATACGTTAACGTGCAGCAATTTCGCTCGTCAGTATTTACCCCTAGAGAGGTTCATTTACTTCCACTTTTTTAAATTTGCGTCCTCCAACACTAAGTCATATCGGACGATGGATGAAATGGGTGAAGTGATGCTCAAATGGGCCCAGGGTCCATAAAGCTTAGAGTCCCGATGTTCGTCTTCCAGGATATTGGAAAACCTCAACTAAAACCTTATCCAGATAACTCACCCTGACCAAGATTCGAATTCGGGATCTCTTGAATGTGAGGCAGACATGCTACCATCTGAGCTACCGAGGCTGGCATTAGTCACATTACTCTCATTGTTGTGTTTAGTATTTGCTTACTTATCATATAAACTCATACCTAAGGGACTGAGAAACGAATATTATAATAATATTTCCTAGAATAAAAGAGCTTGTCAGTTAACCTACTTTTAAAATTGCTTATTTAAACCAGTGTAGTGACTAGTAATGGTCCTTATTTACCTATGTACTGTTATTTTAAAGGGCTCGTTAGTTCTTAATAACACTGGGTGACAATGACAATGTTTCGGGCTTAAAAATAATAAATTTACATGTCTTTCCATCTGCTGAATTAAAAAATCGCCATAAAAATGATAGATTAGATCTTGTTTTGAAGATAAAGTGACATTTCATTTTTTTAGAGTGAAGATTTCAAATTTGGAGGAATTGTTTATGGGAGTTGGCACATCTGTCAAATAACATCAGGGAGAAATTTTGGGAATTAAGTAATGCAAAAGTTAAGGAAAGAATTTTTGTCGGACCACAAATAAGAGAACTTGTAAAGTATCCTGCATTTGACCAAGTTTTGAAGGGGAAAGAAAAGGAAGCTTGGGAAGCTTTCAAGGGTGTTGTTCATGGACTTTTAGGCAACAAAAGAGATGGCAACTACAAGCATTTGGTGACAGTGCTCCTGCAAAAATACCGTAAACTTGGATGCAACCTGTACCTTAAGATCCATTTTTTCCAGTCCCTCCTAGTTGTGGAGCTGTTAGTGATGAAAATGGGGAGAGATTCCATCAGGACATTTCTGTTATGAAGCAAAGATATCAGCGCCGTTGGAATGAAGTAATGCTTGCGGATTACTGTTGGTGTTGGTGTAGGGATTCTGCGGATTTCCATCACAAGAGGCAAGCTAAAAGACGACGAAATCAATAGGCCATCACATGATTTTCTTCAGACACGACTATCTGCGAAGTACTTTTCCAGCAATTTAGAACTCTTAGCATGCAACAGTTATAAAAATCAAATGCACTTTCATTGTTGTTAGCATGTATGTAATTAAAATGTATCCTTTTCTCTCAATCCGTTAATATGTAATACTTCCACATTGTGTATATCATAGAAACTAGAGATAATAAAATTTTTTCATTGACATATTTGTTTTCCTCAACCCAAAATTATTAGGAATTGCTTCACGAAGTGCTCGAAACATTCATAAATTATTTTTTGTTGCCCAGTGTAATCTTACATAGGATGCAACAATGAAATAGTTATTACAAGCGAGATACTTAAGAAGCTAGGATAGAAGATCGAAAGTATTTAAGTTAGATTTCATAATAGCAAACAGTGACATGTATACATATTAATAACAGTAAGCGTTTTTAAACTTATACATAGGCGTCTACAGTGGGCACTGCGAGATGGATTCATGGTAATTCTTGTTGCATCAATTTGCATAATAAGCATACTGTCAAGTTCAGATTTAATTAACTAGGCATCACTGAAACATTAATTCACCGCTGAAAAACTGCATGAAACGTTTCATATGACATATAATGGCTATTAAATCTTATTGTTTATACCACTTATAAATGTTTTATGACATTTTTAATGAAATATTTTCGCTTTTCTGGCTAAATGGACCATATACTAATCTTATATTCCTTCCAGAATATGTATCTGCGGACAACTTCATAGAAATCTCAGCAGAGTTCACTGCTATCAATCTAATCGTTTTCCGTGTTGTAGCATTTTACTTTCTGTACTTCTTACCTATGAGTGAGTACATAAAGAAGGTATTGCATTCTATCCAAAAATGTGATATCGAGATTTCACAGGAAATGCATATTCGATGCTTGTTATACACAAAAAAGGTATTTTAGGAAACAAATGCGTGTGCAAAAACAGCTCAAGAGCATCAATTAAACACTAACTTTAGCATTTTCCAAGAATACAACACGAAGGTTTTCAAATAAAAAGAAAAATAAATAAATAAATCCTCTGACCCAAGCTAATTTTTGAAATATTTTAATTATTATATTTTATTTTTGTCCCACTTAGGGAAGCCACTTTGAAACAAGATTAAATTGATCCACGTTGGAATTTTGAGACGAAGAAGATTTGCGATGATTAATTTTGGTAATTTTTAATTTGGATTTTGAAGACATAGAGCGATGATTAGAATTTAAAACTTTGGTAGATATGTTTAATTTATATCAAATCGTCAAATTCTTTGTCCCAGTTTACAACTAGTCGGTGTGTGAAATTCTTATCTCTATATTGTAGCCTCGGATTGATGCGTTCTTTTAGGATCAATTTGCTAAAATAATGACGCAGATACCTTTCTGTAGATTTACTCTCAAACACTTATACCTACACATTATAATACCAGATCTTTTACGAACAGCTTTCCTATGCATCCACTCCCATCAGACGTCTTCCTAAGCGTCTCTCCGAAGGTTATTGATTTTCCGTCTCCTAACCTTTCGTTTCTACATACATTCAACATTCTATGTCTTGGAAATTAATTCTTCTTTCTCACTGGCCGTGTGTAGGCTAAAGTATGGAAACGTACGAGTCGCACTGAAAAATTCAATGCCATATCCGGGATTTAAACACGGATCTTATGGTCTCCGTCCAGCCACTCCAACCATTGAGCTACTCTGGCCAACGTGCCTATATGACATTAAATTGTCCAACTGACTCGTATTTTTCCCGGTAAACCACTTAGGAGTTCTCATAAACACTTGAGACAATTACCTTAATGGCGACTTCGAACTTGTAAGTGCATTAAGGCCCGGGATTTATAGTTAACCAGTATTAGGGACAATTAATAGAAATTAATTGTTCTTTCACACTGGCCGTGTGTAAGCTAAAGTATGAAAACGTAGAGTCGCGCTGAAAAATTCAATGCCACATCCGAGATTTGAAACACGGATCTTCTGGTCTCCGTCCAGCCACTCTAACCATTGAGCTACTATGGCCAACGTGCCGATATGACATTAAATTATCCAACTGACTCGTATTTTTTCCGGTACACCATTCCCGGAAACCAGAAGATCCGTGTTTCAAATGCCGGCTATAACATTGAATTTTTCAGTCTGATTCTACGTTTCCATAGTTCAGCCTACACACGGCCAGTGTGAAAGAACAATTAATTTCCATTAATTGAGCTAATAGTAGTTAACTATAAAGCCCGAGCGTTAAAGTCCTTACACGTTGTAAGTCGCCATTTGTCTCAGGTGTTTATGAGAACTCCTAAGTGGTTTATCGGGAAAAATACGAATAAGTTGTAGAATTTAATGTCATATCGGCACGCTGGTCATGGTAGCTCAATGGTTCAAGTGGTTAGACGGAGACCAGAAGATCCGTGTTTCAAATCCCGGCTATGGCATTGAATTTTTCAGTCTGACTCTGCTTTTCTATTCTATGTCTTGTTTATCTTTTACTCCTTGATCGTGTATTTTCACACACAATAAAAACATTTTAGTATTTATAGTATTTTAAATATTGCATAGATAGAGTCAGACTGAAAAATTCAATGCCGTGGCTGGAATTTGAAACACGGATCTTCTAGTCTCTATTCGGTCGCTCTAAACCATTGAGCTACCATGACCAACATGCCGTCATGACTTTAAATTCTTTAATTGACTCGTATGTTTTCCCCGTAAACCACTAGGGGCTGTCATATACAATGAGATACGCAACTTAATAACTCTTTAAGTACTAAGTACCAGGCTTTATAGTTGCCACTATTATGTTACTTTAAATTTTTAACGACACTATAAAATAATATAAACAATATCACAAAGTCTACAAATACTAATTATGTTGGTGGCAAACCGAAAGCAACTGTTTCACTTTTGATACAACAATATTTCATTTATTTTGTCAAAATTGATATTACGATTTTGATTAAAATAGCCTATGTATAAAATATTTGCATAAAATGTATATTTTGAAGTTTCTGGAAAGAGCCTGTGAAGTTCTGCCCATTCTAGTGTCTTTTGTATAACTGGTAAACCACAGGAAATACGAAATCCTGCTATAGCAAGATATGCAGATGTTTAAGAATACAGTTTATGGCAATTTTGTGGAATTATTTTTGAGATATTCTTGTTATTGCTTTGGATTTTAAAATACTTGTTCATTGTTCAGGCGGTAGTTCTCATTCTTTTCTCCTCTAACCCATAAAACGGGCATTGAAATTCGGAGCGATGACATAGCGACGAGTTTCTGAAACCTGATTTCGATTTATCTTACTTTATTTTTCGTATACTACGTATTACAAAATGTGTAATGAAAACTTATTGTCCTTGCAAGAATTAGAGAGATTAATAGCTTTCGTAAGATTATGTGAAGGAGCGTAGGAAGAGAAAGTCATGTAAAGGTGACATATGAGCTTTTTACGATAGTTAGCAATTGGGAAAGTATATAGATTCAAATGAAGGAAAAATACAAACAGGTGACCCTCACTAATAGCTTTCGCGATTCAAATTCGTAAAACGTTTTCACCACTCTGTAATGAATAGCACTTACAAATTGATGAACTTACATCAAGAGATTTTTAATTATTTATCTACAATTTTCATGAAATAGTAAAAAAATTGTGATAAAAAAGTTAGCCGCGGTTTTGAATGTTGTGTAGACTAATACATTAGAGTCGAATGTGGAAAATAAGAGCTGTTTATGCTGCAGCTTCCTTGGATACTCCTGCCAAAGCAGTAAAGAAACTGAATGCTGAAGAGGATTGGCTGATTATAATTCATACCAGGGAACATAACGCGTACAAATGAATATAAATGAATAAACAAGTTCTTTTGTTTTGTGGCACAGTATTTAAAGTAGACTTACAATGCTGTTCTTGTATGTGAACCACCAGGAGTGCGTTTTAAACATAAAAGTTTAGTGTATAATAATAATAATAATAATAATAATAATAATAATAATAATAATAATGATGATGATGATGATGATGATGATGATGATGATGATGATGATGATGATGATGGTGATGGTGATGGTGATGGTGATGGTGATGGTGATGGTGATGGTGGTGGTGGTGGTGGTGGTGGTGGTGGTGGTGGTGGTGGTGGTGGTGGTGGTGGTGATGGTGATGGTGATGGTGATGGTGATGGTGATGGTGATGGTGATGGTGATGGTGATGGTGATGGTGATGGTGATGGTGATGGTGATGGTGATGGTGATGGTGATGGTGATGGTGATGGTGATGGTGATGGTGATGGTGATGGTGATGGTGATGGTGATGGTGATGGTGATGGTGATGGTGATGGTGATGGTGATGGTGATGGTGATGGTGATGGTGATGGTGATGGTGATGGTGATGGTGATGGTGATGGTGATGGTGATGGTGATGGTGATGGTGATGGTGATGGTGATGGTGATGGTGATGGTGATGGTGATGGTGATGGTGATGGTGATGGTGATGGTGATGGTGATGGTGATGGTGATGGTGATGGTGATGGTGATGGTGATGGTGATGGTGATGGTGATGGTGATGGTGATGGTGATGGTGATGGTGATGGTGATGGTGATGGTGATGGTGATGGTGATGGTGATGGTGATGGTGATGGTGATGGTGATGGTGATGGTGATGGTGATGGTGATGGTGATGGTGATGGTGATGGTGATGGTGATGGTGATGGTGATGGTGATGGTGATGGTGATGGTGATGGTGATGGTGATGGTGATGGTGATGGTGATAGTGATAGTGATAGTGATAGTGATAGTGATAGTGATAGTGATAGTGATAGTGATAGTGATAGTGATAGTGATAGTGATAGTGATAGTGATAGTGATAGTGATAGTGATAGTGATAGTGATAGTGATAGTGATAGTGATAGTGATAGTGATAGTGGCAGTGGCAGTGGTAGTAGTAATGCAATAACCAAATTTTTTTCCTAAAATATTTTCTGTTCTTTATTTTCTTTCTCTTTCTCTCTTTCTTTTTTATCGTATTTCATATAATATTTTCACAGCAACGGGCATAAAAGTTTCGGCGCAAATAGATAAGACAGCGTATAGTGTTTCATGATAATAAAGAGCTTGCATAAGCAGTTAACGATAGCGCGGCTAATGTACAAAAAGAGCCGGCAAATAAAGATAGCTGAGGTAAAGGACTTGCCGGCTCAGATAGGATTTCCCGTTTAGAAGGTTCTAGTGAGATCTTGATTGACAGAGAAAAGTTTTTTTTTCTGGTTTGAGTTATATAAGAGATTGTGGCACGCCAGCGGACAGTTATAAAACAGTGAGGCGAGCAGTAAACAGCTGTGAAGTGTTGTTGTAACGAGAGCTGTTTGTTACTGTCATCGACCTTGGAAAATTGTGTTGTATATGTGATGTAATGTTGTTACGTGAGAATTGCACAGTGTATTTCTACGGAAATAAAGAACATTTAGAATTTTGGAAAATTGGACTTTTAATTCTACGAACCCACAATGTCACAATATGCAGTTATAAAGTTTAATATTCTTAGAGTTTAACGAAAATTACTCTTAAACCTTTTCGGAACATAGTTCATAGTTTTAAATTTATATAGAAATATCTGAAAAGGTTCATATTAAGCTTTTGCTTTCAAGTATCTATTGATTTCCCAAGAACCACATCATCTTGAATTACGTTCAAGTACTACATCAGCAGGCACTTTAAAAAAAAACCTTCCGAGCATCAAGAACGCTTATTCTAAAGTATTTGCTTTTAATCATCTTTCCAAACAGAGACCGTTATCAATTTCCAAGCCCACATAATGAGCTCTGTGATTCAACAGTGTTCTGAGCGGTGGAAAGTAAGTGCTTCTTTCTGGGGCCTACTCGACGTAGCTGCCATTGTACCAATACTTCTACTTTACAAGAGTGATCCTATGCCTGAAGTATAGCAATGCTTCGAATTATTTGTGTAAAAAGCATTTAAATTTTAAAATTGTTATATTTACTAGAAAATGTTTTGAAATCGCCGTTTATCAGTTTTACAAGCTTTTGGAACATTATTCATTAAAGCAATTTACATTCAGTGTGAAGGAAAATTATTATTGACCAGTGATACATAAAGAGTTAAGGATCAAATGAAACTTTTTATAGCTTTATGTACATTACTTTCTTGTTCGGGCGATGTAATGAAATCAGATTGTAATAAGTGTTAAAATTAATTATGTTATTAACAAGTATATTGTGACTATTTAGTTTCCAACCTCAGATTACTGTTGTGAATTTGTTCAGCTATCACTGTCAAATTCACTTTGTTCTCCGAGAGCAGTGGAATTAATCTCACGAAGTGGCCTTTAGTTACTTTGACTTTATTTAGAAAACCGTTCTTTATGTCTCGCCTAAAATATAAATTCACTAACTCACTGATAATTAGTTCCACAATTGTTTCGGGAAGGGGTGGGAGAGAAGAATCCAAATAGACTAGTAGTCTATTCAAATAAACTAGCAATAATATCGTGAACATTGTGTTAACCTCTGCAAGAGACCAGACATGTGCTTCCAGCAAAATCGTTCCACAGCACACAGTTTTCATGGCTGCTGTGTGTGGGTTCCTTGATAATCAAGTCTTATCGAAAAAATGGAGATACTTTGCTGCTTTAAAAACATCCCGATTTCACTTTGAGTCATTACTTTCTATTAGGGTATTTTAACAGCAGGATTTATTGAAATTATCTACAAACTCTTGCATACCTCAAAGGTAATATTAAGAGATAAGCAATACTATTTCATTTCAAACTGCACAAAGACATTTGACGATATACATTGCAGCCTGGCAGGTAGTCGGTGCAGAACATAATTTTCAAACAATGAAATAGTTTCCGATGTTTCATGAGCATAAATGGCTTATATTTCTTAATCATGCAAATAGTGTTTGCTGTATAACAGTAAAACTTTGTTTGAATTTAATCTCTCTGTTTTTGGATACGTATTATATCACCATGTATGCAAATTTCTGTACTTGGTGTTGTCAAAATGTTCTATTGATCATTTGTCAATCTAATAAATGATTGGACTGTGGAGTCGAATTCCACACAAAATTAAGGATATCTTTTAGCAACGGTCTCCTAAAAGTTTGTTACCTTAGAGTTATTCCATAATTATTCAGAACTATACACTTTACCAGTGCTATCGTATCCTGTTGGTCATAAAAGGAAGGAATTGAAATTTAATGCTCTACATTCATCTATTTTGTTGTTCTGTTAAGCAACATAACCTATCCAAAATAGGTTATATACATTATATAGTATATACATTTTAATTAAACTGTAAATAAGACCCAAAATTCAATAAATAACTATTACAAAAGAAATCTTACTGAAAAAGTATATATTTCCAGCTGGAATGAAGCGCTTACTAAATTCTGCTTGATTTGCTTTGTATTCTTTATGAAATCGTTTGCTATACAAAAATACCTTAACTTAACTATAATTTATACTATACTTAAGTATAATATATGAAATTTCAAGTAAGTAATTTGTTTTAGTACACGGGATCTTGAAATTACGGAATTTGGCAACTAAAATCTCCTTAGTGAATCTGTTTCTTTTTGTAAAATAATAATTGTAATAAATAATAATTGTGAAAAGTAAATGAGCCATACTTCCAAAATATAGCTCATAAGTTAGGCGAAATAAGCAAAGCATACTGCGTAGAAACTCACAGTAGAAAAAAATAATACAATAAAAAAGCAATCTGCCCGAGATATTAATGAATACGTAAACAGATAATACATAACTCACTAAGGAAGGTAGATGAAACTTCAATAATTTGAAACGTTGGATCAGATTTGAAATACTTAACTTTACATTATCAAATATAAATTAACCGTATAAGTGGTCAGTTAAGTAAAAAGTATTCGAATTTTCGTGTCAGATATGTGATCTGAATTACTTGAAATGGTCTTGAAGCTCTACTAACATGCTTAAAGAAGAGGTAATAATGCAGTGGTTTTTGCCATCGTAGCTTGCAGTAATATCGTTTGACATGGAAAGCCTAAAAGCTGCTCAAGTTCCGGTGTAGCACTGAATTTTTCTAGTATAACTCAAGTTTCTGACTGACAACATAAACATGGGTAATAAAAGCATATGCCACGTAAATTATCTCCATGGTAGTAAATTTTAAAATCCGGGATTTTAGCAAAAATCCTAAATTTTCACTTGCATTTTTCATTGTTCAGAGCTTTAAAACGAAATTCCTTTTCTTTCCTTTCATGTGAACTACATCATCTAAGGATAACGTATGAGTTAATCGGACTATATGGGACATGTACAACCAACAATACCCATGGCATCTCCACGTATAAGCATAACAGGTTATTTGGGAAGGTATAGTCCGATTGTGATGAAAACAGATACTCATACATATCTTTAAGTGGGTGCATGTTTCGTGTGCAAATTAACTACCATTATTTACGTAGGGTTACAGTCGATATTATCTGAGCTGCAGTTTGTATATATAAGCTCTCTTCTTTTATCTCAAGCAAAATAGTAAAACTGAATGACTGAAATTTAGAGACATTCCTCTTATGTGGATGTCGGACATCTCTAGGTGTATATGCACCCAGTAGCACTTTATTTCCTTATTGCACTTTACTTGCACTGTATTTTGAAATAAAATACATCATCATACACAGATCTGTCTTTATAAGGTGCCAAAACGTGTTAACACTTGTGTGCGTGAATCCCGGATGTGCTGATAGATAACTGGAGGATATGCATTATATACAAATATAAAGACAAATGCATAGCTATTATGTGTTTCGAATGGGAAGGTGTTTGTCCTTGAGCGCTACTAGGTGAGCAACCAATCGGAGTTCTGCGGTGTTGTCGTATTGCATTCCCCCTAAGTGGTGTGTGATGAGAGGCAAACTAATTAATCTCTAATAAACACTATCCGCTCTAAGACAAAAAATCATATTTTGCAAAAACTGATCCATGTGAAAGGAGAGAGTGATGCTTTAACATAACCGTAGAAAACCCATATTTTTAGCTCAAATAGTTGTCCTAATACAAATAGATAAAGTAGATAGCGTTATATTATAACAATGCATTGCGACGTAAGCACTGTAATGAATATCATTATTGGTTTACATATATGCCTGAATAACTCAGAACTGAAACGTAAACATTTGACATGACGTAGTAAAAGAAATATGAACTTTGAATAAGCCAAGTTGTTTGTTAAATTCGATGAGAGGACACGATATACTTCTTACTAGTCTGGCAGAACGTGTCGGGCTACATTATATCTTTGCTTATGAACGGTTCGTAATCTCTATTTACTCTAGAGTTCAAAGCAGCATTATTCAGTTACTGTTCCATGTAAAGGTGTATGAGCTGGTTCAATGAGACGCGATCCACCCCCTCCCCTTACTACTGCTAGAACAATGCAATAGAGTTAATGTGGGCTCAAATTATGCTGCAAACAGAAATATTTTTAAGCTGACCGATGTTGAACGACTTATTCACGAAGAAATTAACAAGGATGTGTTCTGGGAGAATGGGAAAAACAAGACTGGGACAACGCATGATACATCAGATAAAATACAAGAAGACGACTATTGGAAATAAATATCACGTAACGAGATTTTGGAACTTATCATCGTCAATTTGCAGTATTCAGACGTTGAACACAATGACAATGACAAATTATCTCTTAACGTAAGTAACATTCATAGCTATATGGATGCACCACTGGTATTTTCGTTGGTTTAAGAAAAATAATTAATTCATAAACTATAATTAACTTTAAGCTAAATATTTAATATACGAATATTCATGTTGCAATTTGATTTCAACAACTGCATTATTATAAAACTTTGGAAAATTCAGTTTGCGTTTCCTTACGTCTAGCTCCACGAACACTCGCAAGTGTGCGAGAGAGGGGGAAATATAAAAGAGTGGGGATAACGAGGTGACAACGCTGAAAGCAGTAACGCATCTGATTCGCTACAGGCGAGAACTCTTACCATATGAAACACATAATACATTCCTTCGCAAATTCTAACCAAAACACGCAAAAATCTGAATGTTGTGATATAAAATGGTTGTTACACAGTGGCAAGTATACCGTATGAGAAGAGTTTTGACGGGAGTGCAGTGGGAATGAATCCTGGCGAGAGTACCACACTTATCCTCAGTTAAACAGTTTATTTCATGAATACTTTTCACATAAACTCTGTTCTATTGTGATAGAAATTCACACCTCAAAGCCCTACTGTGAATATTTTAAACTAGCTATTGTTCTTAGGCAGCGCTGTAGAACTGTAGACAAAAGAAGGAGAAAAAACAGAGTCCAGAAATATGGCTGCAGGAGAAGAGGAGACTAAATTGATGTCTATAGCACTTAGTTACCTGGACACAATGGCATGATGTTATAACGACGCGGCCACTGCTCTTCCGTTTAATGTTCTGTGAAGGGAGGCGTTGTTTGCGCATTTTAGTCACTTTAATTATGATCCCTTGCTGCCCTCTTAAACCATTTAAATTAATGACAGGGAGTGGGCAGGGCGCCGCGTACGTGTTTGTGGTCATAAAAATACAGTAATCTATGGGATGTATGCTCCGGCGAGAATTTATAAGCGCACTAATCCGTAAGAGCTGGAAACTGTAAGGTTTGATTATCTTTTACGCACCTCCCTTAAAAGGATATGTAAAAGCGCTTGGCTGATTTAAGTTGGTTTATTTACTTAAACGATGTGCTTAAGGAAGGTTCTGATTGGTTTAAAGTTTTTTAAGCTAGCTTAGTTCCAAATCCAGTGAGGAAGCTGAATCAGAAGCCTTTACCAAAAATACACAGGATGGTTTTATCTATGATTTTATTAAGATGCAACAGAAAATGAGATCTTTATTATTGTCACAACTATTAAGATTTTTACATGCGAAATAATTAACAAATCTAAAGCTAATATTCATATTTTCGTATGTATCTTGTGCGTGCGTATCCTGTACATAATAAAATAGGCAAAGTGTATTTTAGAAGAATTAAATAAAATAGTAAAGCATGCACATTAGCTACACATTGCTACGTTTACTTTAATTCCACTACTGTTGCATCCAACCTCTTTAAAATAAATAAAATAATCCACGAGGTAACCGTTAAAATCGTGCCTGAGCATACCAACCCCACTGCCGGCCTAACGCCCACACAAGGAAAGCAGTGATAGGCAATCATTCAAACGATACGGAGAGATGTGTTCAGCATTTCGGCACCCCCAGTGAGCAAGTTTGCATTCTTGACTGGGATTCTGTACCTGTTGCTGCTTCTTAATTTTTACACAGTGCACGAATCCTATATCCGGGACTTAAAATCCGCACCCGCTTAGAGGGGTTCAAATCCTGGAGCATTCCATGTTTAGATTCTACTAAATCCAAATCTGAAATAAATGATTGGATTCTCTTGTACCTCAATTTCAGCTTGTGGGTGTCTTTTTGCTTTATAAGTGTATAGCATGCAACCATGAATTAAAATAAAAATAAAATATAAGTAAAGAGCGAAGAGATTTTAATTCCTGCACAACAATGTTTGCGTAACATGAAATAAAGAACCTCAACTATTGAACACTAATCCGTTTAGTTTGTTGTTCGTGTTAATCCTAATGATTATATACAGTTCATATATAAAGGCCAGTACAAAAGAATGAACTGAACTTTGGTACATTAGTACTAAACATAGTATGTACTAAATCTAGTACATTTAGTTATAAATTTAGTACTTAAAATACACTATTAAAATCGTATCCAATATATAAATCACTTTTTAATCTCGAGTGCTTTTTAAACAGAATGCACAAATTAATTTCATTCACCTTGTCTCTTCTGTATTAAATTATTCACAACGATCTCTAGTGACTCCTCCCCTGTACATTTTAAAGTTGTATTGTTGTACAGACTCAGAAATTCCCAATTATTTCTAAAATAAAATGATTGGATATTTACGTAAGACGCTATGAACATTTATGAAACGTCGGAAATTCTTAATCTCCCACAGACAGTTTTCCAAGTTATGAATCGCTGCATCACCTGTTCTCTTGGCTGTGATCGGAGTGGTTGATTAACTTGTTAGATAATTACAATATGTGAACATTTAAACCCTTATATTTGGTCTTATAATTATTAAGTAACATAAAAGATACACAGCTTCCACGTAATGCAGAAAACTTTAATATATCGAACGAAATAGAGGTACGAGGGTATTCTGAAAAGTTTTCGACCTTAATATGAAGATGGCAGCACTCGTAAATAAAAGTTAGTGAATTTCATTGTTCATCTAATGGCAGTTACCGAAGTTTGAGCCATTCTGGACGCTTATGTAACCGTTGAGTGAGTTAATGTGAGTGTTTTTATGAAAACGGCAATATGGCTACGCAAATCAAAGATTAGTTGGATTCTGTGTATTAGGGCTCCTGCACCATCATTTACCGCAGTAAAATTTTGGGCAGCTGAATTTAAACGTGGCTGTAAGAGCTTGGGAGACGATGAACGTTCGGGACTTCCAAAAACTGCAACTACCGTCGAAAAAATCGTTAAAGTTCACCAAATGGTGTTTATACGACCCCGAATTAAAGCGAGAGAGATAGCAGAGGCTATGAACATGTCAAAAAAACATGTTTGTCACACATTAACATTAGGCATGAGAACGCTGTCCGTGCCGCGTTTGCTCACGTTAGACCAAAAACGTGTTCGAATGAATATTTGCAACGCTCTGTTCGCGCAGTTTAGGCGCAATAAATCGAGTTTTGGCGCTGATTAATTACTGTAGATGAAACTTGGATACACCATTAGACGCCCGAAACAAAAATACGAATAGTGGACTGCAAAGATGGAACCGGCTGCAATTAAGCAAAATCTCTTTTTCGTCTGGGAAAGTGATGGCGACTGTTTTTGGGATAATCATGGAGTTGTCTTAATCGATTATCTTATAAAAGGAAAAGCCATTACAGGAGCATACTGCGCATCATTACTTGACAAGCTAAAGGCAGAACTTGCGGAAAAACGACCACATTTGCAGAGAAAGAAAATTCTATTTCACCCAGACAGCGCACCGTCTCACACCTCAGCGGTTGAAATGGCGAAAATCCACGAATTACGGTTTGAAATGCTTGATCATCCGCCTTACTCACCAAATCCAGCTCCAAGCGACTTCGTTTTATTCCCTCAATCGAAAATTGCGCTCGGAGAACAGAGATTTTCGTCAAATAAAGAGGCAGTCACTTTCCTGAACAATTATTTTGCAGAGAAAAACGCCGAGTACTATTTGGATGGCTAACAGAGATGAAAGCATCGCTGGGAGAAGTGTGTTACAAGGAGACTATGTTGAAAAATAAGAGAGAAAAAACTCTGAAAAAAATGTGTTGTATCTTTATTAGGTCGGAAACTTTTCAGACCACCTATGTAAATATATACATTCTGCACTCCTAGGCTACCAAGTTCACACAGTCCTCGGTCACTAAACAATTTTCTGCAGTCACTGATTTATGACTTTACCAATTTTCTCTTTGCACAATTATTTAGTAATCCCTACTAACGAACCTGCTTGCACTCAAATGCAAGGGAATAAGGCAAACGTTTCCCACACGACGATTTCTAAAACATTATGGTGTTAATATCCTTTGTTTATGGATTCACTATTTTGTGTCAAATCATGACTCTGTATGTGAAATAACCAAGTATTTATCTTACTAACGCGCTTATTCTGTGGATGAACTTTAGCTATTTTCTATACATAGTATTCTCAATTACAAATCAAGAACTTAGTAAGCTGAAACATGTTCATGTTCAAGTACAAGGGCTTCATGAATTATATTTTAATCTGTTGTACATTAAAAATACAATAGAATGTGATTTTTAGCCACATGTCTCTCAAAATTAATTGATTGGGCTTTTCATTGGTGAAAACATCAGGTTTATGGTTTTGTGACACCATACATACATTTTCTGTCTGTATAATGTGACTACAGATTTTCCTGATAAAGTAAATCCTTGCATGCTTTATAACAATGTGAAATTCTTCAGCTTTACAAATACATTTGAAATATTTATGGACCATTAAGAACACTGAAAACGAGAAATGGCAGAATTATATTTTATATGTGAATAAACTGGTATTGCGTTTTTTTTTTCTTTGTGTAATTTTACGTCCTCCAACGTTGCCATATCGGACGATGAATGGAATGGGTGAAATGATGCTCAAATGAGCCCAGGGTCCATAGAGCTTAGATTTACCCGATATTCGTCTTTCAGGACAATGAAAACACCCGGAAAACCCTTATCCAGGTAACTCACCCTGACCGAGATTTGAACTCGGGACCTCTTGAAAGAGAGGCAGACTCGCTACCACCACGCTACCGCGTTCTCTACCTACTGGTTCTAGAAATTGCTTTATGTTGCATTATATTTGAATTCAATTTTGATTCACTAATAGTATTAAGTGAGACTTGTGTTCAGGCATTTAGTCTACCTCAGGTTGTCAAATAGTTTATTATTGAACGTATAAAGCAGAAATAAGTATGCTAATCGATCAACAATAAATGAAAAAAAAAAAAAAAACAGACAAGGCGAATTCCACCTGCTACTCAACTATTTGGACTTTAGTTACTTAGATAAGCATCACGTTTTCCATTCTAAAGGAATTATCGGAACTAATGCTTAAGAGGAACGTTTTTGTACAATCCGGAATACCAAATGTAATTGAAAACTGTAGTCGAGCTTGATGCATAACAATTCCATTCTCTCTATCCATTTGAAATCAACCCCTCATTAAAACTACTCTACCAGTGCATTAAAAAGGAGCTAATGGCCGAGGGTGAACAAAAAGCGACCATTTCTTAGTCGGAAAGCAATTAAAATGGTCTAGTTGCCGACTACTTCACTAGATTAAACTACATTTGCATGAGGACATTAAAGGAGTAATATAATCCGACTTGCGTAACGTGGGAGGATAGACTGACACTTTGCGTGGCTCGCCGACATCCGGCCGAATCCCGTTGGGTCTACCTTATTACTAACATCGTTCATCATAATCTCGGTTATCCTCTCCCCTGCAGTTGGAACAACCTCTACCTGAAGTCCAATTTAATCTTCTCTCGGAGACCTTAATGTACCATAGGGTGCCCACCCTTACTTCTACTCAAGCTTTAATGTCATATTGTCATACATTTCTTAACATGCTGTGATATGTAGGCTTACAGGAGTATATATGAACTGTCTTTTGTGTCAAGCTCCGTTTGAAGAGAGGCTTCTTTCAGTGAAGTCTGTTGCAATAAAATTGTGAGAGTAATGTTCGATAATTATAAACCGAAATCAAAATTGGGTTTATACAGTTAGCACTAGGATACTAGTACAAAGTGTTAACAAGTTCCCTAAGTACCAATTATTTCTAGGACGATAAAACATATAGGAAATAAGGGCTAAGAGGGTGATCACAATCCCCTTAATGACAATTATTAACTAGAGGATAGCAAGAAATAGATACAAATTCTTCTACGGTTTGACTTTCCAAGAGAGAGCACTAGATTAGCGTGCGAAGTCCTAGCCCGCCTCGGTAGCGTGGTGGTAGCATGTCTGCCTCACGTTCAAGAGGCCCCGAGTTCGAATCTCGGTCAGGGTGCGTTACCTGGATAAGGTTTTTCCGGGGTTTCCTCTCAACCTGAAAGACGAATGTCGGGTAACTCTAAGCTCCATGGACCCCGGGCTCATTTGAACATCATTTCACCCACTCCATTCATCGTCCGAAATGACTTAACGTTGGAGGACGTAAATTAAAAAAAATACTTGGGAAGTCCTAGCGAGCTACGCTTGCACTAATAGAAGGCCCTTATCCCGCAGGAATCAAGAGCAAGTAGTTTTATTTCACTTGATAGTTCATTCATGTAAGAGAAGCAAATGCATTACCATTGGATTTCTATTGGAATGACACTCCATTGATAAGAACAAAGCAAAAAATGCGTTAATACAATTTTTGTTAGTCGGTTTATGAAAACCATTATTAAATATCATTTCCAGTTTTATTTTGATCAGATAATTTCATCAACACCTTGACAGGCTAAAATGCCAGTGTAACTCAGACAGAGCAACGACACTGTAAGCCGAACTCACTGCTATGGCACTCGATTTTTAAGTCTGATTCTACTTTCCGGGAATGAAAGAACAATTAATCAAGTATACGTAAGCTAGATATATCGCCTTTAATTCTAAGAGAGAAACAGAGAGAGAAGGGGGGATGAGAGAGAGAGAGAGAGAGAGAGAGAGAGAGAGAGAGAGAGAGAGAGAGAGAGAGAGAGAGAGAGAGAGAGAGAGAGAGTCATCCTGAAGTGTAGGGCTGGAGAAGAAAGAATAAAACAAGTATTAGTGGCAGGAAAAGGCATATAATGAATAATATACCTTTAGATAACTGTAAAATCTGACCCAGATTGGTGACTTTACCTTCCTTTCCTTAAGTGTATCCGATTTCTTGAAATACCTCCGTTTCTGTATTCTACGTCGTCCATCTAATCCACTCTCTGAATTAAAATTCCCTGAGATAAGTATCCAGCTATTGATTGTCATTTAACGTATGTTACATTGGGAAAACACTGAGTTAATTGCAGCAAATGTAAAAATTGGACCTTAAAATTAAGTTTTCAACCTTAGATTTGAGTTTAAAACAGTAAACAAAAAACACCGGTGTAAGCTGCTGCTATAACGAAATACTCCCTTTAATAATATTAATTTATCTTCTAATTAATACTAACTTGCTATATTCATTGATAATGTTGCAAATAATACATACCAGACTGCTAGGAAATAAATATTGGAGCAATCTTCTAATTTTTGTACACAGTTTCTTTGTTCTTCGAGATCACCGGTAATGCACATTATTGGAAATAGGATTCAACAATGTAATTTTCCTGAAAAGACGTACGTGAACCCGAAAATTATGAAATAGAATTTTAGTAAAGCTTTACTTTTGTGAAATGAATAAACGTTATAAAATATACTATAAATGAGCTGCCAAATGCATGCTGGTAGTTTAGACCATAGTTAGCATAAGCTATTGAAATTCACCAAAACTCAATTGTGGCATATTTACTTTGCGGTTATACAAGGCTATTCAGAAAGCAAGAGCAGATTTCAAACATTTATTTCTTCCCAACTACAAACGGTGGCTTATTTCTTGCCACACATGAATCAGCTGGTCTCCAATAATCGAATTCACAGCTTCAACAATTTTATGTCATAGACCTTCAAGAGTGTTAGGCATAGAAGGATAAAAACACGGTCTTTTATATAGCTTCATAGAGAGGGAGGTCACCGGCGATAAAGTTGACCTTCTGCTTCTCCTCTTCCAATCCAACGTCCTGGAAATGTGTTATTCAAGTAACATCAGACGTAGTAAGAGAAATGAGGTGGGGCACCATCTTGCATGAAGATTAAGTCCTCTGAATCTTCTTCAAGATGAGGAAAGAACCGGGTTTCAAGCAGTTCTAGATAGGTTAGTCCTGCGACAGTTTTCTCCATGTAAAAGAAAGACCTATAAACCTTGGTTACAATATCGTATAGAAGACGTTCATCTTTGGTGCATCTCTTTCATGTTGAATAACTGCCGTAGGATTTTCATTTGCCCAAATTTTATTAACTGTACCAGAATGATGAGAAGTGTGTTCATGTAAAAAATTAATCGCTGAGAAAATTTTTCTTCCAAGTCATCTAACATGCCAGTGCACAATCCGTACCTTTTGTTGTGGTCATCAGGATGCAGTGCCTGCAATAAGTGCTGTTTGTATGGCTTCAGGTGAAGGCGATTTTAGAACTCGCCATACCGTTGGTTGAGGAATGTTAAGTTCCATGCTTGCTCGTGATGTGGATTTCTTTGGGCTGCTTTCGTCCGATGTGCGAGGACGCCCTGTGCTTTTCCTTTTGCAGATGCAACCATCTTCTGGGAATTTTCAATGCCACTCGTAAATTTGCTTATGACACGGTGGTTGTTTATAAAATTGACGGTGAAATGTTTGTGGAACTGCAACAATAGTTTTGCTTATTTCAGCACACGTAAAACAAGATTTTTCTTGTGGCTTCGCCGCCATTTCACTACAGAAAGCAACAAACAGCAGCGCTAATGCGGCCGTGATTGGAATTTCTAACCCCGCGCTATTTCAATTGTAAGCTTTTCTCTTACCATGAACGTTGGAATTTGCAGTTTGGAAGAAATAAATGTTGGAAGTCTGTTCTTTCTTTTTGAATAACCCTGTATAAAGTGAAATTGCTTAAGTTCACTGGCATTATATACCAGCACTGTTTCTTAACTTCTCCTGATGCTACAGAAATGGTAATATTCAGTCATAAACATTGTAGGTGTTATATTGGCGATGCATAATTTTCAGATATGTAAATTGCTGCATTTAAAAGAGCTAATTCTTGGTAACCTAGACACCGTTGTGTTCTACAGGAATATTAATTGCAATTGTGTTAGAGTTACAAAAGTATTCCATAGTTTATAACGGTTTCTTAGAAAACACATGTTTCAGAAAATACCTAGCCATATTTAACAATAGGAGATTATTTAATACAGTTTATTATTGTAATTCTGAAGAAAAAGACAAAACAAGGTTAAGGTAGAAGCATATTCATACGTATATGCCTCACTCCATGAAACAGGATACAGTTGAGTATCTCATGGGCAGGAAACCTATTTATTACAGGTGTCATCATGTGGCTATGAGATACCCAACTACTGCTTTTTATGAAACACTTGTTTTACATTTCTTCTCTTTGGATAGCAGAAGGGAACTCAAAATTTGTAAAGCATTACTAAAGACCGTATCTAAAATAAATTAGCTGTGGAAATATTAGACTGTTTTAAGCCACTAGAGTTACATTTTTAGCGAACAAGCGAGAAATACAACAAACACGACCAACTTGTTTTGAGCTTTTGTACACGGCTGAAGGATTACCGTATTACAAAGGTTATCCATCACACCTTGCGGAGTGAAGTACCTTTGAGAGCGTGTCGAAAGGATTCCGGTTTCTGAATAGACGCCTACCTCACAGGATCCGGGCTTTAAATTGAAAGTGTTTGGAACTGTATTACTACTTAACAAAGGTGCGGAATGGTGGGTGCTACTCTTGAAGAAGACGAGAGTTTGCCCTTTATTTTTTAGTCATTTTACAAGAGGGTTTTGTTTCTAAATTATTTCCTTAAAGTGATGTACATTTATGTCCATATAAGGTGGTTCGTTCTCCTATACACAATGCCTTAACGTAACGTTGACTTGTAAATATACTACTTTGTAGACTGTGTCAGAAATGTTTATAAAGTAGTAAAGGTTGTGAATGTTGCATATTAACTTGTCACCAAAATTAGGTCCAAATTTCCAATGTGACTTGAGGAGCCTGAGAGAGTAGCAGGTTATATTACTGGTGCGTGTTACGAGGTGTGTCCGTAAAATAAGGTCTCCAAAGCGCTGGAGCCGTGAGGAACTCTTGGTCTCACCCCCTTCAAATCCTCACCACAACGAACCCGTTTCAAACCATTAGTCTTGGGTGGGCAGCCGTTTGCGATGGAACTTCCTATCACTTTCGCCGCCAAGTGCGAGTTGCGTGCAGTGCTCCATTTTTTAAGTGCCAAGGGCACCACTCCCACTGAAATTCAGTATAAGTTATGCGAAGTCTATGGGTCACAGTGTATGGACTTTAAGTGGGTCAGAGAGTTCAAAGACGGACGTACAGACGTCCATGACGAACAGCGTTCTGGTCGGCCTTCGCTTTCAGCCGAAATAATTACAAAAGTGGAGCAAGAATTGCTTAAAGAGCGGGGTGTCACAGTTAGCGAGCTGTGCGAACTTATCCCTGAAGTCAGTAAGACTACGATTGACAAGATTTTGACCGAGCATTTGCATTATCGCAAGATGTGTGTGAGGTGGGTCCCCAAAATGCTCAACGTAGGCCATAAACGGCAACGTGTTGACGTGTTGATCTTCTGGCCTAGTTCGGATGTTCGGATAATTCCTCACCTATCCCCTCTACAGTCCAGACTTAGTACCTCGTGGTTATCATCTGTTTCCTGAGTTGAAGTCACACCTGGGTGGAACACATTTCCAGACCGACGATGATTTGTAAAACGAGGTTGAGTGCTACCTGCGCAACTTGGCGGGAGAGTGCTATGACAAGGGTATACAAAAACTGCCAGAACGCATGCAAAAGTGCATCGATCGCAATGGTGATTGCCTTGAAAATTATCTGTAAGTTCCGCCTTTCCATCAATTTAACATTCATTGACAATAAACATGTTTTGTATTTTAAATAAAATTGGATACCATATTTTACGGACACGCCTCGTACATCAACTCAGGTATTTTCCCAGAGACTTCTTGCTGTATAAGAATCTTTCTAGGAAACAGGACAATAAAGCCGTTGCCATACTAAACACCACGTCTGTTTTTACCAATTTCATCCTGTAATAAACTTCTCCGTTCCGATCACGCATAAGATGCTGGACTGGAACGATCCCTGTCCCATGGTCGTCAATCCTGTTCCTAGTGAAGCCGAAAACATCCGTTGGTACGTGGCAGGACAAAACCATAACGAACCGACAGATGAAGAAGGTAAATCACTCAACCGACACGCAAATCCTTTGAACCGGATCGAAACAAAAACCTTGCGTTAGGCATGCGATGTAATTGCACGTGATTTCATTGTTTTATCCTTGTTTCTTAAATGTGAAACACAAATTAATCTGTCAAATACCATTATGCCTTACACTTTCCACGAACTGTGCACTTTATTAGAATACAAGTTTAAACAGATGCATTTATGTTTGCTTAACCACTGTCTAGCACCTAAACCATTCATTAGTATCTGTAAGTCTTTAATACTTGCAGATAAGTACTTCTCATTTTGTCAAATATATTCTAATGGCAAGGATCAGTGATCAACCAAAATTTGGTTTCTATCAGTAATGGAAAGGTCCTGTTTGAGATGAATTACATTACAAAAAGTAAAATTACTGAATTACAAATTATTTCAAAGAATTAATCAGTAAAACTGCATTTAAAATTACTTCTCAGAATGTCAATTTTAAAAAAATTCTCTACCTACAGAGTTCTTATCTCAGCACATTCCATACAAACACAGTTTTATTTATTTACATCCGAATCCGTAGCTGCAGCAAACAGTAGTAGTCAACGCGTGTTTCTTATCAAGGGCACCAATAATAATTGTCATTCAAGCTGTCAGCCGCTATCAGAACTTTATGTAGGTGTAAGGGATTTGTTGAGATATGCCCATGTTATAATCAATTATTTTATTAAACTTCGGGGAAATATAAATATATAATAGTCGCTTAAAGAAACCGAAACATATATAGGAAAAGGTCGCTTTGCTGTATGGTGCGGTGATGGTACAATGGGCGTGTGCCTCAGGAAATCTGGAGCTCAAAAGTTGTCATACACTGGCAGCGAATTATCGAAAGCTGGAATATAAACACATTTAAAGTTTTATTGCAATTTTCGAATCCTTGCTTATATAAATAGCAATGATTACAACTACAAATAAATAAGAGATTAATTATTCTAATATTACTACAACCGCTACTACAACCAATACTACTACCAATAGTGGTAGTATTAGTAGTAGTAATAATAATAATAATAATACATTTAGCTCTGATTGGAAAAGTGATAACCTATAGCCATATTATGTAGAAGGTTTTTCTTTGTGTAATTTACGTCCTCCAACATTTAGTCATATCGAATGATGAATGAAATGGGTGAAATGATGCTCAATGCGTCCGGGGTCCATGGAGCTTAGAGTTACCCAACATTCGTCTCTAAGGATAAGGAAAAACTCCGGAAATACGTTATCCAGGTAACTCACCCTGACCAAGATTCGAATTCGGGACCTGTTGAACATGAGGCAGACATACTACCATCTACGCTACCGAGGCGGGCATATATAGAAGGTGGAAACAACTTATTGCAACATGGATAAAGGTTATTCTTGTCAAAAGAGTACCAAACATAGCTATGTTGGAGAGTATAAGAGTTAAAAGAAAGAAAGATGTGCCTGCATAGTGCCCGAGCAAATTTATGAACAATTGGTAAAGCAGAGTGTAAATGTTTCACATTTTTGCGGGTATAATTCATAGCTTTTGTAATTGTATGTCTTATTTGCTAAATAGTGGAAATATATTCGTTTCCGTCATCCTATTCACCAACCAAAGTGCAAAAGAAGTACAAAAGCCAAGAAGTTGCATCATTACTATGCACTCAGTTTTTTTATAACAATGTAAATAACGAAGAATTAAAGTTTAGTTATTCGTATTTCTTGAGTGTTATGAAATAAAATAGCACTTTGTGACAGCTTAGTCCTTAAACATGACAATATCGCCTTTCGTCTCTAATTTCCAGGATTAGATAAACTAGATGCACGTCACATGTAAATGGGAATTAAAATAACAGTCGTTCAGAAAAAAGGACACAAATACTGTCCTTAAGTATGCAATAAATTGTGGTCCTTCTAGAGTTAAATTGGCTTTAAAATAATCTATTAGATCGTCAGGACTTTCTATGCTTATAATTTATGCTAATATTCTTTCAACATAATATTCTTACAGAAGTTTGTTTTCTCTCTGCTTCATTTAATTGAAATAAAACCTGTATAAAGATGTAATTTCATTAAACATTTCGATATGTGAAAAGAAGCTGAAGAAATAGTCAGGAGTTTAAAAACAAGCATCATATTCTATACATGGCATATGGAAAGAAAATTAATTGTGAAAATATTTGAGCTGGTCGAACGGATACTTCAGAATTGGCTAATTCTACAAAAATGGAATTACATATAGCTGAGCTATCTAAGGAACAGCCACCCGAATGCACAGCCTACAAAACAAAAAATACCATTCAGCATATAATCGAGTACTGCCAGCAATATGACATCTACAGGGAAAACTCCAGATTCTTGGCAATCTGCATCTGTCAACAAGCGATACAAATGCATGTTAATAAATTAATAAAGTTTTCTAAATTTACCAATCTATGCAACAAAATATTGTAAAATGTACTACATAATGTACTCTTGCTTAAATTTGTTAAACTTTAAATATTAAATGTCAAATATTTGTTAAAATACATAGAGCATTGTTAATTCATTTAAGTTAAACGTGGTAAAATCCATTGTGCAATTTTTGTAAATGTGTTAATTGTTTCGAACTCACCAGAAGAACATGCTGTTATGCGACTTTAAATAATTGGTTACAACAAATTGAGCCTTAAAGAGATGTACATTTTCAGTATATTGTTACTTTGTGGGTTCGTGAAATTAAAAGTCCAATTGCACGAACTTAAAATGTTCTTTATTTCAACCGAATTACAGTTGGAACATCTGCCGATTACACAGAATTACGTAATGCACACAATTACCATTCACCAGTTCGTCTGTCACAGGTCCACCACGTACACGCATTTGCGCACAACTCCTCCGATGCACGTACAGTCTTCCAGTCCGTTCACTAACACGGTGTTCCTCCGGCTGCTCGCCAAGAACTGAACTGAAATGTCCACTTCATCCCTTATATACGCAGATCGCTGTGCCTGGAAGTTTCGCGGCTTATTGAATCATCCCGAAGGTTCCAGACGTCAAGGGGGGAGGGGAAAGAGACGGTACAGGCCTCGTGCCGCTCTTCTAATCATCTCCTCAGTTAGTGACACGAGATAAATGGGTAGGCGTGGTCTAAATGCTTCCCGTCTGGCCCTACCTTTCAGCTGGTTCTATCGGGAATTCCGATGTTCGGGTGACAATATTAAGTTATTGAGTTCTAACTGTATTGTTGGCTTATCAGCTGAGCAAAAGGAGGCATTCAAAATGAAGGGAATGATGTATGTGATAGGCACAGAATTCATGAGATATATTTTTGCTTTTCATTTATATATCTTAAAAGTGTCAGTGTTTATTAATATTATTGCAGAAAAATAGAGTATAACAAAACGTTTTTTACGTAAAACGTTACGTCAGGTCCGCAGATTTTCTTGAAATCCTTCTGAAGGTTCTAATAAAAATACTAGGTGTTTGATATTCATCCGATATTTTCTTTTTAGCTATGCTGTTCACGGACAGGGTTATACAGATGGATATTTTTCAAAAAATGACTTATTTGAAGTCATTGTGATTTTAATTTCTGATTAGATATATTTTAACTAACGGATTATTCTTTTTTTTCGAGTGGAAGAAAAATCCATTTATGGATTTCCACCGTGTTGGAGGGCACAGAGGGGTATGTGGGCTTCACCTCAAACAAACCTCCACTAAAAAACCTCCACCGGATTGGGAAGGAGAAATGTGCTGCGGTACCGCCCAAAGCACCCGCGCATTCCAGGAGGTGATTTTAGCTGTCTCGCGGTGCGATTCAGCCGAGTGGGTTTCTGATGCAGGGATACAGGCTTGACATGAAGCCCAGGCTGAGCCACAGCCTATTGTGGCTGGTATTTGATAGGATTCCAGGTGTTATTTGTTGGGAAGTTCAGGGTAATTTATCACGCCGTAGCGCTGTGTAGATGTTTTATTGTCACTGCAAGTAATACTTGCAAGCATGTCAGTGATTGCCTATTATACCTTACTGCTATATTGCTAAACCTAAATATAAATCTGGTTTGCATTATCGGCATTTACCTTTAATGGTCAGTTGTAATTATCTGCTGTCAGCATCGTTATGATGTGTGAAAAACCTTCTCATGGTCCATATATCTGCTTGGTCGATATTTTAGAATGGGCACTCGGCGGGCGGCCTACCTATTCAATTGTAGGTGCGAGCCTGTGCCACTCATGGGGACCTTCTTTCCCCGGGACCGCCTTGGCCAATGATTGGTGCAAGTACTTGAGCGCTGTGGGAGATGTGTGTGTATGTGTGTGTATGTTGGTGTACGTGTATTGGTGTGTGTTTATCTCCGAACAACGACGTAAAGCATCTGGAACGTTTACTAGGTTTTCTAGATGTTGTTGTAGGTCTACCTCTGGCTCCCCGAGATTAATTGTTCTTTCAAAAATAGACAGTGGCCTTGCGTGTTTATCGTGTGTTGTGTCATATTCCCCTAGTGCCCGTATTAGTTAATTGTGGTTTAGGTTCTTCTTCTCGAGTAGGTTGAAGCTGAGCTTTTTGATGAATTGCTCGATGGAATGCATTTTTAACTCCTCGTGGAGTTGGTATGCCGGTGCTAGTGGTGGTAGTCTGGTAATAATCCGAAGTATTCTATTTTGCATTGTTTGCAATCTTTTAATGTGTGTCTTGGCTGCATGTCCCCATACAGGAGCAACGTAAGTTAGGATTGGTTTAATAAGTGTTTTATATAGTGTTTTTCCCATTTATAGTTTTAGTGAGCTGTTTGTATTAATAAATGGGTATAGTTTACTTAATTGGGAATTTGCTTTTGCTCTTACTGTGTTAATATGTTGTTTCCACGTAAGGCCCTGATCCATTGTTACACCAAAGTAGGTGATTGTGTCCTTCCATTTAATTTCCTCGTTCCGGAATGTTAGTGGCATTAGCCCATGTTTGTTGTGGCGTAGCTTGATTCGTTTGGTAAATGTTATTGCTTGACTTTTTCGCGCGTTAACTTTTATGCGCCATTTGGTGAGCCATGGCCACGGATTATTCTAATGCAAAACGTGGCAGAGCGTAATAAGAAAACCTAGGGAAAAATCTAAGTACTCTTTTGGAGAATAGAAGTTCGAGGATAGTGCTAGGCTAGGCTCTTCAGAAACGACAAAGAAAAGCACATAACATAGAGAAAGAGAGAGCGAGAGAGAAGGCAAAAGGAGGAGGAAGTTACGGCATCTTCATATTGATGTATATAACCTAAGGCACTGGATGCCTTTTATGTATATAGCAATGCAGGCAAAGCGAAATAAACGTCTTCTATTCTTTCTTATTTTCCAGCATTCACTAAGAAGGCCTCTGGCGATGTTTCAGCAACTTGTCTGTGTAACTGCTTGCAGAACAAGACTGATGGGTTCGTTGTCGTCGGTCGCCTTTTGCACAATGCACTTCCACGCGCTCTTCATAAAGGCAGTTGTAGAAATTAGTTTTTGCTGTCATTAGTGTATCAGGCCTGTCTTCTGGAGACATCTTCATTTCACTGTTTTGCTCTTACTGTAGGAGTAGTGTGATTTCATTCGCTCTTAATCTTCAGGTAGCCATACTTTTTGGATTGGTATAAACTGAATATAAATAAGTATTGTTTTATATTTATCAAAACCTTTTGTTGGTTTTAATGATGCATTAATGATAATTACTTGCCACATGTTACGTCCTGTTCAACTCCTGTAAAATAAAATTGTGTTAGGCAAATGTTTCCGAATTTCAATATTATTGTCTTTTATTGTTTAGAGCTATTGTTGCGAAAGTATAATTAAGTGCCGCCGCTTCGAGAGCTTTCGTTTTCAGCATCTCCTAGAACTATTTATTTCCAGAACCATTCTAGCCCGCCTCGGTAGCGCAGATGCTAGTGTGAGTGCCTCACGTTCAAGAGGTCCCGAGTTCGAGTCTCGGCCAGGGTGAGTTACCTGGATAAGGTTTTTCCGAGGTTTTCGCTTATCCTCGAAGACAAATGTCAGTTAACACTAAGTTCTATTGACCCTGGGCTCATTTGAGCATTATTTCACCCATTTCATTAACTGTCCGATATGAATTGACGTTGGAAGACAAATTACAAAAAAAAAAAAGCGTCATTCTATATTTTCTATATTGATCCGGTGGTTATAAAAGGTAGCACAATAATAGAGTCATTCGGACGATTTGTTAAGTTACGAAGCAGTTGATCTGTGAAACAGAAGTTTAAGGAAGCAATTATACTTTCATCTCTACGGACCAGTCGTGTTTGCTCTGAGCATTAACAGAGATGAAATTTGGTTTATATTTTCATTGTAGAATTAATTTAAGTGACAAAATAAGCACAACTTGGTGTCTCCATTTTCATCACAATATTTTAAAAATATGGTGTTTTAACTGAAAACCTTATAATTTATTTCTGAGAAAGTGCAAAAATTCGAAAAATGTTTCAAGTAAATGTTAGTCTGAGGTGGAAGGTTTCTTTTAAAAATACTTTTGTCGCATTCTTAGGAGAGGCTGAACTTAAATACCAAGCTTCGAATTTAAGACACCTTTCGTTTCAGAGTTATACTGTTTTACAGACACGCGCGCGCGTCAAGAACGCACTTACACATGGACACATGCTGATGGTTTTCTTAAAGTTCAAAATGGGCTTCTATATATGAGCAGTTTGTAGTAATTATGTAAAGGTAATGCCTAGGGAAGGTTCTATATGAATGTAATTTGAGAGATTTATCCTCATGTTGTTTTTATAGCCTTTATTGAATATACATATCTGGGTTTTTGAAAAACTATGACGCACGACTGAAAGTACAGTTGAAGAGGTTAGAAAAGTTATTAGAATACATATAAATGTCTTATTAAACCAATAAATGTGAAGAAGTATAACACAGTAATTTCTGGCTCCTATAGAGCTATGTTTTGTTTTAGATTGAATTTCAATTTAAAAAACCCTCAGTGTAAAACAAGTAAATGCCTTGGGATGTGGTTCAATATGTAGGTATTGTGAGGTCTACCTATGGTGGAGAACCACCCAGCATACCCGGTACAACAACTCTCCCAGGCTCTTCCCAGTAGAAAATACCTAATTTCCTAAAAAGTCCATCCATCATTACAGGGTGGAAGTGCATACTCCATATAGGCAAATCTCATTAGGGAAGAAACTGTGAAACTCCAGCAGCACCTCAGGCGTTCTGGCACACCAGCTACTAACTCAGAGCATACCCAATGAAAGCTTGCCAATGTATTTGATGCACAGTCAACTATTGTCATATCGTACCGTCACGCCAGTTACAGGGCGACATTATCCCTTTTACGGGCCTGAGAATACAACAACGTCTCGAGGTGTGCGCATCATAGTGAATGAGTATATTATATTTAGCATATCTACTGTTTAGGGTCCTGTTTCGCGGTTTGATAGGTGAAGATTTATTTATTGCTGTTGAATATATTCCATAACCTTAGAATAAAACTTGGGTGTGTTAAACAATGAAGTTTTTGATCGAGAGCGAGGCAACACGACTGTATTCGAATAGTACCGAATACAGTTTCGTGCAACTGCCACTGGCAAGCTTTCGTTGCGTTACCTCTACCCGGTTAGTGTCGGGAGAACATTGAGGCGTTTTACATGATCTAGATTAGGAGCCAGCCAGCGGTGTCCAAAACCCATCGGTATCGAGAACCCAACTCTCTTAATGGAGAGGCTCGAATATTAGGCCCGTCTTACTTCTGATTACGTCAGAATTAGCACGAGTGCTAGGGATATGCAGCGCCGCACTAATGCAAATGAAGGGGCTGAAAGTCTTCCTCTAATGAAGCTTACTTTCTGGGCGGGTGTCAAAACTAGTGAGAATGCTAGTTGTATCATTGTTAGGAATCGAAGAACACTCCATTAGTTAAGGTTGTGACAGAAAGGCTGGCGAAGAGAGCTACGGGGTGGTCACCAGAAGGGAATAAGGACATCCTCATGTATCTTGATGTGAAGCAATGGTAGAGATAATACAAGTTAGAGATATGAATGCTAAATAGAGCACATGAAATTTTCATTAAAAGAGGGTCTATAATTAAACTATTTCATGTAATAACATATAAATCCTTTAGTTTCATATTATATATCGTATTGTAACGGGAGCGTTGGAGCACCCTGTAACCAGCTGGGAACGGAAGGCAGGGGGGAGGACCGCTTTAGCCACACCTCCTCCTCGTTTGTCTGGTAGTGGTGACAGGCTGACAGGCTGTGGTCAGGGGAAAAAATGACTGTGTCGCCTGTTTTTCTCTACACCTGTTTCTCGATCTTTCGTTTACTGGAACAGTCTCCTGGTCACTAGAAACCGGCGATATTCCGATATAAAGAGGGTTACAGACAGACAGAGTTAGTTAGTCAGTTGTTGGTTGAGTCAGTCAGTCAGTTGGTTGGTTAGTGTGATTGAGGACAGTTCTTGGTGTAAGAAGGCAGTGTTAGTCAGTGACGTGTTAATGAACGAAAGGATTGTGCAACGGAAGACTGTACGTAACTGGTATGTGCAACGGAGTTTATGTAATCGCGAGTACAAGGAAATTGTAACGGACGAACTGGTGAATTGTAGTTGTGTGCAGCAAGTAATTCTGTGTAATTGGCAAGTGTTAAACTGTAAGACGGTGGAAATAAAGAACATTGTTGAAGTGGTGTAATTGGACTTTTCATTTCACGAACCCACAAAGTCACACTGGTGTCAGGAAGCGGGAAGATAACATCACCGAACATTACAGCCATGGAATCCGCATTGGAAATGCTTTTGGAGAAGATGATGGAAATGATGGCCGAATTAACAGAAAAGACGGAAGCGGCAAGTAACAGCCTGGCCGCGAAGCTGGAGACTACAAATAACAACCTCACCGCCGAGTTGAAACAAATGAAGACGGCCAACGACAACATCACAGCAGAGTTGAAACAAATGAAGACGGCCAACGACAACATCACCGGGAAGATGGAAGAAATGAAGGCCGAATTAACAGCGGAGATGGAAACGGCAAGCAACAACTTGGCCACGACAATGACCGCAAAGATGGCCGAACTGACAACGGAGATGAGGGAGGCAAACGAGGTCCTCGCCGCCAAGTTTGAGGAACGGTTGGCCGGCGTGAGGGATGACGTGACGGAGCTGGGCAAGCGGATGGGCCAAGTAGACGACCGCCTTAATGATTTAGAGGAAAAGGCCGACAACATCGCAAAACCCCTCACCCGCCTAACGGAGGAAAACCGGCCTTATGTGTGGACGGAGGACGCCGGAGACGCTTTCCAGCACCCGAAGGGGACCCTGTGCAGTGCTCCAATTTTGGGTTTCCCACAACCGGGTGGCGCCTTCATTGTGGACACCGACGCTAGCGACCATTACATTGGAGGTGTCCTATCGCAGATCCAGGACGGCCATGAGCGCACAAGAGTGGAAGAGAAGGAGCGTGCCGCAGCAGTCCGAGTAGTTGTGGCAGTGCCTGCTGAAGGCTGGGATAGCGCAGGCCTGAGGAGGGAGCAGCTGGCGGACGCAGACTTGGGGCCACTCTTGAAGGAAGTGGACGCAGGGACGAGACCAACCTGGGAGGACATCGCACCGAGGAGCGCCACCTACAAGTCGCACTGGGCAAAATGGGACTCGTTGAAGACCAGAGTGGGCGTGCTGTTCCGGGTATGGGAGTCACCCGATGGGAAGGCGCAGAGAGGACAGTTGGTACTTCCCCGGAGCAAGGTCCCGGAAGTCTTGGAGGAAGTGCACGCCGGTACTTCAGGAGGACACCTGGGAGCGAACCGAATGATTCACAAACTACGGCAGCGCTACTTCTGGCTGAGACTCCGAGCAGATTCTGGTGGTACACCTGGACCGCCTCGCACGCTACGTTGGGGCTGTTCGGGGGCGAACAGCTTTGAGGAGGGAGCAGTGTAACGGGAGCGTTGGAGCACCCTGTAACCAGCTGGGAACGGAAGGCAGGGGGGAGGACCGCTTTAGCCACACCTCCTCCTCGTTTGTCTGGTAGTGGTGACAGGCTGACAGGCTGTGGTCAGGGGAAAAAATGACTGTGTCGCCTGTTTTTCTCTACACCTGTTTCTCGATCTTTCGTTTACTGGAACAGTCTCCTGGTCACTAGAAACCGGCGATATTCCGATATAAAGAGGGTTACAGACAGACAGAGTTAGTTAGTCAGTTGTTGGTTGAGTCAGTCAGTCAGTTGGTTGGTTAGTGTGATTGAGGACAGTTCTTGGTGTAAGAAGGCAGTGTTAGTCAGTGACGTGTTAATGAACGAAAGGATTGTGCAACGGAAGACTGTACGTAACTGGTATGTGCAACGGAGTTTATGTAATCGCGAGTACAAGGAAATTGTAACGGACGAACTGGTGAATTGTAGTTGTGTGCAGCAAGTAATTCTGTGTAATTGGCAAGTGTTAAACTGTAAGACGGTGGAAATAAAGAACATTGTTGAAGTGGTGTAATTGGACTTTTCATTTCACGAACCCACAAAGTCACAGTATTATGTATGCCCTTATTTTCGTTATTTTATCATTAATTTCATAAATGTTAAGCTTTTTTAATCTGCGTCCTCCAACGTTAAGTTATATGTGACAATGAATGAAATGGGTGAAATAACGCCGAAATGAGCCCAGAGTCTATAGAGCTTAGTGTTACACGACAATCGTCTTTTAGGATAATGAGAAACCTTGCAAAAATCCTTATCCAGATAACTCACTCTGAACGAGATTCGAACTCGGAATGTGAGGCAGACACGCTACCATCTACGCTACCGAAGCGCGCATGAATGTTAATGCCTTGAATTATTGGGACATTTCGTTGTAAAGGGCTAAAGACAACTCCGAATTATGGAGATATGTCTAAACAAAGTCATTTGTTTATCAACTGACATATTTCTGCAATTGATTATGCTTGTAGAAATCCAAACTGAGGTATGCAGTAGTAATGTATTCAACAAGAGCATAATCTGTTCATTGCCGCACTGGCAGTGTCATTTTTTCAATTTTCGCGAGATCAGATTTAGATCGAATTATCTTCGACGTAATATATCTTCTCACTTCTGTAAAAGTTTTTTTCAGTCTCTATGGCAACAGACATTTTACGATCGCCCTGTGAAGGAAAACATTTGCTATCGATATCAAATTATGTTTTCTTTTTATATTTAATAAGAATATTATAATTCAAGTTCAGAATTATCGCTTCAACCATATTTTCTTAAGGTATATCTTTCTTGAGTTAGAGCCAGGATAGCCTTTTTCGGCCTATATGAATGAAAATAGCACCAAAGACAAACACAACACTTTTTAATACCCTTTTGGTCTCGTTATATATCCATTAAATTAAAAATCATGTTAGTTAATTAGTGGATAGTAATCAGATGTTTCCTTTTGGTCTTGTAATCCGGTCTTATTTTGACAGGTGAAAATGCTGATGATGGATGATAGAGAAGTAAGCAGTTTCACCCACATAGTTTTGGAGTCTGGTTTTAGATTAGTAGTAACATTACTGCTGCTGATTGATATAGTTGATTCGTGTAACAAAGTTTGCTTCTTAAATACAAAAATGTTTTAAATTGTTCAGCTGAGGGTGTCAGCGCAAACCGATTTCCATGGTATTGTCTATTATGGGACTGAAGTACAGGAAATTAAAATAACGCTTTATTTAAAATTTAACTACAGAGGCCATTTGTTTCACTGTTGTAGGAAATGTTCTTTATTTCCTGTATGGTTGTTATATTATTGTACACCAGTCAACAATGTATTTGACACGAGGAATACCAAACGCAAACAAATAAATATACTTCACATCCAAATAATAATAATACTGTCATGAACAATTTTCAGCGTGACGCCACGTTGGAACCGAAATAATAATTTGATTTTAATCTTCAAGAAGAAATTAGATGATATCTTTAACTTGTGACGTTAAACAAGCAATGAAATATATCTGAAATGAATGCACATATGTTTAATGTATATGCGTTCTAGTGCATGTATTTGTGAATTATTTCATTACGTATGTTTGATTTAAATGCTCTGTTGTTTATCTACTACATATAATAAATAAGCAAAAGTTTCATAAACTACTCATTAACTCAAAGACAATGTCGTTTACAACTCAAGTAGACAAGGGCTGTATCTTAGCATATTAAGATTTTAAGGTAATAAAGTTTTAATTCCAGTAAGAAATATTTTAGGTACAGACAGATTAATCCAGTTAGAAAGCAGTACAATCACTGTCATCTAACGTGTTTGCTGCACAAATAAAAACGCTTATTGATTTACTATTACTAAGTAAATTGTTTTCCTCCAAACCAAAACACCCTGAGCAAATACTCTCATCCCTGAACAAACAGGCTTTCTTAAATTGTGTCTACTTGTGCAACACATTCAGTAGTAATAATTAACTATTTATAGCCACGCTGGAATTCAAGCTAATGTAAAGGATTAATTAGGGCATAGTTAAGCAAATATGTGTTTAATATTATGGTCTTCATAAAGGTGAGGTGCTTTGTTTGAGCATTCAGACAATCCTTAGCATTATATTTACATAGAAATTTGGAAGTTGATTTCCCTAAACTCGATAAGAGCTGTACGAGGGAACCAAGAGGTCAAATTTACTGTTTGAACTGCTGTCCATCGTCATTCCAAGAAACTTAAGTCAGAGAAGCATATCCCTCAGTTATAGCTAATTAGATAATTTGATAGTGCAAAGATATTAAAAAGAAAATATACTAAAATTATAGCTTTCTTCAGTTCACATGGTTTTCCCTGTTCTTGCACAAACACTGCTTACTTAACATTATTTATGTTAACTGACATAAAGATTTGTGGAAATTACCTAATTGCTAATGTCCTTGTATATGCAAAACGGATGTGGAAATATAATAATATATAAATAACCGGCCGCGCCGTGGCTCAGTGGTAACACCGCTTGGCTCTCACCAAGGCGGCCCGGGTTCTATCCCAGGCGACCGCAAAGTGAGATTCGTGGTGGATCTCCGGTTTCCCCCGCCATCTCATTCCACCGGTGCTCCATCTTCATCTCATGTATCATCATCGCCTGCAGTGCCGTATGTAGTAAAAGCGGGCGTTAAACACTATACATTTCATTTCATTTAAATAAATAACCCATGGCGTGACAGCCCTTAGAGGGCCAAGGCCTATCAACCCGACTGCTGGACTCACGCCCACTTATGCACGGCAGAGGTGGACGATCATCCAACTATACGGGGAGATGTGGTCAGCATATCGGTATCCCCCAGCCGGAATGTTGGTTTCCGTGACCAGGGTCGCTTACCTAGCGTAAGCTCCTCACTTTCCTCACGATGCTGAGTGGGCACCGGTCCTATACCCGGGACCTAAAGTCCCCACCACATGGGTGGGATCGAACCCGGGCCGCTTTCCGTGAGCAGGGACCATGGCAAGCTGCCTTAGCATGCTACACCACGGCGCAGGATATATGGAAATATAGTAGGCTTTAAATGGTAAATAAATCTCTTGTGAGATGACAGTTATGTAATGCCTTTGAAATTCTTTTCACTTTGTATGACCAAGGGATAAAAATATGAATATCTTCTCATTTGAGAAAGGTACAGTGCCTTGTTTTTCACTGGTGGCCGGCCGGCCGGCCAGCGAGCGGTTGCTGCCACTTTGAATATTTAAATTCTAGTGCTTGCATGCAAATTATAATGACAATAATCACATACCTTTGTCCCAGAAGGTGTTGGAAATGATGTCCTTGTGCTTCCACGCATTTCTCGCACCTTCCATTAATTCGACTTTTGAAATTACAGTAATTTCTCTTCTGATATTATCTTTCAGTTCTTCCAATGTATGAAGGTTGTTCCGATACACTTTTTAATTTAAGTTCCCCCACGAAATTCTGATTGCGGTGGCATAGTCCTTTAATGATGACCCTATGTTCAGAAAGTTCCACTAATTAATTGCAATAATAGATCGGCTGTATGTGCTATAGCAGTGTCTTTTTGAAAATGTGCCTCTGTGCATTCAGTGTCACACAGATATACCATAAATGGTTTGATTATTGTATCCCTGTACCTTTGTACGTTAACCGTTTCTCAAAAAAATGTGCTGTGCATTCACAGCACACCAAACACCAATTTTCTGGTCATATGATCTGCATACGATGCACATACGTGCATTTCGTGCACAATACCGGTTTTTTGCTATATTACAATATCTGCTGTTTTGTGACGATACATGAACGTGTAATGAAAATTATGTTTCGTATGTCAAAAAAGAAATAAACTTGGGTCCATAGAGCCATTATTTACTTTACCCGCCACGCAATTGCAGAAATGTGTTCTATCAAGTATCACGCAGTTTCTGAACTACGGTTATCTTATATGGTTTTACCTTCAAAAGTTCAGTGGTTTTCCTAGCCGAGAATTGTGAACAACCCGTTTCTTGTGATAACCTACTCAGAGATTTTCTTGGACTACGTACCAACTTTTGTTCCAACCTCATCGAGTCTTTCCTCTGTAAGCACACAACGAGTTCTTTTAGGTTTCTTATAAAGAACAGAACCAGTTTCTCTGAATCTCTTTACAAATTTACAGACTGTCAATCTGTGAGGCGAAGGAATACCAGGAAATTGGTGTACAAATGGCCTGGTAAATTCTCTACAGGACTCTTTGACACGTAGAAATCATACATGAATATGCGGCGTGCTAAAGTATACACACTTCATGGCATTATAACAGATCTTACCACAATTTGACCACAAAGAACACAATAAGAACCCTCACTAGTAACGACTGAATATGCACTGACATGGAGAAAGGCGGGTGCCAGGAATGGCGAGAAGCACTGTTTTGCACGCAGCCACCTCTGGTCGGTCGGCAGGCCACCTGTGAAAAATAAAGTACTATATAAGTATTGGGAAAATTGAAGCAAATCACAACAGGTATTTTGGTAGTACGTGTCAAACAGAACGAAAGAATTCATCCACAATGATGAACTGTGAGGATATTCCCACGTAGGTCAAGATATTTTATTATCCATAATAATATTTTAAACATGTATTTTAATTAAGATTGTTAGAATTTTTTTTGAGAAAATGGAAATTTTGGAAACAAATACCTTGTAAATGATGATCTGGGGAGGAAGGAGGCAGAGAAAGTTTTTATTTTCTTGAAGATCTTCGAGTAGCATTCATGGAATTTGCTGAACTTCAAAACCAAGCTTTGCATTTATAAACTTTTCAGCGATTGCTTTTGCGTACTTTGATGTTTCAAAAAAATTATTTCTGATTAAACCGCAATTTCAAACGTTTGGACAGAATGCAATACTTCCCCTGCTCTCTATTCGCAGAAGTAAAAGTAAAAATATTAATATAACTTTGTTACCTATTGGCCAAACATGTGCACATGTGCCTTTCAGCTCTAGAAATAAGTTATGACATACCGTGTTTAAATTTCAAGATCGTGAAGTTTTGAACTTCTCATGACAAAATTTATCAAACTCAATATTAACACAGTTGCTTACTAAGATTAAGGTAGTGCATCTGTTAAATATTGAAACTGCAGAGTAAGTAGAACATCCTAGATTGAAATTATTCCAGGGTAGTGTCTTTACCATGTTTCAACATTCTAGCTTGCATGGTTACTTAAATATTATTTTATTGGTAAGTAGATTATTATTTTATAAATTAATTTTAAAAAGTTATAAAAAAATTGACCTTTTAAGGTAAATTAATTCATAAAATAATCTATGATGTTAGAGTGTTGTTTTAAGCCCTAATTATTATAAAAGGTTATTACGTTTTGTAATCTAAAAATACAAGAATTTGTTATACAAAATTAGGGTATTATTTTAAAAATAGTTGTGGTAACTTTAATCAATGCTTTTTTAATGTTTCAATACAAAAATTCTGAAAAATAATTAATAAAAACTTGATTCCTGTGGATTATTTTGAGTTTAGAAGAAATTCTGAAAAATTCAGCTACTAAGCATGCGGCTGTCCATTTGTAGCTCCAGTTTGTTATTTAAATGCGCCATGTGAAAAATTAAGGTCCAGAGTCAATGTTATTTCTTGATAAAATATTTTTTCGCAGCTATTATATTTCATCTATGCATTACTTTAAAATAATTTAATCCCTTTCTGAAATACTGCATTTTGCTGATGTATACACAAATATTAATGTGTGCAGGTATGGTTAAGGGATGACGTATGGGATATTTTAAATCTGACTGTTACATTCATATGATTCTGTTTATGCACCATCATTCTATGTAGCTTCTGCAAACTCTTCTTGCGATAACTTATTGTTTTATCCACTTCAAGTTAAGTGAGATAAATGTTTGTATAAATGTAGTTGATTTCGTATTTCATTACACCTACAAAGGCATAAATGTAATCAAACATGTAAATAGTAGTCACTCTTTGTTGTTCATGAAATTCAATACCTTTTCCATACAACTTGACCATATCGCAGGAAGAACTTAAACGGCGATAAAAATTTTAAAATGGTAAATAAACTCTGAAAAGATTGAACTAGTTTTATATCTCGAGAGTGGCTGATGTCATGAAAATGTTATTTGAGATAAATTGCCTGTTTCAAAAAAACATTCACTTTTTATATAAGAGTTTTTGTATATTTTTATATCTTATCAAATTTACCACAGTATACAAATTCCTATCAAATGATGGAATCATTGCACCGTTTTTTTTTTTCAGAAACTTGGTATAATCCACTTTTGACTTTTTTGAATTTTATTTAAAGTGCTTACAATTAATTTTGAGAAAATAAGAACACTCGGAAAAAATTCCATATAAAACGCATTTAGGAATGGAGGGATTTCCTTTACAACTGTTGTGTCAGATATTCGAACATTATATAGCAAATTTCAGGTCAAATACAGCATCCACAGACACACATATAAGCGCTGCTCTTCATCAATTTTTTTTTTCGGATTCAGGACTCATCATATATTTCTGATGAAATGAAATATCTTCCGTAGACGATAAAGAAACTGAAAATTCCAACATACTGAGGAAGAAGCTAACATAAGATTTTCAAATATTTTAAAAACAACTTCTGGAGGTTCATTATCTTATAATCACAGTTTCGGCACCTCTGAAGGATGATATATTTATTTAAAACCTCTATACAGAGCCTCTGTTCAAATTAAGTGTTTATAATGATACAAAGCTTTCTCATTAAACTGAGATACTAGCAAAGATTCTTAAAATGTGACGATCAAAGTATTAATACTCCGTATTATAGACATTGGAGAGGGAAAGTTACGAAAAAGATTGCTAT